>CM029012.1:175156912-175612286 GCA_016801055.1 Panax notoginseng
AATCATTGTCATATCAAGCCATAAGTAAAAAATCCCCGTTCCTTTCGCTGTTGACTTCCTGGTGTGGATGCACCGAAGCTAGACTTTCCGTAGGAGACGTTGTAAATGACGATGACAAGTTGATAGGTATCAATGTGACGTGTTATCCAGTCTTGGATGAGGGTCACAGTTTTGAACGATATTTCTATTGTTAATAAATTTCTTGACGTATTCTTGAAGACTTCTTAGCCTACCCTAGAGCGTAAAATCGAATTTTGTATTGACCCCAGTACAAAATCCATTTCTTAAACCCTCAAATATTTCTTCAACTAAACGAACGTAACATGCGCCAAAGACGTTAGCTCGAGCTGTTGAAGATTACGACCGTACCATTCAATAACATCGTGGAAAAGTGAACGTGGTAGCTGAGCGTTGTGTAGAAGATCGTATACGGTTACAAGTGCGAATATTCGAACCCACGTGAAGATAACGAATATACGAGTAGAACCGACTTTAATCGATAAAGTTAAAGCTGCTCAAGCTACAGACCTGGAGCTGATGCGTATGAGGAAGAAAGTGCAAGAAGGTTCTATGCCGGAAGCAAGAATCGATGAAGAAGGAATACTTCGAGTCAACTCCAGACTTTGTGTTCCTAACAACCCTGATTTAAAGTATGAAATCATGATGGAGGCGCACAACACACCGTTTGCAATCCATCCTGGAAGTACCAAAATGTATCATGATCTTCGTCATACATTTTGGTGGAGCAATATGAAGAGAGAGATATCGTTGTTTATCTCAAGGTGTCTAACTTGTCAACGAGTCAAAGCGGAGCATCAAGTACAAAAGGTCCATTGCAACCACTTGAAATTCTAGAATGGAAGTGGAGCACATTACCATGGATTTCGTTACCGGTCTTCCTAGGGTCTCTCAAGGTATTGATGCGATTTGGGTCATTGTTGATAGATTGACCAAGTCTGCTCATTTCTTACCGATACGAGAAACTTATACACTTGAACGTCTTGCTCGTATGTACATAAACGAGATTGTAAGACTGCATGGTATGCCAGTATCCATAGTTTCTGATCGAGACCCAAGATTCACTTCACGATTTTGGGTTAGTTTACAAAAAGCTATGGGCACGGAGTTACGATTTAGTTCAGCATATCATCCTCAGACGGACGGACAATCAGAGAGGACTATTCAAACTCTTGAAGATCTATTAAGACTCTGTGTCTTTGACTTCAAGGGAAGTTGGGACAAGTTCTTACCATTGGTGGAGTTTTCCTACAACAACAGTTATCAAGCAAGTATTGGCATGGCTCCATTCGAAGCATTGTATGGAAGAAAATGTCGTTCTCCAGTATGCTGGGATGAGGTGGGCGAAGCAACGTTGTTGGGACCGGAGTTGGTACGTATGACTACAGAAAAGATTCAAACGATCCGACAACATATAAAAACCTCACAAGATCGACAAAAGAGTTATGCTGATCTTCATCGAAAGGACGTGAAATTTGATGTAGGAGATCATGTGTTCTTACGTGTTGCTCCATGGAAAGGAGTTACGAGATTTGGAAAGAGAGGAAAGCTAAATCCTCGATTCATCGGTCCATTTTTAATCCTCGATCGAGTAGGAACTGTGGCTTATAGACTCGCTTTACCGCCAGGTATGTCTCGTGTTCATAACGTTTTCCACATATCCATGTTACGCAAATATGTGGAAGACCCGAACCACATTATTGAGTTAGAACCGGACGAAATAGCGGAGGATTTGACGTATGAAGAAGTTCCTGTTCAAATCTTGGATAAGAAGGAACATATTCTACGCTCCAAGGTTATACCTCAAGTTAAAGTTTTGTGGAGAAACCACGATGTTGAGGAAATGACTTGGGAGTTAGAATCAGAAATGAAATCAAGGTATCCTTACCTCTTCGACATACCAGGTACGTACCCTAATTTCGAGGGCGAAATTTCATAAGAAGGGGAGGTTGTAAGACCCCAATTTTTATAAATAAAGATGAATTTTCTATAAATATCATTTTTGAATATTATGGAGTTAATTTGATATAATGTTATAGTTGTGGGTAATATTTATAAATTTTGCAAAGTAAGCAAGTTGTTATAAAATATTCGTTTGGTCGGAGAATATTCTTTTTGTCGGGGAATATTCGTACGACGGCACAATCATTGGTGGACCCCACAACGGAATTATTGTCGGATTGAGAAAACGACAGAATTATCTTTCTATAAAAATAACAGCTGAGGTGTTACCGTTAAAATCGTTAAAACTGTTGAACTACTTGGTAGTAAAAGTACAGTAATACGCGTGGTTGCATAGTAGCACACGGTATTGATTATTGATGCTTACGTGAGAAGTCACTCAGCTATACTCAATTATTGCTACAGTAATTGCTGCATCATATCTCTTAAATTATTGTCATAGTATCATCGGTATAATATGTTATATTATTAAATCAATAATTGAGACGTTGTGGTAAGTTTGGTTATTTTATGGGGGGCCATATGTCATCATCTAAGAGTCTCTTCGTCAATAGTAATTACCGTCGTCAATAGTAATTACCGTCGTCAATAGTAATTACCGTCGTCAATAGTATTTACCTTGGTCAATAGTAATTACTTTCGTCAATAGTATTTACCTTGGTCAATAGTATTTACCTTGGTCAATAGTAATTACCTTCGTCAATAGTATTTACCTTGGTCAATAGTAATTACTTTCGTCAATAGTAGTTGTCCCTTCAATATTACCAAGAGTCATTTGACCCTTCGTTAAGACCAAGAGTCATTTGACCCTTCGTTAAGACCAAGAGCCACCCTCAGTTTTTCTATAAATAGAGGCCTAGGGCTTCATTATTTTTCACGAATTCATTCAAGCTATAGAGAGAGAAAGTATAGAGAGAATAAGAGAGAGAGAGAATAAAAGTATTCTGCTACATCACTTTTCCAATATCCAGTTCTTTTAAGGTAGGGAATATTATTTCTTTTATATTCATGAAGAGAACTTCTGTTATTCCATTTGTTATTATTCTGTTGGAATAACCAGTATACGCGGTCTACCCTATACTTGGTGACATTCTTCTATTATTCTGTTGGAACATCCTGTCTGTGTGTTTTACACCGGACCTGGTTCCGTTTATTATTCTGTTGGAACATCCTGTCTGTGTGTTTTACACCGGACCTGGTTCCGTTTTATTATTATTCTGTTGGAATATCCTGTCTGTGTGTTTTACACCGGACCTGGTTCCATTATTAATTATTCTGTCGGAATATCCTGTCTGTGCGTTTACGCCGGACCTGGTTCCATTATTTATTATTCTGTTGGAATAACCTGTCTGTGCGGTCTATCGCATGCATGGTGATTTCTTTTGTTATTCCATTCTTTATTGTACTCAGTTGGTTAAGTTTTGACTTCTATACTCCATGAAATTTGTGGAATATCCTTGATAGTTGCGTTTCATCCAGTATCTTTTCAAGAAAATATTCTTCTAAGCGTTCTTGAATTTTACTCCACAATGCAGTATCATGTTGACAATTTGGACGTTGTTAATTCCTGGATAAATTAATTCTTGAACTTGTTTTATTGAATTCTTATATCATTGTCATCATCCTCATGTTTATAAAATGTTGAAAGTCATCTGTGGCCTGTATTGCATAGATGGACTTGGTATGATTATGACCAGGGATTATTCGGTATAATCATGACCGTAATGTTACAAATGATGTGGTAAAAGTCCTCATTGGCCCGTAGTGCATTGATGGACAGTTGTTGGCATGATCATGACCATTAATGAATACACGAATATCCTTGGCCGTAGTGCAGGGGTGATTCGATGATGTGGATTATTTTATTAAGCTGAGTCTCAGCGATCGCAGTGTTGAAAAACCTTTTAAATCATAAAAGATAGTAGAGTTTATTTTCTACTTGACTCTTTTAATGGATTGCTTGTTCCGCTGCAGTTAAACTTGATGTCTATTATATTTTATCAGTTTAACATTGTTGAAGGCTAATGATAATTTATTCTGCATTATCTTAGTCATAATATTTCTTACTGGGCTAGTTGAGCTCACCCTTTCTTTCACTGTTCTCTTCAGGAAATGAGAACGTAGCTGGGACAAGTCGGGGTACGGAGTGATGGTCCGAATGATAGTATTAGTTAGTAGTCCTCACTATTCTATGTAATGGTGTGTTAATAAATGTAATGAGGACTCCTTTTGAGTATGAATACTCTCTAGAAGATAATATTTGTATTCAAACTCACAGTTTATGTTTTGTCGTATTGTACACGACAGATGTATTAATCAGTTGTATTTGTATTCTGTACTATGTATCTGACGACCCAAGATGGGTGATGTATACCTAATTTTGGGGGCGTCACATTATTAACTGACAATAATGGAATCAAACTGAGTGACTTCTCACATAAGCATTAATAATCAATACCGTGTGCTACTATGTAACCACACGTATTACTGTACTTTTACTACCGAGTAGTTCAACAGTAACAATGGTAAAACTTCCGCCGTTATTTTTAATAAAATATTTTTGTCGTTTTCTCAATCCGACAATAATTCCGTTGTGGGGTCCACCAATGATTGTGTCGTTGTACGAATATTCCCTGTTAAAACGAATATTCCCCGACCAATCGAATATTATATAACAACTTGCGTACTTTACAAAATTTATAAATATTACCCCCAACTATAACATTATATCAAATTAACTCCAAAATATTCAAAAATGATATTTATAGAAAATTCATCTTTATTTATAAAAGTTGGGGTCTTACAACGGTAATTACTATTGACGAAGAGACTCTTAGATGATGACATATGACCCCCCATAAAGATAACCAAACTTACCACAACGTCTCAATTATTGATTTAATAATATAACATATTATACAGATGATACTATGACAATAATTTAAGAGATATGATGCAGCAATTACTGTAGCAATAATTGAGTGTAGCTGAGTGACTTTTCACGTAAGCATCAAAAATCAATACCGTGTGCTACTATACAACCACGCGTATTACTGTACTTTTACTACCGGGTAGTTCAACAGTTTTAACGGTTTTAACGGTAACACCTCAGTCGTTATTTTTATAGAAATATAATTTTGTCGTTTTCTAACTACGACTATACTTCTGTTGTGGAGTCCACCAATGATTGTGCTGTCGTACGAATATTCCCCGACAAAAAGAATATTCCCCGACCAAACGAATATATTAAAACAACTTGCTTACTTTGCAAAATTTATAAATATTACCCACAACTATAACATTATATCAAATTAACTCCATAATATTCAAAAATGATATTTTTAGAAAATTCATCTTTATTTATAAAAGTTGGGGTCTTACAATATCATGTACAAATCGACTCGATAAAACAATCCAATCGAACTCAAATCTATTTGTGAAAAGTTCAGTTGCCTATTTAAAACTATTTTTATTGTATGTAAAATATCTTTTTTACAATTTTGATAAATAAAATTTTTAATTTTTAATAAATAATTTTTAGTAAGACTTAAGTTAAATATAAAATTTTATTTAACTTTGATATTTGTATAAAGGATTTGTAGGGGACTAAATTGTAAACCTGTCACTCTTATTTGTCATGTTTTTGCTAAATTTTTTTTTTTGCATAACTATTTTTTATAGATGCGTTAGTCATGCAAAGGTGTTCATCCAATGTTCCCTAATTTTTTTTAGCACAACTATTTCTCATAAACGCGTTAGACATGTAAATGCGTTTTTTCAAATTTTTCACCTATTAAAATTGATTTTCTATCTCTATCTTCTTTATTCATTTTTTTATTTTTTATTTTTAAAATTTATGTAAAAAGTATACTCTTTTTATTCTTTTTATTTATTTTTTATCTTATCATTTTGAATTCAATATGAAATATCTGTAAATTCAAAATTAATATAAATTAATTAATTTTAGACGATATATTTTTCAAAATTATAAACCTTGCTATTTTTTATTTTATATAAATAGTACTAATAATAATATAATTTATTTTAAAATTGAATATATCTCTCATTGATTTAAATATATCAAAATTTATCCTATATTTTGAACAAAAAATATAAAATTTAAAATATTTTCATCATACGACTATTATTAAAAGTTGAACTCAGTATTTTTAAAGAGAAACAAAGAAATTTTTAAAATATTGAGTTCAATTTTTAATAATTTGTATGATGAAAATTTTGAAAATATTTTCAAATTTATATTTTTTTTATTCAAAATATAGGATAAAGTTTGATTTGTTCAAATCAATTTGAGATATATTCAATTTTAAAATAAATCATACAGTTATTAGCACTATTTAGATAAAATAAAAAAATAGTAAATGTAAGACCCCAATTTTTATAAATAAAGATGAATTTTTTATAAATATCATTTTTGAATATTATGGATTTTTGAAATTTGGATAATGATATGTTATAGTTGTGGGTAATATTTATAAATTTTGCAAAGTAAGAAAGTTGTTATAAAATATTCGTTTGGTCGGAGAATATTCTTTTTGTCGGGGAATATTCGTACGACGGCACAATCATTGGTGGACCCCACAACGGAATTATTGTCGGATTGAGAAAACGACAGAATTATCTTTTTATAAAAATAACGGCTGAGGTGTTACCGTTAAAACCGTTAAAACTGTTGAACTACTCGGTAGTAAAAGTACAGTAATACGCGTGGTTGCATAGTAGCACACGGTATTGATTATTGATGCTTACGTGAGAAGTCACTCAGCTATACTCAATTATTGCTACAGTAATTGCTGCATCATATCTCTTAAATTATTGTCATAGTATCATCTGTATAATATGTTATATTATTAAATCAATAATTGAGACGTTGTGGTAAGTTTGGTTATTTTATGGGGGGCCATATGTCATCATCTAAGAGTCTCTTCGTCAATAGTAATTACCGTCGTCAATAGTAATTACCTTCGTCAATAGTATTTACCTTGGTCAATAGTATTTACCTTGGTCAATAGTAATTACCTTCGTCAATAGTATTTACCTTGGTCAATAGTAATTACTTTCGTCAATAGTAGTTGTCCCTTCAATATTACCAAGAGTCATTTGACCCTTCGTTAGGACCAAGAGCCACCCTCAGTTTTTCTATAAATAGAGGCCTAGGGCTTCATTATTTTTCACGAATTCATTCAAGCCATAGAGAGAGAAAGTATAGAGAGAATAAGAGAGAGAGAATAAAAGTATTCTGCTACATCACTTTTCCAATATCCAGTTCTTTTAAGGTAGGGAATATTATTTCTTTTATATTCATGAAGAGAACTTCTGTTATTCCATTTGTTATTATTCTGTTGGAATAACCAGTATACGCGGTCTACCCTATACTTGGTGACATTCTTCTATTATTCTGTTGGAACATCCTGTCTGTGTGTTTTACACCGGACCTGGTTCCGTTTATTATTCTGTTGGAACATCCTGTCTGTGTGTTTTACACCGGACCTGGTTCCGTTTTATTATTATTCTGTTGGAATATCCTGTCTGTGTGTTTTACACCGGACCTGGTTCCATTATTTATTATTCTGTCGGAATATCCTGTCTGTGCGTTTACGCCGGACCTGGTTCCATTATTTATTATTCTGTTGGAATAACCTGTCTGTGCGGTCTATCGCATGCATGGTGATTTCTTTTGTTATTCCATTCTTTATTGTACTCAGTTGGTTAAGTTTTGACTTCTATACTCCATGAAATTTGTGGAATATCCTTGATAGTTGCGTTTCATCCAGTATCTTTTCAAGAAAATATTCTTCTAAGCATTCTTGAATTTTACTCCACAATGCAGTATCATGTTGACAATTTGGACGTTGTTAATTCCTGGATAAATTAATTCTTGAACTTGTTTTATTGAATTCTTATATCATTGTCATCATCCTCATGTTTATAAAATGTTGAAAGTCATCTGTGGCCTGTAGTGCATAGATGGACTTGGTATGATTATGACCAGGGATTATTCGGTATAATCATGACCGTAATGTTACAAATGATGTGGTAAAAGTCCTCATTGGCCCGTAGTGCATTGATGGACAGTTGTTGGCATGATCATGACCATTAATGAATACACGAATATCCTTGGCCGTAGTGCAGGGGTGATTCGATGATGTGGATTATTTTATTAAGCTGAGTCTCAGCGATCACAGTGTTGAAAAACCTTTTAAATCATAAAAGATAGTAGAGTTTATTTTCTACTTGACTCTTTTAATGGATTGCTTGTTCCGCTGCAGTTAAACTTGATGTCTATTATATTTTATCAGTTTAACATTGTTGAAGGCTAATGATAATTTATTCTGCATTATCTTAGTCATAATATTTCTTACTGGGCTAGTTGAGCTCACCCTTTCTTTCACTGTTCTCTTCAGGAAATGAGAACGTAGCTGGGGCAAGTCGGGGAACGGAGTGATGGTCCGAAT
Organism: Panax notoginseng; assembly: GCA_016801055.1. Lineage (NCBI taxonomy): Eukaryota > Viridiplantae > Streptophyta > Magnoliopsida > Apiales > Araliaceae > Panax > Panax notoginseng. The sequence goes on from CM029012.1 coordinate 175,165,366, forward strand.
GATAGTATTAGTTAGTAGTCCTCACTATTCTATGTAATGGTGTGTTAATAAATGTAATGAGGACTCCTTTTGAGTATGAATACTCTCTAGAAGATAATATTTGTATTCAAACTCACAGTTTATGTTTTGTCGTATTGTACACGACAGTTGTATTATTAAGTTGTATTTGTATTCTGTACTATGTATCTGACGACCCAAGATGGGTGATGTATACCTAATTTTGGGGGCGTCACAGTTGGTATCAGAGCTTAGGGATATGATCCCTGGCTAAGATGTGAGAATAGAACTAGGAGGGGAGAGACGGGGAATTCCTTCGCTAGTATGACATACCTAAGTTTATTTGCATGGTATTTAATTGGTCGGTCATAATATAAGGATAATATATGACATATCAATTAATTTTTATTTTGTGGCAGTATCTGAAAATGGCATCTGAGAATGTTGAGAATAGCAATGGAGCACAGACGACTGTTGATTCACCACATATCAATAATCAGGATAATGTGCATCAGGAAGGTGTCAATCCTCATGCAAACAACAACACTGACCAAATGATGAATGATCAAATGTTCAGAGGCTTTATGCAATTCATGCAACAACAGGTGAAAGCGGCTCCTGTCCACAACGTAGGTGGAAATACTGGAAACTCTCAGGCGGTCACCGCTAAACAGTTTAAGGAGCTGGGACCACCGGAGTTTAAGGGAGAACCCAAACCACTTGTAGCTGAAACATGGATAAAGCAGATCACCAAGATATTTGATGTCTTGGGTTGCTCCGAGGAGCAAAAGGTTCCCTTTGCCGCCTTTATGTTGCGAGGAGAGGCAGATTACTGGTGGGAATCGATAAAGCGTACTCAACCTGCCGCACTGAAGATGTCTTGGGAGAAGTTCCAAGATCTGTTTAACGACAAATACTTTCCCGAGAGTATTCGTCACATGAAGGAGGTGGAGTTCATCAAATTGGAGCAGAATAATATGACCGTGTCGCAGTACGAGGCAAAATTTGCGGAGTTATCCCGGTTTGCGTCCCACCTGGTGGATAATGAAGAAAGAATGACGCGGATGTTTTTAAGAGGTTTGAAGCCGGAGATACGTCAACATCTTGTTTCTCATAAACTGTGTTTGTATTCAGATGTTGTAAATAGGGCTCAGTTGGTGGAGCGCGATAACGAGACAACGCAACCAAAAGAGAGCAGCCGGCAAAATGATAATACCAGTGAGAGCAGTCATCGAAGCGGTGACAACAAGCGTGGAGGGAATCAACAGGCCAGAAATGGTAACCACTTCGGTGGTAATCAGGGCCAAAACAATAAGAATGGACATTTCAAGAAGAGGAGATTCAACAATGATGGAAAGACGTCAGCACCAGCACCTGTCGTTAAGGAAGGAGAACGACCACCTATCATATGTTTCAAATGCGGAGGGGAGGGGCACATCAGTCCAAACTGCGCGATGCCGTCCAAAGCATGTTATAATTGTGGAAGAGAAGGTCATTTAGCCCGATTTTGTCGTTTACCGAAGACAAATTCAGCTAGGATGGAGGCACCAAAAGCCGTCCCAGAAAAGTCAAAACCGGTTGTGCAAGGGAGAGCGTTTGTTGTGAACTCCCAGAGAGCAAGGAACCCGAATGAGGTCATCACGGGTAAGCTTATTATAAACTCTAAAGAAGTTTATACTTTATTTGATACCGGTTCAACCCATTCTTTTATTTCTCCTACTTGCGCTCATCGATTAAATTTGATTCCGGAGAAATTAGACTTTGACTTATCTGTGGAAACTCCGTTGGGAGAAACCTTCATTACCTCCACTGTTTATAAGTCTTGTTTGGTTCAAGTTGGTACCCACACATTACCTATCGATCTGATTTCATTAAAAATACTTGCATTTGACGTGATTCTAGGGATTGATTGGTTAACTACTCATTATGCAAAAATTGATTGTTTTCGTAAGGTTGTTAGCTTTCATATTCCTAATCGACCTATTATGCGAATTCAAGCAACCAAACCATTAAAATCAATCGCTGTCATCTCAAGCCATAAAACTATTCGTTTATTGAAAAACGGATGTCAAGCTTTCTTAGCTCATGTCACAGATCTAAACAAAAATACGTCAGTTTTGAATGATATTTCTATTGTTAATAAATTCCCTGACGTATTCCCTGAAGAACTTCCTGGCCTACCCCCAGAGCGTGAAATTGAATTTTGTATCGATCTTGAACCCGGTACAAAACCCATTTCCAAAGCCCCATATCGAATGGCTCCTATTGAACTTCAGGAGTTAAAGATCCAACTGCAGGAATTGTTAGACATTGGCTTTATTCGTCCTAGTACTTCTCCTTGGGGAGCTCCTGTTCTATTCGTGAAGAAGAAAGATGGAAGTATGCGACTTTGTATTGATTATCGGGAGTTGAATCATGTCACCATCAAAAACAGGTACCCATTGCCACGTATTGATGACCTGTTTGACCAGTTGCAAGGAGCACAATTCTTTTCAAAGATCGATCTTCGTTCTGGATATCATCAGCTGAAGGTTAGAACTGAGGATATTCCAAAGACGGCTTTTAGAACTCGGTACGGGCATTATGAATTCCTAGTCATGTCCTTTGGATTGACTAATGCTCCTGCTGCCTTCATGGATATGATGAATCGGGTATTCAAGGAATATTTGGATCACTTTGTGGTCGTCTTTATTGATGACATCCTTATTTATTCCAAAAGCCGTGAAGATCATGAGCAACACTTGAGGCTGGTACTCCAAAAGCTTCGTGAATACAAGCTTTATGCCAAGTTGAAGAAATGCGAGTTCTGGCTGGAGGAGGTAGCATTCCTTGGGCACGTAGTATCAAGTCGTGGAATATCGGTTGACCCGGCAAAGATTGAAGCTATTCAAAGCTGGGAGCAACCTAAATCAGTGACCGAGGTACGTAGCTTTCTTGGTTTAGCTGGTTATTATCGGAGATTCGTGGAAGGATTTTCTCGAATCGCTACTCCATTAACTCAGCTGACTCGGAAAGATACAAAGTTTGGTTGGAGCGAAGAATGTGAGCAGAGTTTTCAAGAACTCAAGAGGAGACTCATTTCAGCACCTGTTCTAACAATACCATCTGGCTCGGAGGGATTTGTCATCTACAGTGATGCTTCGAGCAAAGGGTTGGGATGTGTTCTCATGCAACATGGAAAAGTCATAGCCTATGCATCAAGACAACTCAAGGAATATGAGAGGAATTATCCTACTCATGATCTAGAGTTGGCAGCTGTTGTCTTTGCACTTAAAATTTGGAGGCATTACTTGTATGGGGAGAAAGTGGAGATCTTTACGGATCATAAAAGCCTCAAATATTTCTTCACTCAAAAGGAACTCAACATGCGACAACGACGTTGGCTTGAACTGTTGAAAGATTATGATCATACCATTCAATACCATCCTGGAAAAGCGAACGTGGTAGCTGACGCATTGAGTAGAAGATCATATGCGGGTACAAGTGCAATATTAACAACGCAAAGGCCCATTTTGTGTGACTTGCAAAGGATGGAGATAGAGTTGAAGACTCCAGGGACCCATGTGATGATGGCGAATATACGAGTAGAACCGACTTTAATCGATAAAGTTAAAGCTGCTCAAGCTACAGACCTGGAGCTGATGCGTATGAAGAAGAAAGTGCAAGAAGGTGCTATGCCGGAAGCAAGAATCGATGAAGAAGGAATACTTCGAGTCAACTCCAGACTTTGTGTTCCTAACAACCCTGATTTAAAGTATGAAATCATGATGGAGGCGCACAACACACCGTTTGCAATCCATCCTGGAAGTACCAAAATGTATCATGATCTTCGTCATACATTTTGGTGGAGCAATATGAAGAGAGAGATAGCGTTGTTTATTTCAAGGTGTCTAACTTGTCAACGAGTCAAAGCGGAGCATCAAGTACCAAAAGGTCCATTGCAACCACTTGAAATTCCAGAATGGAAGTGGGAGCACATTACCATGGATTTCGTTACCGGTCTTCCTAGGGTTTCTCAAGGTATTGATGCGATTTGGGTCATTGTTGATAGATTGACCAAGTCTGCTCATTTCTTACCGATACGAGAAACTTATACACTTGAACGTCTTGCTCGTATGTACATAAACGAGATTGTAAGACTGCATGGTATGCCAGTATCCATAGTTTCTGACCGAGACCCAAGATTCACTTCACGATTTTGGGTTAGTTTACAAAAAGCTATGGGCACGGAGTTACGATTTAGTTCAGCATATCATCCTCAGACGGACGGACAATCAGAGAGGACTATTCAAACTCTTGAAGATCTATTAAGACTCTGTGTCTTTGACTTCAAAGGAAGTTGGGACAAGTTCTTACCATTGGTGGAGTTTTCCTACAACAACAGTTATCAAGCAAGTATTGGCATGGCTCCATTCGAAGCATTGTATGGAAGAAAATGTCGTTCTCCAGTATGCTGGGATGAGGTGGGCGAAGCAACGTTGTTGGGACCGGAGTTGGTACGTATGACTACAGAAAAGATTCAAACGATCCGACAACGTATAAAAACCTCACAAGATCGACAAAAGAGTTATGCTGATCTTCATCGAAAGGACGTGGAATTTGATGTAGGAGATCATGTGTTCTTACGTGTTGCTCCATGGAAAGGAGTTACGAGATTTGGAAAGAGAGGAAAGCTAAATCCTCGATTCATCGGTCCATTTTTAATCCTCGATCGAGTAGGAACTGTGGCTTATAGACTCGCTTTACCGCCAAGTATGTCTCGTGTTCATAACGTTTTCCACATATCAATGTTACGCAAATATGTGGAAGACCCGAACCACATTATTGAGTTAGAACCGGACGAAATAGCGGAGGATTTGACGTATGAAGAAGTTCCTGTTCAAATCTTGGATAAGAAGGAACATATTCTACGCTCCAAGGTTATACCTCAAGTCAAAGTTTTGTGGAGAAACCACGATGTTGAGGAAATGACTTGGGAGTTAGAATCAGAAATGAAATCAAGGTATCCTTACCTCTTCGACATACCAGGTACGTACCCTAATTTCGAGGGCGAAATTTCATAAGAAGGGGAGGTTGTAAGACCCCAATTTTTATAAATAAAGATGAATTTTTTATAAATATCATTTTTGAATATTATGGAGTTAATTTGATATAATGTTATAGTTGTGGGTAATATTTATAAATTTTGCAAAGTAAGCAAGTTGTTATAAAATATTCGTTTGGTCGGAGAATATTCTTTTTGTCGGGGAATATTCGTACGACGGCACAATCATTGGTGGACCCCACAACGGAATTATTGTCGGATTGAGAAAACGACAGAATTATCTTTCTATAAAAATAACGGCTGAGGTGTTACCGTTAAAACCGTTAAAACTGTTGAACTACTCGGTAGTAAAAGTACAGTAATACGCGTGGTTGCATAGTAGCACACGGTATTGATTATTGATGCTTACGTGAGAAGTCACTCAGCTATACTCAATTATTGCTACAGTAATTGCTGCATCATATCTCTTAAATTATTGTCATAGTATCATCTGTATAATATGTTATATTATTAAATCAATAATTGAGACGTTGTGGTAAGTTTGGTTATTTTATGGGGGGCCATATGTCATCATCTAAGAGTCTCTTCGTCAATAGTAATTACCGTCGTCAATAGTAATTACCTTCGTCAATAGTATTTACCTTGGTCAATAGTATTTACCTTGGTCAATAGTAATTACCTTCGTCAATAGTATTTACCTTGGTCAATAGTAATTACTTTCGTCAATAGTAGTTGTCCCTTCAATATTACCAAGAGTCATTTGACCATTCGTTAGGACCAAGAGCCACCCTCAGTTTTTCTATAAATAGAGGCCTAGAGCTTCATTATTTTTCACGAATTCATTCAAGCCATAGAGAGAGAAAGTATAGAGAGAATAAGAGAGAGAGAATAAAAGTATTCTGCTACATCACTTTTCCAATATCCAGTTCTTTTAAGGTAGGGAATATTATTTCTTTTATATTCATGAAGAGAACTTCTGTTATTCCATTTGTTATTATTCTGTTGGAATAACCAGTATACGCGGTCTACCCTATATTTGGTGACATTCTTCTATTATTCTGTTGGAACATCCTGTCTGTGTGTTTTACACCGGACCTGGTTCCGTTTATTATTCTGTTGGAACATCCTGTCTGTGTGTTTTACACCGGACCTGGTTCCGTTTTATTATTATTATGTTGGAATATCCTGTCTGTGTGTTTTACACCGGACCTGGTTCCATTATTTATTATTCTGTCGGAATATCCTGTCTGTGCGTTTACGCCGGACCTGGTTCCATTATTTATTATTCTGTTGGAATAACCTGTTTGTGCGGTCTATCGCATGCATGGTGATTTCTTTTGTTATTCCATTCTTTATTGTACTCAGTTGGTTAAGTTTTGACTTCTATACTCCATGAAATTTGTGGAATATCCTTGATAGTTGCGTTTCATCCAGTATCTTTTCAAGAAAATATTCTTCTAAGCGTTCTTGAATTTTACTCCACAATGCAGTATCATGTTGACAATTTGGACGTTGTTAATTCCTGGATAAATTAATTCTTGAACTTGTTTTATTGAATTCTTATATCATTGTCATCATCCTCATGTTTATAAAATGTTGAAAGTCATCTGTGGCATGTAGTGCATAGATGGACTTGGTATGATTATGACCAGGGATTATTCGGTATAATCATGACCGTAATGTTACAAATGATGTGGTAAAAGTCCTCATTGGCCCGTAGTGCATTGATGGACAGTTGTTGGCATGATCATGACCATTAATGAATACACGAATATCCTTGGCCGTAGTGCAGGGGTGATTCGATGATGTGGATTATTTTATTAAGCTGAGTCTCAGCGATCGCAGTGTTGAAAAACCTTTTAAATCATAAAAGATAGTAGAGTTTATTTTCTACTTGACTCTTTTAATGGATTGCTTGTTCCGCTGCAGTTAAACTTGATGTCTATTATATTTTATCAGTTTAACATTGTTGAAGGCTAATGATAATTTATTCTGCATTATCTTAGTCATAATATTTCTTACTGGGCTAGTTGAGCTCACCCTTTCTTTCACTGTTCTCTTCAGGAAATGAGAACGTAGCTGGGGCAAGTCGGGGAACGGAGTGATGGTCCGAAGAATAGTATTAGTTAGTAGTCCTCACTATTCTATATAATGGTGTGTTAATAAATGTAATGAGGACTCCTTTTGAGTATGAATACTCTCTAGAAGATAATATTTGTATTCAAACTCACAGTTTATGTTTTGTCGTATTGTACACGACAGTTGTATTATTAAGTTGTATTTGTATTCTGTACTATGTATCTGACGACTCAAGATGGGTGATGTATACCTAATTTTGGGGGCGTCACAGTAAAGTTTATAATTTTGATAATTATATTATTTAAAATTAATTATTTTATACTAATTTTGAATTTAGAGATATTTTATATTTAATTCAAAATGTCAATATAAAAATAAACAAATAAAAAGAAGAAGAACAACAGTATATTTTTTACACAAATTTTAAAAATAAAAAATAAAAAAATGAGGAGGGAGGAGAGAGAAAATTAATTTATAATAGATGAAAAAAAATTTGAGGAACACATTTATATGATTAACACATCTATGAGGTATAGTTATGCTAAAAAAATATTTAAAAAACATTGAAGGAACACTTTTGCATGATTAATGTATTTATGAAAAATAATTATACCAAAAAAAGTTTAGGGAATAATTTAATAAAAACATGATAAATAAGGGTTAGATTTGCAATTTAGTCATTTGTAGGGTTTAGTGCTCTTTTTTGATTCACGTCTTCCCTGCCATATCTGTAATAGAAGCGACTCCTTTCTCGAGAGAGAGAGAGAGAGATTTGAATATTTGATGTATTTCATTATTTCAAAAGGCTTTAGATACATACAGTGATACAGGAATATACATATATATATATATATATATATATATGTTTATACATGACGAATACCTCATCTTTAATGACGGCCGAGACTCTGAAGATCAATGAAGCTTATAAGTTATCCGAACTTCTGGATTCTTCGTCTGATTTATCCATATTTCAGAGTAAAATCGAATTTCACCCAGCGAGGAAGCCTTTTACTGATTTCAGTAATGGCGGTTCAAATTTTCAGTTGGAGACTCTGAACCCTACCAGCTCAAATCCCCAGAGACACGATCCCAAACCGTCTCTAAATGGGAAGAAGGCAGATGGGTCGGAGGTTTTGGAAAATGGGGTGGACCCGGAGCTCAGTTTTGGGATCACCTTTAGGAGGATAGTGAGTTTGCTTTGTTGAGTTACCCTATTAATACGCTGAAATTATTTGGCTGAAGTTCGGTTTGTTAATTTGTGCAAATAATTGCTCATTTGACTGAATTCCTAAATATTTTGTTGTTTTTGACTTTTTTCTGTTATTTTGATTCTCACGGTTCTGTTTCCTCCCTTCCTGGATTATTGTGAATGTTACCTGTTATTTACTACTCCATGCATTTTAGAGTTTTCCTCAGCTTGGGTATTTCACTCTTTTAAATTTTAGTTTTAGTTTTAAAATAAATATAGTATTTGTGTTTAGAGCCCGTTGGGCAATGACTTATTTTAAAAGACTTAAAGTTAAAATATAAGTCTACTTATAAGTGTGTTTTAAGATATGATTTATAAGTAAAAGCGTTTGACATCGATATGACTTATAGTTAAAATACGTTATGCATGTGTTCGGCTCATAATGATTTATAAGTTAAAATTAAAAGTAAAAATTATTAAAAAGTACATTAATAAAAAGAGGGTTAAAATAGACACTAAATTTGGTTAAACTTACTTAAAATGACTTATAAGTTACAAATACTTATTTTTTTTTACTTAAAAATCAAATAAGTCATTGTCAAATAGAGGAATAGTAACATGCTTAGTGTTATTGTGTTATGTGTGAATGTAATTTGGGTTTTTAATCTTTTAAGTGTTATTGCTTTGGTTGGTTTAGCTTTAGTTTTATTGTTATTTTTATGTTTTGTTTTACTGGGATTCCCACTATTTTTAGTTTTAGCTGATCGGTCCGTTTCGAAGCTCTGTTATAGAATTACTTAGAGGACAATTGCAAGCACCCCCACCCCCTATCCCTACCCCTACCCCTACCCCTACCCCTACCTTAATTTTTTTGTTAATATAGTACCCTTAACTTTACTACAATATTAAAACACTTTGATATAGATGAATTCATATGTATGTTAAAACTAAAAATATATAAAGCTTTATTTTAAATATGCTTACATTTTTTTAATATTAAATTTGTACTTTTTAGTGTTGAATTTTTTTTCATAAATTTTTTGGTCCCTCCCACTAACATTGCTGGTTATGCCCCAATTGCAAGTGCACCATTGAGAGCTAGCTTAATGCATGATTCTCATATAGTCAAGTGTAGATACTAGATATCAACATGTATTATGCATATCTCATTGGAATCCCGTTATTTCACTTAGGGGGTGTTTGTTTAGAGTTGAATGGAGCTGAATGGCTGAATCGGTCAGCCATTTAATACGTTTGTTTTGAATAAAAATCGTCTGAATAGTTAAATCGGTTAGATTTTTGGACTGAATGATCAAATGTAATTTTTTTGGCTAAATGAGTTGAATGACTGCTGAATAAAGCATTTTATATTTATTTTTTTTATAATATTAACTATTATATTAAGTAATATTAAATAAATTTACTACAATTCGAATTTTTTTAGAGGGGTAAAATAATAAAAATATGATATTTAGATGTTTCAGACATGTCAATTATCAAATAATTTTTTTCATTCAGTATTCAAAATTCTGCTTTATTCAGCTCATTCAAATTAGTTAAACATTTAGAACTATTTTATTCAGTTTTATCAAACACTCCCTTAGTTTGATTCTTAAGTGTTCCATTAAATGCTTACTAGTTCAGTGTATGATTAGGAGTTTGTGTTTAGTTTCTACACTTTTTAATATCTTACTTTACTATTTCTGTTTTCAATGAACTTGGATCAGTTTTGTTCCTAGTAGTATGTTCACTTTCAAATCTTGAAAGCATATAATTGGTGTTTGCTTTGTACGTTCTCGGCAATTTTATTAAAATTTGATGTTCTCATCAATTTTGAGTTTCACTCTTTTATTTCAATTTTTTCTTTTTGTAGTTTCTTACCCGGAAGATTGCTACTGCACTGTATATTAATTTGATATTTTCTTGTCTCTTAATTTCTTTTAACTTTGGTTGTTTATTTGGGTTTTTGTTTTAGTCTAATTGTTTATTTATTTAAACATTGTTTTTAAATGGCATTTTATGTTTATTTTAAGTTGGTCATTTCTTCTTTCAATGAGTGAATATTATTTCCTTTTCTCTCTTCTTCTTAAATCTAGTTTTTTCAATTGGGTTTGATTTGATGTTTTTTAATTCAATTCTCTTCAGCTTTAAATGAATTTGATTCGCCAATGTTACTTATTGTGCCAGTGTTACTTTATACTCTTTGTATTGGTGATTATCTTTTCATTTTACCGTTTGGTAAATTTTTTTCTTATTTCATTTTCTGTTCTACTTGACTTCTATTTGGTATTGGTTCTCTGCTATTTGTGGTTGTTGTATTATTGAGATCTTGCATTGTTTCTGTCAATCGTTATTGAAAATCTTTAATGGCTGAGCTTGAGTTTTTCAACTCAAGCACTCACCAAAATGGGCGTTTGATCTCTGGTCCATCACTAAGTGGATATCTGTTCCATTATAAAATTAAGTACCTCCAAAGGAGGGAGCCATTCACCGTGTGCAATACTTGAACTTTTGGTTGGAGACCTTGGACCAATAATTGAGGCGGAGGCCCTAGAGACCAGGGTTGAACAAGGGGTATTGGTTATGGCTGGGAAGAAGGCAGTAGGGTTGGAGTTTATGAACCATAGTTGAATCCAGAGCTCACTTTTCGTGAATAACTTGAGGATACTTGTGGATGCAATATTGAGCAGTTGCCCAATTTGTAATCTTCTCGTAGACAAATTTAGATTGCACATTTACCCGGATATGTTTATATATTTGGATTATAGCTATATGCTATTGTTTGAACTTTTTTTTTTTGTGCATTGTATTATTCTATTCCCTTATGTTTTGAGGGTGTATTAAAGTTTGTGGTTTCAAAGTTTTTCGTGCATTTTTTATTTTGTTTTAGGTTTTCATCTCAAGGCTCAGATGCTCCTTTGAATATGGTTTTCCCGTTCCCTTTTCATTTCTGGGTTTCTATTTGGCGTATAATGTTGTTTCATTGTTTAGACCTTGTTATGCCACATTTTTTCTGGTTTGATTTTTTATTATCAATAGTGTGGCCTTGATTATTTTGATATCATGTATATATTCAATTTTTTGATAGAAGTGTGATTCTGTTTGAAGATATCTTCTGTTATAACTTTCATGATGCCATCGATAATTTACAGGGTGCTGGTTTGGAAAATCTCGGAAATACTTGTTTTCTGAACTCAGTATTACAGTGTCTGACATACAATGAGCCTTTAACAGCATATTTACAGAGCGGAAAGCATCAAACTTCTTGTGAGTCTCTCTTCCTCTCCCTTCATGGCAATCAATTCCTAAATTCACACCCTTTCCCTATTTTATACTAAATTCCATACCTTGTACACTTTTAAGTAGAGTGGCGTGAACCCAGTCTAAACTAATTTGCTTTAGGGGAGCAAACCTCCAAAGTCCAAATGAAGTCTGATTGCCTGATAGTGTTAAGACCTCAACTATTGGCATACTCATATTTCACCATGCGTCTTTAACTTACCCTTAAATGTGAGGTTTTTATTCACTGATTACTTAGGTGTGTGGAGTTTATCGTACACAAATAGGATGCACATAACCATGAAGCCATTAAATCAATTGACCCCCAAGTGATTTTACTCGTCCATATGATACACCTGATTGAAGCCATAAACAAAGAGATATCAAGTTGAAATTCATGTACGCAATTTTCATCTAATGTATTTACTATTTTAAGTTGGCGTGGTTGTTAATTATAAGATACCACTTGTATATTTTAATTTTTTAACTATTTCTTCAGTAAGTTGCACGGAAGGTGTAGACTGAACCAAGGGTTTGTTTAACAGTTGGTTCTACCTAAGCTAGATTTAAATATTAAAAGCATATGGGTGCCCCCCTCTCCCCCTTAACCTGCTAAAGGAGATCCTTTTAAGAGCGATTCTAGTAAATAGGTAGCTGCATCCACCTGCGAGTGGAAAGAGTGATGCCATGCCATTTCAATGAAAGAAAGTCTCAAGGCTTAACCAGAATCAGAAGAGGGGGGCAAGTTTTTCCCTCAATTTGAAAGACTGTGAGTCCCTAAACAAGGCCACATCTCTGTTTGGCCCAAGAGGATAAATAGCTTAATCGAATGATTTTCATAAAAATTTAAAAAGTTATGCAGAACTTAATGCTCTTTATAACTTATCTGTGAAATGTCACTCAACTTTCAGCTCACCATTCATAATATTAAGTGTGCTTGAAATCCTTAACTCAAAAGTATGTGATGATGAACTCACGGAAGGGAAATTGGACTGGTAGTAGGGTTGTCATTGACGCCTTAATTTTATATGGAACTATTTAATTCTGATTCTTACTCTCAAGATCCCGTTTTATCACCTTGGTTTTTGATGGAAAAAGAGGTTAATACTTTATTGTTCTTATAATTTGATTTCTGAAGGTCGCACTGCTGGGTTTTGTGCTTTGTGTGCCATCCAGAAACATGTTAGCCGTTCTCTACAGTCAACTGGGAGAATATTAGCACCCAAGGAGATAGTCTCGAACTTACGTTGTATCCTTAGAATGTTGGATTAATTTCCAGATTATCAGTTGGAGATAGACTATATGAAACAACCCGGTTCAAATCCCGAGCCCGGAACAATCTCGGGTCAAATCCCAAGTATGAATCAAATCAAATCAAATCCATCAAAATAAGGCCTTAAATTAATTGTCCAATAGTATCTTCTTGGGTCATCTTAGCCCACCACAGACACCCAAAAGGTCATGACTTGAAGGTACTATTGGTAGTAATTTATTTCCTTATGTGGAGACAAATATTTTCTCTATCTTTCGATGTGGGACTGGGGTGTTACAAACTCTCCCACTTAAATTTCTGACATTCCCATCATAATCGATCACACACGCAGTCCACAGATCTTTGTCTCTCTAGCCATTGTGGGATAATACCGGCTGACTTCGTGTCCCCACCTCTGGACCTTCATCTCTCCATTGTAGGATAATACCACCAGCCTTCGTGTCCCCACATCTGACAACCCGATCGGATGACCTGACCCGAGCTTTCGAAAGTCGATTTTGATACCATATGAAACAACCTGGGTCAAATCCCGAGTTCGGAACAAATCTCGGGTCGAATCCCGACTCCGAATTAAATCAAATCCAATCCATTAAAATAAGGTCTTGAACTACCGGCCCAATAGTATCTTCTTGGGTTATTTTAGCCCACCACAGACTCACCCAAAAGGTCATGACTTGAAGGTACTATTGGTAGTAACTTATTTCCTTATATGGAGACAAATCTTTTTTCCTATCTTTTGATGTGGGATTGGGGTGTTACACTATAATTTTTGTAGCATATATCTTTGTTTTCAACTCCTATATATGAAAATCTTTTGTCATCTTTGCTACCTTTTTCTGGTTAGGAACTAATTTACCTGCATCATGGATTTAAGTACCAAATATTGTCCACCTTTAATTCCTCAATCTCATATTCTTTTTGCTTATTTTTCTTGTAGTAGCTCCAAAGATTGGACACGCTTTGGAAGCGTAGAACTTTCTTGAAATAGAACTTACTCCTTCCTCCCCAAACTAGTTGTCCCTCTTTCCTTATTTGGTTGTCCCAAGATTGTCACCTTAATTTTTTAATATTTACAAAAATTACTATACATTTTTTACAAAAAAAGAGACCTTGATAGGTGGACCTCATCTCAGTCTTTTAGTTTAAACTTTACATACTTTCTTGAAATAGAACTTACTCCTTCTGCCCCAAACTAGTTGTCCCTCTTTCCTTATTTGGTTGTCCCAAGATTGTCACCTTCATTTTTTAATATTTACAAAAATTAGTATACATTTTTTACAAAAAAAAAGTGACCTTGATTGGTGGACCTCATCTCAGTCTTTTAGTTTAAACTTTTACATGGGGTGGGGTCTACATTTATCTATAAATATGTGGGATGGAGCCTAATAGAAGGAAAGGTAGAAACACTGGAAACTTTTACACCTTTTCTCATTAGTGTTTTTTTCCCTTCTTTCTAAAATGTGTAAAAGCCAAATGTGGACAATCAAGTTGGGCCACCTTTCCTGGGGTCCTTTGATCTGTTCTTTTACGCTTCTAGAAAAGTATCCTGTATGTTCTGATAAGTAATGAATATGTTTATATGTAATACATTGGTTTTCTGCCTATTTGGTTCTTCAAACATATTTTATACTCCCTCCTTGTCTCAAAGATTGTCTATTTTAATTTCATGTAAAATCAAAGAAGTGAATTATTGTTGACCGAAATTTGAGTTCATGAAAACAGTTCCGACATTATCCTCAACTACATAATAGTCACGTGCTAGCAAATTTTGTCCATCGAAATCTCTTTCGCATCACATGACATGACATTTAAAAGAGCTTCTTAACTCACTTTAAAAAAATATATATAGCTCAAAAGTGATTATCTTTTGTGAATGGTAGGAGTACTTAATACTTATCTTATAAGAACAGTATGTAATTTTTTTATGGGTTAATAATAATCAAACAAAATAATATTCGAAGATGTTCGGTAAAAAAAATAATGATAAAGATTTTTATTAGAAAATGACGATGTGCATTTTGTTCTATTTTATAAATTTAGGCGGTCAATATCTAATGTTAGTATATTTTTTCCAGCAATTATGGTGGGTAGAGATTTTTATATTTTCACTTTTTTCCCTATTTTCTAAAAGAAGATTATTTTTAATTTTTTACATTTTGTTCGTCCCAAAATCAAGGTGGGCAACTGTCCACCAACTATACTTTCTGCACCGAAAAGAAGAAAAAGGAATAGTGATAGTGCTAAAGCAAGTTACCTTCATTTGTCTACACTTAGTGCCATATATAAGCGTCAGCATAAAAGTGTCTACATATGATAGTACAGTGCATGTAGGCAGCTTTACAAAGTCGCATCATATTAGGGTCAAGTATATATATTCTGATTTTTAATAGGGATGAATTTTCTACACCTAGAAGCCTTGACCACGTATTAGGCATATCACGCAATTTCCGGAATTCCAGACAGGAGGATGCTCATGAATACATGGTGAATTTGTTGGAATCGATTCACAAATGCTGCTTACCTTCAGGAGTGCCTAGTGAATCACCAAGTGCTTATGATAAAAGTTTGGTCCACAAGATCTTTGGTGGTCGCCTCCGTAGCCAGGTAACTCTTTGCTCTTCAATGTTCTCTGGCTCAACTAAGAGTTGATATGTTTCTTTTCAGGCATAAGGCGGAGTTTGTGGTTTAAGAAACATGGTGCAAAATGTTAGGAAATTTTTGGGATATGTTTGCTTACAGTGCTGTGGAGTGTTTTTCCAGTTCTTACACCTGCTTTTGAATTCGGTGATAGCCTCATTATTTGTTACAGGTGAAATGCATGCAGTGTTCCTTTTCCTCCAACAAGTTCGATCCATTCTTAGATTTGAGCCTTGAAATTGTGAAGGCAGAGTCTTTATATAAGGCACTTGCTCATTTCACTGCCAAAGAGCAGTTAGATGGAGGACAGAGGCAGTACCAATGCCAGCAATGTAAGCAGAAAGTTAAGGCTCTCAAACAGCTTACCATTCACAAGGCACCTTATGTCCTTACTATCCACCTAAAACGATTTGGTTCACATCTAGCTGGACAAAAGATCGATAAGAAGATTCTTTTTGGCCCTACATTGGATTTGAAACCTTTTGTAACTGATCCATAGGTAAGCTCATTTATTTATTCAAGGCATTATATATATTTATTCTTAAAACAACATTTTATAAATTTACAGATTACTGAAAGATTTGAGTGCATTCTGAAACATCAGTTAATGTAACTTGTTACACATACACGCATTCCATGTTCTCACTAATTTTTTTGCTGGAATTTTGTTACTGACTGTAAACATGGGCGAAATAGTTTTTTTAAGTGCTTTACTGCAAAGTGAAATACCTTTGAGGATATATAACTGAACACCTTAAAGAATTTTCTATTCGTGTGGAAGATTTATGAGGTAGAATACTGACGAAAATAAATTGGTAACTTCTACCACTTCATTCTTTTCCTCATATCTGCATATATCTTGGGTATTTCCACCCATATTTTCCTCACTATCATATTACACAGATTACCTCGCATTTTTGCATTTCATTTGCAGTGTATAGCAATTGTTTCACTCTCCTAATGCACTTTCCTAGAAATCAAACACTTGGCTAGCTGTTGTGTTCTTTTAAGGAACTTAATTATATAGGTTGGAGGCATACTAGTGACGTGATCGTCTCTATGTTCAATCTGATAGATTCACCTGGGATTTAGCCAAATCTATGAAACTTGAATCATCCTTTGTCCCATTTTAGTTGACCTCCATTTTTAAGTGCGCATGGCAAGGAATTAAGGCGTACAAATCACATCTACATAGATTATACATATATCATATTCTCAAAATACTATTTAAATGTTTTTCAGAACGTAATGAAATCTGTGCGGAATACACATAACAAAGGGGATTAATTTTAATGGGATAGAGTTGGTAATTGATATTGTTCACGATACTTGCAGTCAGCCAAGTTAATCAATTTTTCTAATTAACTTTTAAATTGTATTGATTCAGCTGTTGCATCATGTGCTTGGTATATCTCGCCAGTGGCACAGATGACATTGAATTCTCATTTGAATTTCACCTCGTGCCATTTCTTACAACTTTCATGGTTATTTTCCCCCTATCTTCATGTACACTGCAGGATGGAGATTTGAAGTACACCCTTTATGGTGTTTTGGTTCATGCTGGGTGGAGCACCCATTCTGGTCACTATTACTGCTTCGTACGTACATCAAGTGGCATGTGGTACTCCCTTGACGACAATCGGGTAATAGTGACAACTTCAGTAATGGGTGTTGTATTTAGGGGTTGATTGGATAAAATTTGTTTGGTAGTCTATCTTCTTTTTCCTAGTGCTCTTGCGCCACCCTTTAAAACAAACACAAAAGCTTTGACAACTTCATATTTGGTTTTGCTTCTTTTCTCCCTCCTTTTCATTTTAACATATACATTTCATATAATGATAATTGGGACTGTGGGAAGTGGGAACAGATTTTTAACACTGGTTGCTGCAGGCTTGAGAGAAACAAAGAGCATCTTTCAGGTTCCCATATTCTTCTCGTGGTCCTTCTGCTTGGTATTCTTTACCTTCCTGTCGCGTCCGACTTTGTACAAACCCACCATTTCTGAATTCTACTGTTGTATCGTTGCTTTTGGTTCTGCTTTCCCCATCTTCTTTACACAGCCAAACCACTATTATGATTGCCAATAAAGCCGTCATATGGCACTGTTGTGAGATCAGAGTCCAATATGAAAATTTCTTGTTGGCACAGTAGGAAGGAGGAGGAGGAGAAGGAGAAGGCTTGCTGCTTTTAATTCTTGTTAGTGGTGGCCAAACTCCACTTTACATAGTGTAATAGTCCTCGGTCATTTGGATTGTTTTTGGGAATTGACTTCTGCTGCATATGATGATTAATAGGTGGTTCAAGTTAGTGAGAGGAAGGTTTTGGATCAGAAGGCATACATGCTGTTCTATTATCGAAATAGAAGAATTTTTGCTTCAAAGAAGCCTCTTGATGTTCTTCAGAAACAGAACATGACCGCAAATGCCATGGAAAGGAATAAACCTTATCCTAATTTCAATCAAGGAATGAAAGAAACCATCCAAAGTGGTCTAATTGAGGCAAGAGTGAATGCTAAATTTTCTTCTGCTGCTATTGTTCGGAGAGATTCATCAAATGCAAGTTTATAACCCATAACCAAAGATGCCTCCAGTCAGAATCAAAGTGGCTTGACAACAGCCGAGTGCTCAGTACCTAATAGGATTCTCTGTTGGAATTTTCTTCAAGGTTGCTACCACTAAAGGATTCTGTGAAGGGCCTTTCTGTCACAAGCTGTAGAGATGGAGAATGTTTGCCACAACAGGATTCAATTATTAAGAGCTATAATCCACATAGAAGTATTAAAAAAGATGCTAGCAACTTTGTTGCTGTATCACCCAGCTGTGACAACATTCCTAAATTTGTTAATGGTAAAGATCTAAGCGACTCCGGTGCCATATTGCCAAATGGCAATGAGAACAGAAGCCTCAAAAAAGATCTTGATGATTCAATTGCTATATCACCAATCTGCTGCATCCCTCAGAAAACTTCTTGGGTGACTTCAGTGACAGATAAAGCCTCCTCTGCATGCTTTAGTCCCAAGTCAGGTGCTGTTTTCTGTTTCTGTTATGTGTGGCGTATTATCATAAATGTAATATTGATTTGTCCTCTTTCATTTAGAATGGTAATGAAGCTTCATCACTGGATCCTAGTGAGAGAACAATGGAAAATATCCTCCCTTCAATTTCTTCTAGTCCAACAAGCAGGGAATATAGTAAGGTGAGTATCTGTGACTTTAAATACCTTCAACTTTAGTTTGTCGGGTCATTATTTCTTTATTTTCAATGTGAAAAGTCTGTTGATAATGTTCAGGGAATGGAAGTGGCCAAATTAGCAACACTATCACAAAAGAATGTTCTTGAAGGAAAACCCAGCCAAAGGCTGAAAAAGAAGCTTCCGAGTTGTGCGATTATAAAAATGCATCTTAGCTCAAAGATCCTTCTCGGTACATCTTTACGTCTGCAGAAGAAAAAGCATAAAAGAAGTAAAAAGTGCACATCAGGGACCACAAATCTTAGTCAGAAACATTTGGTGGCCGGGGACCATATTTCATCAGATCTTGGGCCATCTACTTCTGAGAAATGCAAGACAATAGGATTTAGTGGTTTAACTCACGCTCGAAGAAAAGGGAAGAAATCTGTTTCCAAGAAAAAAGAGAAAAGTTGCGTGGTAAATAATCTGGTGTCAAACTGTAGTGGTAATTTGTTGACAGGTGTTGCTGATAAAGAGTACATTGGGAGAACTGGTCAGAAGGGCGCTGTGCTTGCAGATGATGATCAATCACAAAAGAGTTGTATTACTGGTTCAGCAGGAAACCAGTTGGATGTTAGAGGACCCAATAGTTCAAATGATATCAGAAGAGACTCAATGCAGAATGGTCTGCTGAATATGCTTACCAGAGGTTTAGAAGAGACAATAGGTGATAATTATTTTTGATTTCCTTTCTGTCCTCGTTCAGTATTTTATGCTACATTTAATACTGAGGAAAGCTAAACTAAAATTGCATAGGCTTTCATCTGTTTAGTAAAATTTGGTTAACTTAGTTTGTTTGCCCTTTGTTTTTTATTCCAGTTGCACGTTGGGATGAGATAGAATCTCATCCATCTCAGAAGACAGAACCAAGAGGTGTAGAGACTGGCAGTATTGGTTATGTTGCAGATGAATGGTAAGTTGAAATGCTGTGTATCAAAATAATTTGTGTTGTGTGAAATTCACTTCTGTTGAAACATTGTGTTGTGTTGTGTTGATGATGATTGCAAAGGTTTGTATTCTGCATATAGCACATTCACTGTGTAGATAAAGATTCAGATTAAGTTGGCTTGTATCAGTGGGTAAAGTTGGTCACTTCAAGTGATTGATAGTTTCTTGTTATAAGAAGGTACTGTTGTATATATATAATTTAACAACTGACCTACGAATTTTTTCATTTTTTAAAATTTGACGCAACGGAGGCAATCACAGGAATTGAATCTGGAACTTTGCGATAATTCACAAAGGAAAGATAAAGACTGTAGAATAGTCGTCAAAATAATTTGGTAATCCAATAATAATGAGAGTTGTTTCATAATAATAACCTAAGAGACTATTTATACTGCCTAAACCCTAAAAATAAAATAAAATCCAATAAATTTAAAGATTAAGCTCAAAACATAAATGGACCCAAAAATAATTACACCTACTAGGCTAACCTAAATAATAAATAAAAATGCAATAACTGTTAAAATTTTCTATACATCCCAAAATATAAATTAAACTCAATCTTCACTGATAATTTCCCCGGTGTCAAAAATCCCAACCAAGTCGTATCCAAGAGCATCGCCTATATATATTTATATATTGTTACCTCAATCAAATCAGGGATGACAAGATCCTCGAATTTTGAGTGGCATAACACAAGGAATCTCCTTTTCATGATCTCCAATTTAAGTTTGAAAATATTTCCACCAAAACAGATACAATATGTCAAGAGAACTAATGTTGTCATATCGTTTATTCAAAACATATTCAACATTATATTAGAAATAAAGATTATTTCATAATAAATTCCACCGAACAAAGGATATAACAGACAACATCCACTTCCTAACAACTCTAAAAAGAAGCCCTTCCCCTCCCTATCAACTTCAAAAAGAAAGTAAGCCAATAAACAATGTGTGATTACACTCATTTGCAATGAGTCGATGATGTTGACTGCTACTTTTACTAGTTTTCTCTTATTGTACTTGATACAGATTTACTTTCTTTGTTTTACCAATTCTACTTTCTACACATGCCAAGATAACATTGTCTGGATTGTCTTGGAAACACTGATGCAATTATCCTCAAGTGTCATGGCCTCTACACGTAGAATTATATATATAAAATATAGTTCACTAACATAAGAGTCGGTTACGTGTCTGGAGAGAGTTGGTTTCCATAATTGACATGCCCACCTCGAGGAATCGTCCATGTTTGTTAGGTGAAATGCTTGTGAAAAGATTCGTCACTGTAATTCCAGAACTGGTCACATTAGTAGTTTTAGTAGTTCCTTGGATGTATTTGTCTCTGTCTATATATATGTGTGCGTTTGAGCACTTTGCTCAAGGAAATAATAGAATTGCCCCTCTTATCAACTTTGAAAACTGGATTTATGTTGGCCAAAACGTTTTTTGTCTGATTAGTATAGATGACCAAAGTAGTTGGGATGAGGCTTACTTTTGTATCCAAAACAAACTGGATTGGGGATTGTATGCCTGGACATCATTATCAGAAATTTTACACTTGCCCTCTTGCAAGCCCTTTATACAATGTCTGTTAAGACTCCCTCCAAATGGGACTGTGGTCGTGGAAAAGGACTATCATTATTTCTAGTTGATTTTGTGCTTTACATATTGCACGGTAATTTTATGCATTATGGAATGTAGTACATGTTCGTGAGAACTTAAAAGAGAAGTTTCATACTTTTATATTGAAAGTCGGTGAATTTATAGCATTAATGCGGCTTAAGTTGTAATTGGTCATGAGCTCAGATTGCTCCTAAATGTGGTCGCGTTATATTATATGCATTAATTTTGTTTGCATTGACATTTTGGTTGCAATTTCATGACTTCACCAGGGATGAAGAATATGATCGAGGGAAGAGGAAAAAAGTACGGAGCTTTAAGAATGACTTCAGTGGGCCTAATCCATTCCAAGAAATTGCTGCCATGAATGCAAAGCTAAAGAAAACAAGGTTGGACCAGTCCAGTTCTGGAAACAAACAATTCAGAATGATGGGAGCAGATCTGCATCCATTCGCGGTTAGAAATCTTAACGAGTTTCTCTAGTAATATATAATATGTATTATTTGTTAGGGCACACTGTAGCTGAGAGAATTGTTATGAGTAGCTCTGGAATAAATGAGATTTTTTTTTTTGTTTCATCATCTTCTGGGTTTTGTTCGTCTGGGAAGGGGTTGCCTTGGTATTTGAATGTACAATTATTAATGTTGTTTCATAATTGTATCTGAGTGAGAGGTTTCCTGTTTTGAGGAATGGATCAAGCTAGCTTTAGTTGATGTACGTCTTCTATTAAATATTCTCTGGGAGACTAATGCTGAAGTTATTTAATTTTGGATGATGGACCAGTTTCTTTACTTGATAAATCCTTTTTTGTTGTCAGAAATTTGCACTATCAAGTTTATGTGATAGTATTAGTTTAAACTTGTCCAAGTCCCATTAACAAAGCGTGCACTGGTTTTAGTGCAAATATTCATGTTGACTTATTTTTCCCTTATTTTTGTGCACAGCTAATATAGCAAAGATGCTCATATTTTGGTGCTTGTTTCATGTCCTCTATTCTATTCTCCAGAAATCTGTCTTCTAAATTTTTGACGTTGAAGGGTTTTTTTTTTATTATTTTCCTCTGGGTATGGTTATGCATCCCAATCCCATATTATCCCACAAAGTACACCCCCAGACCCTTTCTCACCTCAAATTATCAGTGTAGTGCACATTATCAATTCTGTGTTTATCTCTTTCATCATCATCGGTGGTTATTTTTGGGTTAAGGGATGTTTTTTGGAGCAAGTAATGGAAGTTTCATACACTGACATCAGGTGTGCAAACAACCAACTGTATCAAATTGTAATTTATTTAAAAAATTCTATTGATCATCTTTTTAAAATTGAGGGAGTATATATATGTATATATAATTGGTAATATATAAATTATTGAGGATGACTTGGATGCATGATTTAACGTTGTTTGAAGAATGCTGGCAGTAGTAACATGGCATTGATGCGCAAAATGGATGGTTACACCCGAATAATCATGAGGAGGACTGGACTGGACTGGACATCAGCAATGATATGTGATAATGAGGGCATGGCATGCACCGATTCTTCACTAGTACTGACGAATTCAGCGATTTGGGTAAACAAAAATGAAGCTCCAAAATGCAGCGACCAAGTGATTTGGATAAACAAAAATGAAACTCCAAAATTCAGCGACCAAGCAGCGTGCTTCTACAATATCAAGGAGGAATCAAAGAAGCTAACAAATTACAAACCACAACAACAACAAAAAAACTTGGATTAGAATTCTAACAATAGCTAGACATAAGCAGTGTTTATAGTTTGTCCGTTTGATGGTCAAAAAAAAATAACTTACGACAACTGAGAGGGTGAATGTATGAAAGCCATTTTGTTGAAATTGATTATCCAAATCATTCTCCTAATACACACTTTAGTTATGCCAACGGTATAGATTTTGGTTGGGTTTTTTTTTTCACTTGTCTCGTCGACACAACTAAAGTATGGAGTCTGTATTTTGGCCAATTTTACAATCCACAATTTAGTTATGCAAGCTCCTCATATTAAAATGCATACGAGATATTATTTTCACCTTTAGATATCCGAATAGACAACCACAATTTATTATAAGAATAATATTAAATTTATAAAATTGTGTATGAATAGTTATATATATATATATATATATATATATATATATATATATTCACAAGTGGTCAGACTTAAAAAATAGGAAAAGTCTTTTTCATGATATAGTTCAATTCATAACAAATATTTCCTCCGTTCTTAAAAGAGTGTCGTTTTAGAAAGTAATTTTTGTTCCAAAAATATTGTCATTTTGAGTTTATCAATACACATTTGCTATTTTTTTTTCCTACTTTATCCTTATTTAAAGTTTTCTCCTATTTAAAGCTTTCTTTCCTTCCCAATGATTCTTATTCAATTCAATATTATAATCCAAGTAGTAATTGGTTGGATAAGAAGTACTTCCTCCGTTCCTTAATATAGGTCGTTTTAGACATGTGCACAAGAATTAAGGAAATGATTGAAAAACATTAACTATACTATCAATTGTCTATAATACCCTTCACCTCACATATAAGAGTAGAGGAGTAGATGAAAGAGTTTTATTGGAAGAAGGAGAGAAAGACTTAAGAGTAGAGGAGTAATATAGGATAATGATAAATATGGATCAAAAAATTAGATGGAGTGATAAGGGGCAATTAGGAATAACAAAAAAAGTCTAAAACGACTTACATATAGGAATGGAGGGAGTAATTGGTTGAATTGAATAAGAAACATTGAGAAGAGAATAATTGGTTGAGACAATTAATAAGGGTAGTATAATATTTTCGCTAGTTTTTAATCATATTCCTTAATCTGTGTATATTAACCTTAAATGACAATCTTTTAAGAACAGAGGGAGTACAAATCTAATGTATTATTAGTTGGAGGAATAGGGTCGTCAGAAATAGGATCGATGCTCACTTTTATTGGGATGATTATTCCTTTGTTTGGTTGTAAAAATTTGAACGAATTACTTAATATTTCAATAAAGTGATTATCCTAATGTTAGTGGGGATATTTCATTTCACTCCGCTTAAAACACACAACACACCTATTTAATATATACACTATTCCCACCCTTCCATAATACTAATAGACTTTTTAGGGTTTGTAATTTTTTAAGAAAATAATTTTTTTATTTTTCTATATCATTCCTAATTTTTTTTTATTGTTTTAAGAAATTTCTTCTCTTGAATTAGTAGTTTTTAACTTCCTATAAAGGGGTAGTGATGAAATTTTACACAAATTTTAGTTATTAAATGATAGTTTTAAATAACTTTCTTAATCCATGTGTAGGAAGCTAAAATGACTGTTTTTATGGAACGGAGAGAGTAATAATTACATACTACATTTTTTTTCTATCTAAAATTACATACATTTTTCTCTATCTATAAAATTTATTATACTTTCTCATAATTTGTTGAAGAAAAATGTAAAGTTATATACCACACAAGTAGGTATATTTTGTCTAAGAAAATATTTTTAAAATTTTTCAGCTAAATACTATTTTATCAACATATTTTTATAGAACTCGAAATTTGAAAGTGTTTTATTTTACAGCAGGCAACCGCACCATTCCACCATGAGCATTTTTTTATGTTTACTTTTCCTATGATTTCTTAATATCCATAATCAATTTAAGAACATTTTTTTTCAAATTAGAGAAAAATCATGATTTTTTTAGGGATAAATTTGGTGGAAAAGCTTATTTTAACTTTTTTTTTTGTTGAGATGATATAGATTTAAGTAAATTTGTCAAACTAATTTATAAATAATTTTTCACTAATACTATACAGATATTAAACTAAGTACTACTATCCCATTTGGTCTGAAAAAAATATGGACAGCAGAATCATTGAATTCCACCCAACAAATCTCTAATAAATTTCACCAACCAAAAGACATTTCCTTCCTTGAATCCATGCCATTTATGAAGCCCAACTTCTGACCACTCTATCAAGTTTCTCTTCCCTACTTAATAACCCTACACTCCTCTGCCTTGTTTTCATTTAAATAGCAATATAAAAGTCGCCTAAAAAGACATGAGCTTTATGTTATATTCAACAAATGGACAAAAACTCTTTCAGTTAGGTTGTTTTCCATTGTTGAAATTTGATTCTCTTGTGAAATACCACAACTTCTTTATTCCTTAATAAACCCACCGTTTCTTTTTTACTGTGGGCTTTTGGGATTTTCTGGGAACAAGGAGATTTTGACCAAAAGTTGCAGAAAATTGTTGCTTGATTTCTGAGTTTTGAGTCACAGTTAAGTATCAATTCCATTAAAATTCCTCTGGCCCGCGGGCTGGGACTTGGGACGGTGGTGGTTACGGATTTAATGGCAAGTTCGGATGCTGCAGTAGTAAAAGGTGAAGAATCATATTTTTATGAGACAGAAATTTTGATATTGATGGACTGAAAGAGAGAGGGTTTTGGTTGAGTTTCTCTCTTCTGTTTTTGGAGTTAAACCCTTCTCTTCAAATGGGTGTTAGTTTCTTATGTTCCATTCTGGTTGTAACACTGTTCTTCAGGACATTGGTTTGTCAAAAACCAAATACAGATGGTTTCTTTGTCTCTAATTTCTTGCAAAAGATGGGTGTAACTTCTTCTCAAGTACACAACTTTTCCAATCCCGTTTGTTCATGGCAAGGTGTGTCTTGTGATTCCAAACAAGAAAACGTTATCAAGCTATCGGCTTCTGGTTTGGGTCTATCTGGTTCAATTCCTGAAACCACCATTGGCAAACTCAGAAAGCTTCAATCTTTGGATCTAAGCAATAATAAAATCACTAGGTTGCCTTCTGATTTCTGGAGTTTTGGTTCGCTCAAGTTTCTCAATCTCTCATTTAACCAAATTTCTGAGAACCTCCCAAGCAACATAGGCAATTTTGGTCTACTTGAAAGCTTGGACCTTTCTTTCAATCATTTCTCTGGGAATATCCCTGAAGCTGTTAGCTCCCTTTTGAGTTTGCAAGTTCTTAATCTCAATCAAAATGGGTTTGAGTCCAGCATTCCACTGGGGATTCTGAATTGTCGTTCTTTGGTTTCCATAGATTTTTCGACAAATCGCTTGAATGGTACTCTTCCTGATGGTTTTACTGCTGCATTTCCTAGGCTCAAATCCTTGAACCTTGCTGGCAATGAGATCCATGGACGGGGTTCAGATTTGTCAGGGATGATATCCATCACCTTTCTTAACATTTCGAGCAACCTTTTTCAGGGTTCTGTGATTGATGTTTTTCAGGGGCCATTGGAGGTGATTGATTTGAGCCACAATCAGTTTCAAGGTCACATTTCTCAGGTAAATTTCAGTTCCAACTTTTATTGGTCTCATTTGGTTTATCTGGACTTGTCAGTAAATCAGCTTAGTGGAGAGTTTTTTGATAACTTGAACCAAGCCCAGAATCTCAAACACCTTAATCTTGCATGCAATAGATTTTCCAAACAAAAAATTTTGCAAACTGATATTCCCCCTAATTTAGAGTTTTTGAACTTGTCTGAGACAAATTTAATAGACCACATTCCCAGAGAAATCTCACAATTGAGTAATTTGAGAACTCTTGATCTTTCCAAAAACCATCTCAGCAGTGAGATTCCTTTTTTGAGCACCAAAAGCCTCCAAATGTTTGATGTCTCGTACAACAACTTAAGTGGAGACATCCCTTTATCTCTCCTAGAGAAACTCCCTTGGATGGAGAGGTTCAATTTCTCTTACAACAACTTATCCCTTTGTGCTTTTCAATTCTCAACTGAAACCCTCCAATCAGCTTTCATTGGGTCATTAAACAGCTGCCCAATTGCTGCTAACCCAAGTCTCTTTAAAAGGAAAGCTCCAAGGCACATGAGGCTAAAGCTTGCTCTGGCTTTAGCCCTCTCAATGATCTGTTTGCTAGTGGGGTTACTGTTTTTGGCCTTTGGTTGCAGAAGAAAATCCAGAATGTGGGCTGTGAAACAATATTCTTACAAAGAAGAACAAAATATTTCAGGCCCCTTTTCATTTCAGACTGATTCCACCACTTGGGTAGCTGATGTTAAGCACGCGACATCAGTCCCGGTAGTGATCTTTGAGAAGCCATTATTGAACTTTACATTTGCAGACCTCTTGTCTGCAACTTCAAACTTCGATAGAGGTACATTGTTAGCTGAAGGGAGGTTTGGACCTGTTTATAGAGGATTTTTACAAGGTGGGATTCATGTAGCTGTTAAAGTTTTGGTCCACGGATCCACCATGACAGACCAAGAAGCTGCGAGAGAGCTTGGGTATCTTGGTCAAATCAAACACCCTAATCTTGTTCCATTGACGGGATATTGCTTGGCTGGTGAGCAAAGGATTGCCATTTATGATTATATGGAGAATGGAAATTTGCAGAATTTGCTTCATGACCTGCCACTTGGGGTTCAAACTACAGAAGATTGGAGTACAGACACTTGGGAAGAAGGTGAAAATAATGGGATTCAAAATGTTGGGTCCGAAGGGCTGTTAACAACATGGAGATTTAGGCACAAAATTGCACTTGGGACGGCCAGGGCACTAGCATTTCTGCACCAAGGCTGCTCCCCTCCTATAATTCACAGAGATGTTAAAGCTAGTAGTGTTTATCTTGATTTCAACTTGGAACCAAGATTGTCTGATTTTGGATTGGCTAAGATTTTCGGGAATGGTTTAAAGGATGAGATTGCTCGTGGAACACCAGGGTACGTGCCACCAGAATTCCTTCAGCCAGAAACTGGCTTCCTGAGAGCAGCAGCACCAACATCCGATGTTTATGGGTTCGGAATTGTTCTTTTTGAGCTAATTACTGGGAAAAAGCCTGCTGAAGATGATTATCCAGAGAAAGAAGCAACTTTGGTCAGTTGGGTGAGAGGATTAGTAAGGAGGAACCAAGTTTCAAGAGCTATTGACCCAAAAATCCGTGAAACGGGACCGGAAGCTCAAATGGAGGAGGCTTTAAAGATTGGATACTTATGCACGGCTGATCTTCCCTCTAAGCGACCAAGTATGCAGCAAGTTGTGGGACTTCTGAAGGATATCCAACCGGTTATGAATCAATGAAGAAATGTAAATTTCAGTTCTTTGCATTTTTTTCCTAATCTGTTTTACTCTTTTTAATCCTTTCTTTATATTGTGCCTTGAGGGGATTGTACAGTAGTTCTGATATCCTGTTTTGGATTTGGCCAACTTTCTCTTAGCTTACCATTGTTGGTGGCACAAACTCTTCTTTACACACAAGTTGGAACTTTGATCCTTATTATTATACCTGATTTAGCCAAAAGGCCAGAAATGGATGGAATTTTTTCTCTAAAAAGAATTTCCTTTTCATATAATTATTCTTTTGCTTAGTAATAATTTGCATTCCTCTTCTGTGTTGAAAAAAACACTTGCAGAAAGTATTTATTCGTTTGCTTTCTCTTAGAGGTAGAACTAGAAGCACTGTTTAGGAGTAATTTATATGCCTGCGACTTGTTTTTTTCTTTTTTTTTTTGTAAAAACAGCACTGTATGTTTCGGTTGTCAGTTTTGAGTATAGAAAGAGTAGCAGAAGAAAGTAACCAAATATGAAAATTTTCATTTTAACACCAAGACAAAAACATACAAGTGTTTTTTTCTTGTATTTAAGATATTTTATCATATCTTTGTGCAGAAATAGACGTGTACTGTTAGTGGGGGGAGGGGGAGGGGGAGGGGGAGGGGGGGTTGCCATGTTTCTTAAATGAGAAACAAATGCTGCTTGTGGATATTAGACAGTCTTCAAAGATAGGCATATACATGCACCTGTTTAAAATTTTCCTGTAATTTACTACACACTTCCTTGTAGGGTGGTGGACCTTTTGTAGGTTAAGGATAGTAGGATACCATGACATTCCTGAGGTCCATAACGTACAGACTATGCAGCGAGGACCACAATTTGGGACTAGCTTGTAGTCTCCATGAAGACTTGTGCTACTTGTTTATTTACTGTTAAATGTATAAAGTTATTGTTTAGACCAAAAATACTTTGTAAAGTTATGGTAATAATGAAATCATGCATGGTTCTTCATGTTTCAACTTTCAAAGCTAAATTAATACGTCCCCTTAATATTATCTTTGCAAGTCATATAAATGGCTGATATGCATGTGTGTTGGACTTTAATTTAAATGGTCTACATGCCACACACTACCTGTGTGTTAAAAAAAGAAAAAAGGGTAGGAGATAATGGGGGAGAGGAAAGTGAATAAAAGACTTTATAATATACATAGATAGATATGACATCACCAAGCTAGCTAAATATTCTTTTATCTCCAAAATTATACTACATAAATTTTTAAAAGGTCAACGTTTCCTTCCTCTGGTAGAGGCTTTATAATATAGATAAATAGATACAACACCACCGAGTCAAGATTGATCCCTGACCTCGTGGCATTGGTTACTACTAGAAACAAATCAGCTTGCAGGTAAGGTCTTGTTCCTGCTAAATTTTAAATTGTTCTATTTGTTTGTTTGATCGTGGATCATGTTGTATTTTGACTCTACAATTGAGATTCAATATTTTGAAAACCCTTCGGTCATTCACAAAGCAACAAAGTTTGAAGACATTATTAGTAAGAAGGTTTTTCTCAGACAACGTGGCCAGGCAGGCCACCACTATAATTAAGGGTCCATGCTTAATTCTCATTCCTTATCCATGTGTTAAAAGCTTAGTTTACTGTGCATCACCATGGCTTGTTCCATCAGCTTTCGTCAATGCTACATAGTCTTGTACATGAATTAAAAAGGATAATATAACTTGATTTGACTTGTTGCTGCAGCATAGACTACTTTTTTATAAAATAAAAGTTTTAAGGAGAGACTGATGATTAATTTCTTACTTACCATGAGGTTTAGGTTTTAAATCAATCATATCAAAATTAAAGTCAACAATAATTAGTACTCAAATTCATATTTATTACATTAAATATCCCAATAAATAAATTCAAAATTTTAATATTAATTTTTAAAAAAAAATATACCACGTATTAAAGTTATAACTTGAAATTCAACGAGAATTACTATACTATATATGTGTATTTTTAGTTTTCCATGTCATAAGCTTCAATGATTTTCTTGGAGCAAAATTTTTTCTTCTTTTTTTTTTAAATAAATTTGTACACAGGAAGAATTCTACACAATTTATCAAATTACTAATTTTTCCTTACTAATGTGATGCCCACTTAGATTATTAAAATAAATTTTGGCATATTGTTTAAAAAAATAAAAGGCACATCATTATTTAAGTTTTTAAAAAATGACTAAATTACTCCTATATTTTAGAATATACAGACTATTATAAAAAATAAAAATTGTACATGGGTGAAGGTAAAATATAAGGACCAAAATAATTATTTAGCCTAAGGAGAGAGTAAAATAGTAATCCACATAAATGAGATTCCTTCAATTTTACAAAAGAAGAAGAGTATAATTTCAATATATATATATATATGATAAAATCACTCGAAGAGTATATTTTTTTAGTGACATCATACCTTTAGGTTTATCCGTAAATTTTATTACCATAAAATATTACTAAATTAATAATTTATTATTTAAGGAATATAAAAATAAATAAAAAATAAATTTTACAAATGTTATTCATATTTTGTGGGACGCCGAACACAGGGAAAGGAGAATTTGCAAAGTCTTGCACGTGACAGTGTTGTGACCGAAAACTAAACTATTCTTTTATGAAGGACTGAATTATTTATTTTTATTAGTAGTATATTATTTGGAATCCCAAGTAAAACCCAAAAACACCCCGCCTAACTCTCTTCCCTTTTCCTTCTTTTGTTTTGTTTTTTACGGTCCTCCTCATTTTTACAAAAACTTATTTTGGAGAGAGAAAGAAATGTCGGACGAGGAGCATCACTTCGAGTCGAAGGCCGACGCCGGGGCTTCCAAGACCTTCCCACAGCAGGCTGGTACCATTCGAAAGAATGGTTACATTAACATCAAAAACAGGCCTTGCAAGGTCTTCCCCTCTCTCTCCCTCCCTCCCTCTATCTTCCTCTATATACATAGTAATAATATATATGCACTCTGTAATTCCTCTTTTTTCTTGATTGATTGTTTCTCTTATGTATTCTCCTCAATTTTACTGTCTTTTTCTTCGATGTACCCAGATCTTGCTAGGTTGATGTAAATATATGTATACATAAACATACATGGATGTATTATTTATTGGTTTTTTTTTCTTACAATGATCCGAGGCTAAAACTGTGTTTTTTTGCAAGTATCCTGTCAATTGTGCTTGTTAAAGCGTGGAGATATATATGTTCAGTGATTGACTTAAATAAGAAATTTTGTTTGGTAACTGGATATATATGCAATAGCCAATAGGTTTCATCGTAGATGACTTAAGTGATGTTTTTGATTTTGTATTTTCCTACTAGATTTAATCTATTCCCTTCAAAAAGTTGAATCTTTGTGGTTGTGTGCAAGTTGGTACTTAGGTATCTTACTTTTTTCTTTTTGGCAGCTAGTAAGTTTTTCATCTTTTACTCCTTTTGGCCTCCCTTGCCTATCCACACCTTTACGACCATAAACAGATAACTCATTCTTATAGTTGCACTTGCACAACGTTTGTGAATTTGGGTAGAAAAGAAAAAGAAGAGAAAATCAAAGCAACTTTCCTTTCTGAGTTTAGGAAACAAAAAGAAACTAACATATTTTTGTGTGATGATTTTTGTTTATTATTATTATTTGATTAGTATTGCTCCTTATTCTGCGATTGTTACGCATTATTCTACCTTGTGCTTGTTATTTATCAGCTGTCAGTATTCCTAGCCTGCACTTGAATTATAATTATTTTACATTGTAAATCAGTCAGCTCAAAATCATGAACTTACAACAACATCATGAAGCTTCTTGAGAATCGCAAGAAAAGGAATGGGTTGAAGGATGGGGAGCAATGAGGTCTTTCTGTGATGAATGTATTGTGCTTTATTTATTTGGCTGATAGAAGTTCTATGCATGAGAAGCCTGCAGTGAAGGTTTTTGTTTCACAAACAGAGAAGTTTAACAAAGATATATATGGCTGGAGAATTATACTTATTGTGTTTAATTGTTTAGATCTTATCAGTTGGAGATTTCAGCAGACATTTGACATGTATGCACCTTTAGCTTTAGCTCTTGTGCACATAATTGTGTCAAACTATGAGATATCCCTACTGCTGTAATTTCTTATGGGATCTTAGCTCATTTGGAGAATATGTTTAACATTTTGTAAAAGAATTACTGGAGTTCTTACTACTGGCTTTATATGCAGGGTGGGTTTGAGGAAAGATTCTTTGTGGGGCAAACATTTGTTTATTAACACCAAATTATATATGCACATACAACAAATAAGAGTTGTACAAGAGACTACAAAATCTGGGGCAAAACCATACAAACTTAACGATCTAATTTTCTACTAATGTCTTCTAAGTAATTAACAAAAGAAAGAAAATAATCTGCGTAGATATTTCCTTTTTCTTTTTAAAGATCTGTGTTACATGTTGACGGCTCAAAACAGTCAGTCACTTGTTATTGTAGTGTACACCGTTTTTCTTAAAAAAAATCTCATTACCCCTTGATCTTTTCTTGTACATGGGTAAAAGTGGTTTCTTCAGTAGCCTTTGATTTCACTTTTACATGTTATAACCAGTCTTTGTTGGTGTTCTAAACAGGTTGTAGAGGTCTCCACCTCAAAAACTGGCAAGCATGGACATGCAAAGTGCCACTTTGTGGGGATTGATATATTTAATGGCAAGAAGCTTGAAGATATTGTTCCCTCTTCCCACAACTGTGATGTAAAAATTTCTTCCGGATGCTATTATATTTCATTCTTTCTGTATTATTCTACTGCATCCTAGTTTTCATTCCAAAAGTGCTTATGCATTTAATTTTCTGCATGTATCCATTAGCTGCACCTTACATGACCAATGTGGATCGTTATCCCCGTTCTCCAGCTGTATCTTTGATGTGGATATTACATGTTGCTCACGTACTTCATTTATGTTCTCAGGTGCCACATGTTACTCGCACTGATTATCAGCTGATTGACATCTCTGAGGATGGTTTTGTAAGTTATTTTTCGTGATTTAGATTGAAATATGCCATAATGAATAGTCTGCAAACCTCACCTTCTCATATTTTTCTCCCATCAGGTTAGGATGTGAAAATTTGGTTATTAGGAGGGAAAAAAGAAGTAAGATGTGAGAGTCCCAAGGATGATGGTGTTTGATTTATCTGGTGAAGGAATTCTTTACATCATGCTCTCCTTGTGGAGGGTTCATGCATCCATTTTATGTGCATTTTTATATTAACACTGTGCTGTTCATGTTTGTTTCTGATGTTTGAATTGCAAGTATATTGAAGTTTTTCTTGCTAATAACATAAGAGTCTCATGCTCTCTCAATACATGGTGTATTTATATTTGGTAGTTGGAAGTAATTGTACTTGCACTTTTGGTAGGTGAGTCTTTTGACTGAAAGTGGTAACACCAAAGACGACTTGAGGCTTCCCACCGATGAAAATCTGCTCAGTCAGGTCCATCTCTATTAAGAATCTAAACCTTTTTGGTTATCTTATAGTAGTACTGGAGGTTTCTAATCATCTTGTTAAATTGTATTTGTTGTTAACATAAATTAAATGTTTTCTTGTCGTATGTGTAGATTAAAGATGGGTTTGCTGAAGGGAAGGATCTTGTGGTGAGTGTCATGTCAGCTATGGGAGAGGAGCAGATCAACGCCCTCAAGGATATTGGTCCTAAATAAATAATTATGTGGCGACTGTAATAGCAATAGCCATTTCGAAACATCTGTCCTAAGTCCTAACCAATCAGAATTCTATGCACTATATGTTGGTGTGCAATACTGTTTCTCCTAAGATGGTTTTAGACGTGTAATTTAAATTTATATTCAGCTTATGAAAAGGGTGTGGACGAATGATCCCCCATAGGGTGGGACTCTTCTTATTGTTAGTATTTTTCTTTTTAGCATTATAAAATTTTTAGAAATTCCATTTTCTTTTGTAAAGCTTTATGGTCGACCTTTAGAAAGCTGACCTTTGATTGACTTTCTTTCATGTCAATGTACCTGGCTTGACTTGGATTTTTGCGAAATTTAGAGGTCGCATGTTGATCTTATGTATAGATCTTTGATTACTCCGACTGAATCCTAATCATCGTTAGTAGTTATCTGTAGTAGTTTGGGTTGCTCTGGAATGGGGGAAAACATTTTTTTTAATAACAAATTAGGGTAATTATTGTAAACTGTTTTATGGGAACACATGTACTATGCTGGTGGTGGTCCTTTTAAACCGTGCTAGGATCTTAGGAAGTATGAATTACCTTTCGATGAATGAAGATGAAGGCTTTGGGCCATAAAAAAGTTAAATGGATTGACACACCGCACCACATTTCTTTACAACTATAGTTTTGAGTAAGAATTGCCTTCTTTAGACTGGTGTTATCTACTCTTTAGATTTCATTTAAAATGGTATCTTTTTCTTCTTGTTGCCTTGCCTGATTTGTTGGGGAAAGGAGGAGTCTTTAACTTATCATAATTCTATAATCTTATTAATTCTCAACATTTTAACACTCTTTTTTTACAGAGGAATACATAAATTTGAAAATATAAAATCTAATTGACAAGCTTCTCATCTCCATCTAAGACATCCAAATTAAATCTTCAATGCCGCGCACAACTCAAAAATGAACCATGTGCAGTATGGATAATGTACAGATGTAAAACCAAAGCCTTCGGCTACACAATTATTTGTGGCTCGTATTTGCAGGATAGTTTCCGTAAATATAGGAACCAAAACCCCAGAAGGTAATAATCAATGACAGGATCTTGAAACCACTCATGGGATCTTTTAACAATATTACAGCTGCAATGCTTGTGAGAGGTACCCTTACTGCATTCAGGACACCAGCTAACACTGTGGAAGACAAGAAAACCACAGAAGTGGCTCCCATAACCCCCAACTGAAATGTAATGACACTCCAAATGATAACCAAGTAATATGCACTTTTACCACCCTTGAAAGTTCTTGCCTCAGAGCTCATTCCCTGGAAATCATTATTCACAATGAGCCCAATTGTGGTAAATAAAAAGCCAAAGAAAGAAACCATGACTTGTTGCTCCAACACAACATGAAAGGATAGTCTCCCCAGTAACTTCACAAAAACTTTCTCGGAAAGAGCAAATATGAGCCCATGGAGAGCAGATCCCAGGATATCCCATACAAAACCCAAAATGTATTGCCTTCTGGTGATATTTCCATATATGTCTGAATCCGAATCCAAAGCAATGATGATCATAGCAGCGGTAATAACCACAAGAGCATTAATTATTGACGCATTAATTTTGTTTTTCACGAAAAAATATCCAAAAAGTGCAGAAAAGACCAGAGATGTTGACGCCACAAGAGAAGCAGTTGACGCCGGCAGGTGGGCATAGGCATATGCATACATAAGGTTGTCAGCAGCACTCAAGAAACCCAAGACAGCATAAGAAAGTGTGAGTTTTAAATTCAGAGGAGTGGGAGAGGTACCGTAAAAGAGATACATAGGAATTAAGATCAATGCACTCAGAGGCCACCCAGCCACTGCAACCCATGAAATGATCCATTTGCTCTTTCCCCCATTTGAAAAATAGAGACGAGAAAGGAGGCTGGAAGCAGGAAATGCTATCAGTATTGCTCCACTGCTTAGAAGTAGAAGGATCCAGTATGAGATTGGCTTGCTTTTATATGCTTCTCTAGCCATGGTCCTGTAGGCAGTAACTTTGTCCCACAATCGTTTTGGGGGCTCCTTCTCCATTGTTAATGGTGCTTCATCCATACTTATCCCTAACACAAAGAGAAGATCATCAAACAACATCAGAACCAATAATATCACAAGCAGATCTATTAGTGACAGGGAAGATGCACAGATAAGTTAAACATGGTGCACATCAAATACTTCGATCATTGCCTTAAAAGAATTTATTTTAAAAGAGATGCGTGGAAACTCCACAGACGTCTATTTGTGTCTACGTAGTCCAAGTAGGAATCAATTGAATACTATAGAGGTACTATGTAATTCTTTTCATCTTCTTGGGCCTTTTTCTGCTTGTGTCTACTCGGCTTTGAAAAAGTTGGCGCACAAAACAATTACCAAAAGAAATTTTTAACAGAATATCCACCCTCACCCACAATAGAAGGCTAGAGACACAGCTGGAGGTTGATTGGCTGATGTACATTTGACCAACTGCCTGAAGTTGGTGCGAAGCAGCCATCAGAGGGTGTAACAATGAGCTATACCTTCTTCTTTTTTTCTTTTTCTTTTTTGCTA
This sequence comes from Panax notoginseng, assembly GCA_016801055.1. Taxonomy (NCBI): domain Eukaryota; kingdom Viridiplantae; phylum Streptophyta; class Magnoliopsida; order Apiales; family Araliaceae; genus Panax; species Panax notoginseng. The sequence continues at coordinate 175,202,009 of CM029012.1, forward strand.
ATTCGGGAGGGGGTACTGAACCAAGTATACCAACTGAGCTAGTGCTCATCGGTAATGAGCTATAACTTCAGTTTATGCAATTCGGGAGGAGAATTCTATGAAGTGAGGATCCCTCGGAAACAAGAGGACAGGAGCGAAAGTCAACTTGGGTTTGTGAAGCTTAGACGCATTACATGTACTTATGCGGTATGGATCACATGGTTAGAGGAAGCATCAAGCATGTCCAGTTTGGAAGACTAAAACTGAAAGGACTATAGTGAAAAGTTTAGTAAATGATTGGATTATCCTGACTATTTAATATTATCATAACTAGTAATTCAATTCTCTCTTAGAGTAACTACTAGCTAGTAGTGAAATTTATAAAAAGTCCAATTAGATCACCACTTAACATGTTCAGATGGCAGCAGTGAAAATGTTTTAGTTATATTAAACTGGCCTGAATACCTCTGAGCTGAAGTAGTGAGGAGAGAATGTACTGAATAAGCAGCCCCAGTATCCCTAAGTCTATCTCTATCATTAATTATGCCATGTTTATATATTTTATTTGGGTGCATGAAACAAAAATTAAAAAATCGGATAACTTCCACATATCACACCTATGGTTGGTGAAAGATAAGAATTTAACTCAAGTAACTTGAAAATTAATATATTGTTCCATCCTCCGAAAACCTACAAAGTTTCTCATCATCAAGCAAATAAAGCTTAAATTCAATTTGTGACATTCAAGAATTCCCAGGCAGCTCTTTAATTAAATCAAGATCGGGTTCACTACAACACACCAACTTCCAATTACGAGAAACAAATACAGGTATTATTGTCTAAAGCTCAATATTCAAGTTTAATTGCTTGTTATCTTCAGATCTTCCCAAGAGCATATACAACTTAGCTATAGCCGTTATCTATTTGACTGTTTGTAAGTAGTGTTTCAGTTGGTTTCAATAATTAGGTGAAATTTCAAATTTTGGAGTAATTTTGATGTACTGAATTGTGATTGCAAGTGGGATTTGTTTCCAACTTTAGTGGGATTCAGTATAATTTCACACGACTATGAATCAGAAAGAAGAACTCACTGCGTAACTACGAAACAAATAAAAGAAATAAAGAAATCAAAGAACCCATATTAATCTTGGACATAAAAGATAAAAAAATTAAACGACTAAATTTTAGGTCACCTGGTTGAAGCAGTGGCTGATGCATCGAACGTCGCCTCGCCTCTTTCTTTCTGACTCACAATATATATTCTTCGACAGAAGTATATTAAACTTGTTATCTGTCTGTTGGCATTTCAAGTGATGGTAACCAACTGTACATATGAAAAATGTGCGGAAGATAATGAATTATTATTATTCGTTCTCTTTATTTTTTTATCTATCTACAAAATTATTAATATTGTAAAAAAAATTCAAACTTTACAACACATCGCGAACAGTTAAATAGTCAGGTCGTCCGTATTTTAATTTTCAGTATTTTGCGGTTTAATAATACGGATCGAACAAATAACAAAAATACACTCCTTATAAATGTCTCTCGTTTGCAATATTAAACTATAGACGCGGACAAATGTTTCTCGTGCAGATTTCAAATTCAATTTTTTTTAGTTTTCAAGTCTACCAAAACAAATTCAATCATCCTCCAGTTTCTCCCTCAAGCCATCATCAACGAAGAATATACTCCATTGACGATCCAACCCAATTGATCGAAGTAGTTATAGACTTCGCATTGTATCTCGATATACAACCAATTTCTATAACGCTTATGTTTTCCCCATTACTTATGTTTCTTTCTTTATCTCTCTAATAACTATTTTCAGTATCTCATTTTGACTCTTATGTAAAAGATCGACTTCCTTCATCGATTCTCTTTTTATGTCATTCTCAAGTAATAGCAGTACCTCTCTATATACACTCACCCATTTTTTTTAGAAACAATTGAGAAATTAACGAGAGGAAGTACTCTAGCTCTGCAAAAAGTTAAAATAGAACAAGACTATGATCTAATAATTCGATTCCTAACTCCTTGAGGGATTTTCGATAGTTGAATCCTTCTCTCGAAGGGATTTTTGATTTTACCTTCAAATCCCTTTTCGTCCTCCCTAAAAAAACTCACAAACATGAGATTTCAAATAAGTTTAATTATTTTGCCTTTCACCCCCTTCCCTTCAAATAAAAACTTAAAAACACATTAGATAATATATAGTATATATTCCTTACGTTTCACAATTAGAGATACAATTTGATTTTTGAAGTTAAACGATGACATATCAAACTTTAAATGAATTAAGAGAACTGATATTTTCACATGTATTTTTGATATTTTCAAATGGTCTTCCCTCACGTAAACATACAGTGAGTCTCACCTTTATGTGAAAAGAAATTATATGAAAATATCAAAAACATATATGAAAATAACGCTCCCCTTTATTTAATTTTAGTTGATACAATTATTATAATTATGTAGTATATACCAAAAACCAATTATTATTATAATTGTATAGTATATAGCAAAAATTATTAGTCACAAAATTTATTTCATTATAAATTTTTGTGAGTCATAATAATTTTGAAGTTAATATACCGTCGATTGATATTAAAAGTCAAATTATATGTTTAATTTTAAAACAGATGGACAAATATTTTTAAAAAATTATAAATATTCTTTAAGGGATGGAAAAAGTAATAATAATCTAATATATTATTTATTGAGATGGATTATATCAATTATAAATTTTAGATTTTTTAAAATAAAATCCATTCATACCGTCAAAGTAAGGAATACGGATTGATATTATAAACATAATAAAAATAGAAAAAAATAAATAAATAATATTTCTGATAAAATGCACAAGAGATGTCTGATATTTAAACGGAATATAAGGTATGTTGGTTTATTGTCTCGGGCTCTCAACGACCTCAACTCACAATAAACTTGTGCCTACTAAACGTTAGAATAATGGCGTTAAGAGAGAGCCTCAACAGAGTGGAGCTCTTTTTCTGCCCAAGTAACGGAACGGCGTTGCACCACACTCCATTTCAATCAGTCAATATCAGTCAATGATATATTATTAAATTTTAATATTATAATTCAATAATCGAAGGAAATTAATATTTCCACATCACTTTTTAATATTTCAACACTTATCACCTACATATTAGGTAATAAAAATTATGCATATAAGCTAATATTTGAGTCATACGTGTAAAAATATTAAAAAATAATGTGAAAGTATCAATTTCCTAATTTAATATTTAATTCATATGCACTCTTATAAGTAAGGGTGTAAATGAACCAAGAGTATGAAGTTATTCAGATTTATTTCATAAAATTTTTTGAGTATAAAATAAAATTTGATTGAGCTTCGTTTAGCTATCGAGTTGAGCACAATTTTAAATCGAGCTCGAACAATTTGAACTTTTTGAACTAATATGATCCGATTATCAATAAATTATCAAATTTTAAAATTTATTCATATTTATATTTTTTATATTTCAAATTAAATTTGAATCAAGTCAAAATAGATTATTTATTTATTTTACCATCACAAAAAAACTCTGAACCACCCGAGACAAATATTCCGCATCTAAAAAAGTAATAAAAGATTTCGGTCCCAAGAAATTAAAAACAAAGTAAATTAATTATTAATACTTATATATATGGAGCCGTTCCAAAACCTTTTTCTTCTGTCTCACTCTTACGCATTGTGTGTTTGAATCGAATCCAATCGAATCGATCATGGAGAAAAATAAGAATATTACTCTTGAAGGAGTCGAAAATTTAAAACCAGAAGAAAGAGGTGACGACGAGGAAGATGATGAAAATGAGCAGATACAATTCAGTGAGTTAGTGAGTTCGACCTCTCCAATTATAGCAACTGACTCAAAAGTTATTGAATTGGAAACCCTAGCCGTGCCGGAGAATGATATCCAATCCGGTATCATTACTTCCTCTCACCATCTCTCTGGTGCGTATATTTCTTCTGCTTACTCCAAATTGCTTCTTATATGATAATCCCTCTCTTTCACAAAAACAGTCCCATATGATCTTATGAGCCTAATTAATTTGCAAAAACATTTACGAAATCCTAAAATTTAAGTTTCAATTTTGGAAATAACAGTTTTGTATTTGATAATGCTTTTACGTAGTTTACACTATTGCATTAATCAAAATTAAATTAATCACATCAATATTGATTTTTTTGTTCAGAAACAAACGGGAGTTTTTGTGGAATAGAGGGAGTATAAAATTATGTGTTTTCTAAATTTGATGATTTGATTTGATAGAGGGGCCGGTGGAATATACACTGCAACCGCACGAGTCTGCAGAAGTCAAGGTTAGGACTTCACACCTTTTAGAAAAATAAAACAAACTATATTTCAAAAATACCCATACCATGTTTGTTTGAAAGGATAAAATTTGGGATATAATAAACGAGGAATATTTAATACCATGTCTTGTAATTCCCACCATTTGGAATTAAAAATTTGTGGACAAAATTAAGTTTAGTCTTTTTTAAAAATAATCAATGCATCTTATTCTATCCATTTATACTTACACTAATGAGAGGACGATTTCTTTATTTTTACTAATAAGGGTAAAATAGTCCAAACTATAAATTTTTATCCAATTTTGTAAATATTCATAGACAATACAAACATAACACTGAATAATTTTAAGTTATCTCACGAATAATTTCATTCTAAACTAACATGAGAATAGGAATATTTAATCCTAAGATTAGTAGTTTTGGGATTATAATATATGGAAATGTTGTACCGGGATTATAATTCTTGTAAATAAATACGGCCCAAGGATATAAAACTTTTGGCCTGTAGGTAGGCATGAACCATAAAGAAAAGGAATGAAACCTTTAAAGAAAGTTTCAAATTACTTTCCAAAATCAGAGATGCATTTTTTTGTTTTTCAATCCATATTTAGAGAGAGATTTCAATTGATTTTAAGTTGTTCTCTAATATGCCGTTACTTTTATCTATTGATTGAGTACTGTTATGCTACGAGTATTACGTTTCTAAACAATGTTAGGAATAAGTTTTAAATAAAAGAAAATTGTTAAAAGTCGCGTTTTACAAATATATCTATTATTTTAGAACGGAGAGAGTAGCGAGTACATACAATCCCTGCAACCCTTTAGAAATGTATATGCAATTAGACTAGTGAATCACAAAATTAATCAAAAATCAAATGCTAGTTGGCTGTAACTTCTTTTCTCAAAACCATTTCAAACCTTGTAAAAAGTCCTCAACTGTGGAAGCATAACAAAATTGACCTCATTGAAGAACAATAGCATAGGCAAAGCTTAATTTTGGAAAAAGAAGAAGCAAAAGTGTAACTGAAAGCTCTTTAAAAAATGCATCTTTAGACCTCAGTCCTTTGTTAGGAATTGTGCCATACGATATTCAGAACACACTATTCCTTCCAACATCTAGAAGTATAAACTGATTAAATATAACCCAGTAGACTCATGCAATGAGTATAATAGTCTAATAGATTCACATCTCGACAGCATTTTGTTGTTTGAATAAGTGTCGGTTGCTTTCTATTCTCCCTTTTGTTCTATGCATAACAACACTTGTAAGTGTTGCTTTTTCTCGTCTTTTTTCCATTGAGCTGGTTTGGCACTCTTTTGTTTCAAATGGTTTGGCACTTTGCACTTTGCCAAACCTGCATTCCATATACTCTATCTGTACAGGATGATGCTCATATGAGGTCTACGTAAGAAGTAGGTAGAGTACCTTGGGTAGAAGCTGGAAAAATAGAACAAATCTCTTATTCATCCAGAAGGGATAAGCTTATTTATTTCCCATGGTAATCTTCGACCTCAAGCAGCCGTTGTGGAGAGCATCATAGTTCTTCAGTTGTCAAAGATTTTCCTATAAAATGATGGATTCATTGGCGAACAATTAAAGGGTGATGAAAATATGAGGTCCAGGCACTCCTTAATTAATCTCAAATTCATGAATTTCTCAAACTGCAACAGATCAAATAATTTTTTCCATTATGATAGCATACCTTCCTTTTTATTATGCAGAGGAGGTTGAGTGTTTTTAAAGTTCCATGCCCTTGCTACTTCAGTATCACAATTCACAAGCATGATTTTTCGAGTACATGAAGTGTTTTATGTGTTTCTATATTGTAATGTTTTGATCTTTTTTATTTCTTTCTGGCAGAGTCAAGTTAGAGTAAGCCAACAAAAAGCCTTGGTAAGTGTTATGACTCAGACCGATGAAGCACATTTACTGAATCATATTCAGTTACCTGGGTGGCAGACTTCCTCACTGGAATTATCACCAACTTCTGTTACACAATCCATTTTATCTGTACCAAGTCCAACTTTACAAGAACAAAGAGTTTCACCTCTAGGGAATGGTATGTGTGTGGCAGAAGTGAAGCAGAAAAATTCTTCTGATTCAAAAACTGTATCTGCTGCACCTATTGTCAAAGCATCTTCTGTTGACGGTTACAATTGGCGAAAGTATGGTCAGAAGCAGGTAAAGAGTCCACAAGGTTTTCGAAGCTATTACAAGTGCACATATTCTGAATGTTATGCCAAAAAGATTGAGTGTTGTGATAGCTCTAGTTCTGTGATAGAGATCATTTATAAAAGCCACCACAATCATGATCCTCCTCTGAAAATAAATTGCACTAAAGGAAAAAGGCTTGCATCATCTGTTGCGCCTATTGTGGGGAGTACTAACACTAGGAACCCAGTCGGAACTCTCAGCAGTAAAGACCCAGCCACTTCATCAGGAGAAAGCACAGAGAAAAAATTCCCAATAACTGAAACGAAACAGCAGATTTCAGGTGGTTCTGATGGAAATGCTCAAATGAATGATGTGGAGGAGCATGCTGACGAGCCAGAACCAAAACAAAGGCAAGTTTCTGTTTGCAATTGTATCTTCGTATCCATGGCTGGAAGATGCAGAGTTGTAATTAGTATATGAATTTAACTTCATTTCCCTTGTTTGAATTACCAGAGTGAAGAAAAGCAGCTCAGTATATAATGATCCAGTCTGCATATCTGGCAAAAAACCTAAATTTGTTGTGCATGCGGTTGGTGATGTGGGAATTTCAGGAGATGGCTACAGGTGGAGAAAGTATGGACAGAAGGTGGTGAAGGGAACTCCTCATCCCAGGTGCATGCCTTTTCTTTGCTTTCGAAACAAAAATTTTCTTTTTTATATCTGAATGTAGTTCTTTAGGCTGCACATGTTTGTGTTATTTCATAATGTCATTATTTAGTTTCTTAGTAATGCAAATCTCGATGCCACATAAGGTGGCTTTAGCTTTACCACAGCATTCACCTACGGTCTGATTTCTCTCTTGGGTTTCAGGAATTACTACAGATGCACTTCTGCTGGATGTCCTGTTAGAAAACACACTGAGATGGCTACCGATAACACAAGTGCTCTAATAGTAACATACAAGGGAGTACATGATCATGATATGCCTGTACCAAAGAAAAGACATGGACCACCAAGTGCTCCTCTTCTTGCTGCTCCTGCTCCTGCTTCCATGAATAATTTAAAATTTAAGAAACCGGAAGCGCTCCAGAATGAGCAATCTGCAACCCAATGGTCAGTGGACAAGAAAGGTGAATTGACTGGTGAGACATTGGACCGGAGAGGGGAGAAGGCAATGAATTCAGCTCGAACCCTTCTGAGCATTGGTTTCGAAATCAAGCCTTGCTGAAAGCCCCGACTGCTGCCTAAGAGATTTGGCCTCCATCTGGGTGGAGAATACTAAAAATGACCAATTCTCTGAAGAAATATGCACCTGCTTCCATATAAATTATTACATTTACTGGTTTGATTTTTCTTCCCTCTCCTTGGGTGTTTTTTTTTTAATTCCTCGATTTTAGTGATCAGTCCTAGTAAACACTTGTATATATATTATATATATATGTAAAATTGGTTGCACACTTGCACTTACTGCAGTGCCTTAATTTTCGAAGAAACACATTCTAATGGAAAAGTAAGCAGCTTCTGGTGATTGTTTTCTTGCTACTATGATCTGAGCCTCTTATTAGACAAAGGTAGAGTTCCAAATCTCCATCACTATATCAGCTATAGATGCCCCTTTGATTCGTCTGTTTGTGTTAGTTGTTCGAAACTTGCAAGGGAAATTCACGGATATCATTGATTTTCAAACCTTTCCAATTGAAAACTCATGCTGCCCTTTCCTATTATATACACCAAATGAGCTGATTTGATACTTGATATCTTGTTATAAATCAGACGCATACTTCTTACTGGATTTGATAGTTTTTGGTGTCCCTCTAAAATGCCATTGAACTTGGTGTATTTATTTTATTTGTAGAATATTAAATGGAAAGAGTCTTATAGGTGGCTTCAACCACTAGCCTACAATCCTACATATATATATATATATATATATATATATATATATATATATATATATATATATATATATAGCTTCTAACCGACTCTTTTCTCAATCAAGTTCATATCGAAAAGAAAAACTGCCCAACAAAAAAATGACTTCAGGCATTTCTTCAATGGGATTATTTCCCCACAGGCCACAACCACGTTAGTTGTTAAACATGCATAGTTGCAAACTAGGACCAACACAACAGCTTCTTTCAGTGGTGCTGACAAAATTGAAATAAACAGCCTTGGAAATTAGACAACTAGAGAGAATAAGAAGATAAATCTTTTTTCTGTTCGTCTTTCTTAACCGTTTGTAACAAACAATATAAATTAACGGGAATTGAAAGTGTTAGTTTTCTCACATTCCCTTTTCATATTAGATTCTTTTGCAGTACAAATTATTCAACAAAAAATTTGAACGCTGTTCATAATATTAGAGAAATTTTAGAAGTAGAAATAATTAGAGTTGTGTTCCTACCCTACAGCTGCACTGCACCTAACTTAATTAAAAGCTATGTTTAATCTTCATGCAAATGCAATAACAAGAGATTATGTTTCTGTTTCCTGAGTTTCAAAGAGGAAAATTTAATCACGAGCATTTTCCAAAATGTACATAGAAAGTGATATTTGTTATAATAATTTACATTCATAACTAGTCACATGCAGCCACTGGGTAATCAAATTCTCTTCTAATAATTATACACAACTAACTCTGCGGTGCAAGCGTAGCAGAATAAGTTATCAACTAACAAAATAGATTGACGGACTGAACATAAGAACCATATTCCAAAGACATACTCAGTTGATCAACAGTTATATGCCCGATTCTGATTCCATTACCTCACCAGCTTTCTTTTCCTCACCTTTATCCTGTACTTCATCTTCTTCCTTTCCTTCTGTGGCAGATATGCATTCATGAAACCTAAAGCAACTAGTGAGGTGGTCATTTGTTATACCCGCTACCTGCATAAATGAATAGATGACTGTAGGTCCCACGCTCCGAAAACCCCTCCTAATTAGGTCTTTGCTGATCACATCTGCTTTAGGGATCTTTACTGGTACCTGGCGAGGGTACCGGAACCTGCTAACCATTGGCTTGTAGTTAACAAAGCCCCAGATATACTTGTCAAATGACCCGAATTCCTCTATGACCTGGCGTCAACAAAACCTGTAAAAAGTTAGTTTCACTGCTAATTATAATAAAAAGTTGGCAGGTTCATTAAGAGGACTAACTGAGAACAAGTTCATGACTCGACTCAGGGGCTGTTTGATAAAAATTGAATAAAACAGTTCAAAATATTTAAGTAATTATGAGCTGAATAGAGCTGAATACTGAATGAAAAAAGTTATTTGATAATTAATATGTCTGAAACATCTGAATAACAGTCTTTTACTATTTTACCCGTCTAAACTATGCTGAACAAGTATATAATTTTGTATGTACCAGAAAAAAATATTATTCTCTACCTTCCAAAATAAGATCAATATTATCTTTTTAAAAATAAATTAGATGTACATAACAATTTTTAATTTTAAATATTTTAAATTATTGTTAAAAATTTATATTAATCTTATATTTTGGATATTATAATTGAAATATATGAATATATTATAATTTTTGGATATTATAATTTATATTAATCTTATATATATATATATATATATATATATATATATATATATATATATATATCTATCAAGGAGCAAGAAGGAAGAAACCACATTGTTTATTGGGTAAAGAAATTGTAATTGGAAGTGCAGTTCCTTTTTTCTTTTGCTTAAAGAACTTGAATCTAGATTAGTGATTTGGCGCTGAACCCCTTGAATCTCTACAACCTTTTAACCTTATTATTCTCTCAGTTTGAAAACCAGCACATCATTTATACACGGAGGACACATGAAAGTAATTTTGTAGATAGGCTGGAGGGTTTGGATAAGAAAGAAGGCATAAAAGAAATAGATGAAGAAAGAGATTGTACGAATTGGCAGACAAAGCAATGAATGGTATGAAATAGGATATTGAAAGTAATTCTTTATATTATAAAAGGGCATGTAGGTAAAATGTTATTCACACCCCTCTCCGACCGATTCAGCTAGCATTTTTCTACTGCTTCAGTCAGATTAAATCACACCAATTCAGATTTTTCTTTATCCAAAACAAACAATCTGAATGACTTACGGATTCAGATTTTGAACCATTCAAAGGCATTAAGAGCTTATCAAACAATCCCTCAGTTGTTAAGGATCCATCTTACCTACAATGGGGTGGATAGGGCTACCCCCATTGGTTAGCGGGTAGAGCCCAACTGCTTTGAGTTAACAAAATAAAGAGACTAACTAGGTTGCATGAGCAACTATTGAAATTAGAGGAATATTTATGCCAGGCTGTTACAGAAATTTTACTTGATGTCTGCCCATTATTGAAGAAAGAGGCAGGTCCACCATTTCATTACTTTCTAGCTAATCTATAGGACCAGGTTATCATTGAAGGTGGCCCATAGAACGAAAGGAATCTAGAATCAATCATGGAAGCCAGGCAGGAAGGTTACCAATACTACGAGCAAGATATAACAGATTAACAATAGTTATTTCTTGCAAAATTTCATTTTCATCAGGAGTTTCAGGTGGAAATGTGGGGAATTCAGAAATTGGGATGTCCCTAGAAATTATTCTCAGGTGAGCAGCTGAACAACAGCTTAAAGACCTAGTTGTAACTGATAAACACCAGTTCTATGGATCCCCCTCTGCTATTCGGAGATCATAAGATATCCAGATAGGTAATAAATAATAAAACAACTAAGATTCTACCTTGGATATTTGACGAGCATTTTCAATGATGGCCCGCAGTTTAAGCTCTGATAACAAAGAGCTCCCAGTACTGCCAGGTGCACTTATCTTCTTCTCGTTAAATTCGGCCACAGCAATAGGATCAAAATCAGCAAATACTTCCCTGCATAAAGGATGTTGCCATAAGAGGGACACACACACGCAGTATAGAAGGGGGGATGAAAGAAAGTAACCATAAAGCATTCCAATCTTTCCTTTTCTTTAAGTAATCGATATGGAAGACTGGAAGTGCAGAGAATCTGCCACAAATTTTATAGCAATAAAATAATTTTCCTAGAAACAGTACCTAAAAATACGCCTTTTGCTAAGAATGGCAGGCCATGTAAGTTCAGCCAAAGCCCCAGAGAGGACAAGAAGCTCAAACAATTTCCTGCACATAGTTCAAGTTCACCACAAAACAAGAACTGTCAGATAGCCTTGGAACAAAGACCTTTTTGGAAGTGAGATATAATGTAAAATGACGTGCCAACTTACATGTCATCATGTACTGGGACTCCCCATTCTTCATCATGGAAAGCGGCATAAGATGAGTCTGGTTTAAACACAAAAAAAAAAAACTCAGCTACTAGAATTATTTCTTAAAATGTAAATTTATTGAAGTTATCTTCCATATTTTAGACCATAAAAGAAAAAAAAAAGTTGAGCAAATAATGACAAGATCAAACCATAAGTGCAGCAAGGGAGAGTTATTACTTATTAGGAAAATTAAAAAGTAGGCCTCTTACATTAGATAAAATAATTTGTACATATATCAATTGTATCAAATTAAAATAATAAACTCATTCATTTTCAAATTATATTGTTGTACCTATTAAAAATCAAAATATTGCGGTGTTAGGCAACAATTAATACATTTAAGTGCATAAGATTATTACAAGGTAAACAATTGCAATCAAAAAAGCCAATAAAGAACCAATGAATTATGCCCAATTCCAATGGAAAGATTTAATGCATCGCATATTCAAGAGACAAAATAAGAAAGAAGTTTTCATATTATCATCATTAGAGATCTATTAGTAACTTCATTTCATAAAGTCAATAATCATCCTATATTTTGGAATGCATTTTGGAATGGAGGGAGTACTAAAACTATTATATATTATAAAAGTGTATCGAATAGAAAAGTGCATCTGATTTTCGATCTGCTGGTCTATTCGAGCTGCTTCCTTCAGCTTCAATATCGAAGAATGAATCTTTAGTTTTAGTCAATAATAATGAATATTGTAAACTATCTACAAATTATTACTCATTGTGACTTATTATTATTATTATTGTAGGACATATCTCAATTGTGTGTTTGATAATATCTCAAATTGACATTTAAAAGTCAATAATGATCTTATAATTTGGAACGGAGGTAGTATTTGATGGAATTGTCAACCCCAATACTGGGTGGGTAGATTTCAGAAAGAAAACCATCTTGTTTACGGATGGCTCTCTAACGGGGGAAAAGATTGAAAAATATCCAACATTTTACTTTGAATCATCAATTCATTACAGATTGAGGAGTGAATGTTTGATAGAGCAGCGACTGTTCCAGCCAATGAAGTGCCCGATTAAAGCCGATACATATGCATCTAAAAATCTTACGTTCCTTTATGACAATGAAAAGCATCAGAAAACAAGCCTTGTTCAAAAGAGAATAGTTGCATGAAACTAAATAATTCCCTATACTGCAACTGCAAAATCTAGTTGAAGTTTTTAACCAAACTAGAAGTTATAGTAAAACTACATTGCCGCTAAGCTAAATCTGAAAGAATGGAATCTTTTTATTTATCCTCTTGTGGGTAGGGGAAGCAACCTACAAAGGACAAAAGGTACAGTCCCTAACACAAAAAGTTAAAATAGGAAAAGGCATAGTAATTATACTATAGTTTGTTATAAATGAAAGGCTAGCCTAATCCAAGTCAGCCTACATTAACAACCTATTAGGCTAAAAATTCTCATATACATTTATCTTACTACTTTAACCAAGTCCGGTTCTACATTCCAGGGATCATTACACATTAATGATGTGGCATATCCTTAGGAAAGAGGTGCTTCACTCTGCATGATTTTAATATAAATGAGGTCACACTACATTTATAAGTTTTGCCCCAACTCGACATGTTTTGATATAGCCAATGTAAGCAAACTTAATCATGTTATAATATGGTATAAGCTTATCTTTCAGAAGACAATTGACAAATCCATCAATAAAACACAAGCAAAATAAGGGGCACAGAAGCCAGAAGGATCATATCAACATAATTCAGAAGTAAAGAAATAATAAATAAGTACGCACCAGTATTGGGTGTAACCCAGGCACACCTTTTCCTGGGCTGTGAACCATCAAGTAAAAATTCTGAAACACCATCAGCAACAACAGATTTTGGCTTTGAGGTCAACTGCCTCCTCCGACTTGTTATACAATTTGTTCTACATATCCTACCAGTAGAGGTTCGACTACGAAATGAATCAGAAGATGCATCAGAAGAACAAGAAGCAGTGAGCGACAAACTGGAATGCAATAATGACCCTTGTCGGCGAAGTATTAAAGGAACAGACATTGAATGCATTGGGGGCAACGATGATGCAACAACAGTAGACGACAAAAGAGGTTTCTTATCTTCCTCCAAAGAAACATCCACTGGTGATAATATATCCACCTTTCTTGATGGCTTTGACATAGGTTTCTGAGCACTAGATGATTTCTGCTCCTTGTTTCCAGTGGGTCCAAGGACCGACCTCGCCTCTGAATCAGCTACATTCATCTGCCTCACTTTAGTAGCTCCCGATATCAAAAGAAAACCCTCCTTTGGTTCTCCGCAATCTTTTATTTTCAGCCATCCAAATACCCCATTTTCCACTTCTGCCAGCCCTTAGGCGTACTCATAAGCTCAAAAGCACCAACGTAAGCCCTCCGAATTCTCATAAATCTAGCACATTTGAGGAACAACTCACACAGATTTCTCAAATTAGGACCCTCAAAACTCCAAGAAATTACACTTCAAAGATCTTAGGGTCATTTACAATTCCTCCCATCACACAATTATGACTTCAATCCCTCCCAATACCACCACAAAAAAGGTTCATTAGTCTCATCCTGAGAGTTCCTAATATAATTAATTTCAAATCCCCCCAATCCCCCAAACTATTGCTTGAACATCTCATTAAGGTCTAGTCACATCCCAACCAACCCCAGAAAAACATCACTAAACCCACAACTATACGTCACTAAAACCCTCATTGTTTCCTTAAAATTCAAAATTTCAAATATCTTCAAAGCCCCTATCACAGCACATTCAAATAAACAAAAGACATAAGTAGGAATCAATAATACACATGAATCTATAATATATACACTAAGTATAGACAGCTGTAATGGGATTGTGTGGGAGCTATTATTATTATAATGAACCTCGAATCGGAGAGATTCCACGGTGCATTTTTTTCACAGAGAATGAACCCAGACTTGTCCTTTCAGAGCTTTACTCATTCAGATGGATAATGAAAAGCTGACAATTTGTTTTTGCAAGTATAATATAACTTTCCTTAATTTTCTTTTTCTTTTCTTTTTTTGCCAGAAGAGGTAGAAAATGTGTGAGCGATGAGTTTTTGAACCCAAAGTACTAACCTTTTCTTACGCTGAGGAAGTGGGTAGATTTTGATCCGAGGAAGAAGAAGATTGAAGTGAGTTTTATTTATTTATAATTTTTCATATATAATCATTTGGATGGTAACCGGAAAAACCGGTTTGGAGAAGCTGTATTATTTACCGGCTTCCATTTTGGAGGTATGCTCCAGCTCTGCCGCCTCTGCGTTTTGTTGGGGACTGTGGACCCCTTTTGTTTTTTAACAACAAAACAAAGAAGCAAACAAATAATAGTAATGAGACACATTTTATCAATGGGCAAAGATGCATAATTACCTCATTTGGGAGATAGGTGTACTTAGCCTTGATTTTTTTTATTTATTTATTTTTAAATATACCTGTCGTTATAAAATGGAATTCATAAAGGTGTGTGAAGAGAGAAATTTAAAACATTTAAAAGGAAACTGATTAGCATGAACATAATTCAATACAGTCCGGAGCAATTGACTAATTTATTATAAAATTAATTTCGTGATAACCGATCGGATCCATTTAAAACAGATAGAATTCCTAATATAAAAATTCCACCAAACAAAGCACCGATCAAATGAAGTAGCAAAAATTGACAATCAAATCAAAACCCACCAACATATCTAGAAATCAAAAGCAGCCCAAAAAATTTATAATTTGTTCATTGAATCAAAAAGAAAAAAGTATGCGTGAAGATAGATAGATCGGAATGAAGATGTGAAGACCCCACCTTGTATTATTGAGAGATAAAAATTAATTGGGTGAAGATGAAGACTCACGTAACGTATCATGATAGATAGAGAAAGTTTTAGAGAGAATGGAACTGAGAATAATGGGTGACCCGCTTGTATAGTTGAGAGAAAAAGCTTTAGGGAGGTAAAAGATGGATTAGATGTAGATGTAGGTGAAGATGAAGACCCTATAATATATCATGAAAGAGAAAGCTTTAGAGAGAGAAAAATGATTTTCAATCCCAAACTCCATTTCTCACCTTGTTGATTATAACTCTCTCCTCCGATTTTGAACCAGTTGAACTCCCGATTACTCAAGTCGAGTAAGAACGAGTTCATGGGTGAATCATATAACTAAACATTTGAATTCTTCGTGTTGGTAAAATCAAGTCCAGTGGCTTTAAATAAAATTAATGGCAGGTACCAAATGATGATCGGATGAGTTTCAAATTAAATTGTTTAATTTGTTTTAATTAAAAGTTAAATTTCTCACTTCATATCTTGTCATACACTTTTATTGGTCTCGTTTATCTGGCTGTCATTATTTTTAACGGGAGAAACGTAATTGAATATTTTACAACATCAAAAATATTTTTGGAAGAAAAAAAAGTTTTAGACTAATGTATTTGATAAACTTGAAAATTAAAATATAAATGATTATGATGTCTTAATAAATTAAATCATTTAAATAATTATGAGGTTTGAATCTAAAAAATTGTTTGATAACTAAATAGTAAGTTGTCTCTTAATGACACTATTTTACCATTTTAAAGGATAAAATTTTATTTAATAATTTTAAATATTCAATTTAATAAAAATGAGAGCATAATATTGTTGAATATATTTATATAAAAAAAATTATTAAGTGGTACTTCTTAATTATTAAGATTTTATTTTCTGTCTTACCGATTGAGAGGCATTCAGAGGTAACAAAAAAATAAAAAAATAACATCATGTCTCTTAACGAATAAGAGACAGTCCATTAAGAGGCAATCAAATGTAAATAAACAGCACTAATTGACCTTACTGCTCAAACCTCAAAGACAATTACACACATTTGTCCTTTTATCAATTGTCTTTCCACACCCACAAAAAAAAAATAAAAAAATTAATGGTTTCAATTAATTTATATTATAATTAAAATAAATTTATTTAATTTAAATTAATTTAATAATCTATTAAAAAAATATTATTAGGGATAATATACTTACTTTGAAATTTAAAATAACCATATCTCAAATTGTATAATATTTTATTTGACAAGGTTTATTTGGATTAATAATTATTAGTAGTACACTAGTATTAGTGTTATTACTAACTGTTTTTTATTAGCTCTTAACGCCTTTTAACTGGTGTTCTTCTAATTCGGTCAGAGGTAAAATTTGTTTCATAATTTTTTTTTGACTCTTAATATCACTTAACCGGTTAGACACAAAATTAATTTTAAACCAATCAGAGGTATGTCTGAACAATTTTATTTTATTTTTGACAAAACTAACCTCTTCAATATTATAAAATTCCTTTTTATCCCTAAATTCTTTCACCCATTAAAAAACCCCCAAATTATCCATTAATCTGACCAATAATCTGCCATTAATCCTCTATTAAAATCCCCAAATTCTACAATCCCTACCGATCGAAACCATGCCAAAATACGAAACCCACCATCTGATACGAAATTCAAAGCAAGCATGAGATGTTAATTGGGTATGCTGTGATGCCCCTAAAATAGGTCCACACGACCCATTCTGTGTCGCCATATATCACACTACAAAAATTAAATACAAACTTCATTTATACAACTGTTGAACTGTCGTGGAGAGTACGACAACACATAAGCTGTGAGTTTTAATGCAAATATATGTAACTCACATGGTGTCTTGACCACGACACCTTACAATGGTACTTTACATAAATGTACAGTCAATAACTATTTTAGAAATTAAAATATTTAAAAAATGCTCAAGAAAACCTTCGTATATGGGAGGCCATGCATCTAAGTTATGATAGATATCATATGTCTACAGAATTATCCTTGGTTGACCCAATAGTATCCAAATAAAAACGAGAAGATTGCTATCATGTTCTTTCCAATGGTGAGTCTTCTCTTGACATATAATTATCCCCATTGTCTCCAATTGATAATTATATTTCAACCAAACTCCAAGATTATATAGGTAATGCTCGTAAATATACTCAGTAAGTGGATGTGCACAACTCTGTCTTATGATAACACGAAGTCGTATATCGTTATACATCTTGTATGATAGTGGCAAAACACCCTTCAAAAGTTGGGTTCACCTCACCCTATTTGATTCACCAAATATAACTATTAAATGACGTACAAAATACAACACACTTATATAAAGTTCTCAATAAAATTATTTCTATACTATTTATGGAGGACCTTAACACCTATAGACCATCGTTCTAATCCCCTGTTAATCCCGCTCGACCCAGCTACACTTTTATTACCTGAAAGAAATTGTGAAGCAAAAAGGTGAGCACAACTAGCCAAGTAAAGAATATCATGACTAAAGAGAATTAAATTATCAATATCCTTCGTCAGTAATAAATCAGAGATTTAAAACATATGGTAGATGATAATACTTTTCAACCATAGTTGCAGCGGAACGAGCAATCCATTAGAAGAGTCAAATAGACCATAAAGTCTATTATATTCTTCTTCATGTTAAAAGTTTACCAACAATATTTTATCCCTGTAACATCAATCAATAATTCTTGTCCACAATCATGTGAATAACTCATAATCATAATTGTGATTCTAAATTCCTCTTCGCACCTAGGATGAAGATAATTTTCATCACCTGTCTTTACTTGAAACATCACAGATCAGGGTTATACCAAATCACAGTTCCTGTTCATAATCATACTAATAAATTCATCTTTGCACTACGGGCCAAAGATATTCATCAGCATGTCATCTTTGCACTACAGACCAAAGATATTCAATAATAGGATATCTTTGCACTACGGCCAAAGATATTCATCAACAGTTTATCTTTGCACTACATGCCAAAGATATTCAACAACATATCATCTTTGCACTACGGCCAAAAATATTCAACAACAGATCATCTTTGCATTACGGCCAAAGATATTAATATCTCAAAGAAATATATAATCATTTCAAAATTTATATAAACAATAATTATAACCATGTTGATCAATTCACCTTTGCACTTAAGCTAAAGATATTCAATTATCAATTCAATGGTCATGATCATACCAGTCAACAATTCATCTTTGCACTACTGGCCAAAGAGAACTCATAGTCACGATCATACCAATAATCTACCCATCTTTACACTTAAGTCAAATAGAAATTTCATCACCAGGATTATAAAAATGTTATATATGATAATAAAAATAATATGATCAAAATATGGATTTAATTTCAAGAGTAAAATTCATAAATCAACAATAATTTGGTCAGAGAAAAAAACTAAATTTTATCGTGAATAGTACCTCGTGAATAGTAACCCGTGAATAGTAACCCGTGAATGTAAATAGTACCGTATACGTGAATAGTAACCCATAAATAGTAACATGTAAATAGTACTCCGTATACATGAATAGTATCGTACACGTAAATAGTACTCCGTGAATAGTACTCATAAAAGGAAAATACAAAAGAAAACGTTATTCCATGACGAGTACAAAAGAAATGATATCTCATACGAATATAATAGAATATACGAAACTGTAAATAGATTTTCACCAGCCATGCGGTAATCCACGTATACAGATCATTTTCACAATTTAACAAAGAATGAATACGAAGGGTCATTCACCATGCATGTGGTAATCCGCGTAGACAGGTTACTCCCGCAGATTAATAAAAATGAATACGAATGGTTATTCACCATGCATGCGGTAGTCCTCGTAGACAGGTTATTCCAATAAAATAATAAATAATAGAATAACAAAAGATTTCACCATGCATGCGGTAATTCGCGTAGACAGGTTATTTCAACAGAATAATAAAGAATGAAATAACAAAAAGTTTCACCATGCATACAGTAGTCCGCGTAGACAGGTTATTCCCACAGAATAATAAAGAATGGAATAACAAAAGGTTTCATCATGCATGCGGTAGTCCGCGTAGACAGGTTATTCCCGCAGAATAATAAAGAATGAAATAATAAAAGGATTTCACCATGCATGCGGTAGTCCGCGTAGACAGGTTACTCTAAATAAATAATAATGAATGGAATAACAACCCTTACGAGTATTGAAAGAAAATAGCTCTCTTCATGAATACGAAAGAAATAATACCCCTTACCTCATAAGAAGACTGATTAATAGAATAGTGAAGTAGCAGAATACTCTTCTTCTTTCTCTCTATAGCTTCTCTCTCTATAAATGCTCTTGTGAGTCTTAGTGAATTGGTGAGAATGAAAGAAGAATGAGCTTCTATTTATAAAAAAATATAGTTTCGATAATTGCACGTTTTGGGGCTCAAAATATTATAGTATAATACCTTCATCTTTTCCTTTATTTTTAATTTAGTCCTGCAAGTATTGTCAAACTTGCACCACCTTCCCTAATAGTACATCATGTGAATCAATAGTACAATCATGTGACTCAATAGTTCTATATATGTGAAAAAAATAATTACAGTATAATACCTTCATCTATACTTTCATTTTTAATTTAGTCATGCAGGTATTATTAATCTTGCACCACCTCCCCTAATAGTACATGCATGTGAATCAATAGTACACACACGTGAATCAATAGTTCTATAAATGTGAAAAAAATAGTTACAGTATAGTACCTTCATCTATATTTCTATTTTTAATTTAGTCATGCAAATATTATCAATCTTGCACCACCTCCTCTAATAGTACATGCATGTGGATTAATAGTACATACATGTGAATAAATAGTTATAAACATGTGAATTAATAGCAATTAATTGCTCATTTATCCGATTAATTACCCGATTGGTCAATATAACTTTATCGAAATAAATATCGATTTCCACTAACACGAATAATCCCAACACAATGGAAATATCAATTGCATCTTTAATCAACACGAACTTATTCATCATTAATATTATAACTCACAATATTTAACAATCAGATCATTCTCAGAAAATAGGGGGTTTTTCGATAAGGATTTATCCCTATTGGCGCGCAATTAGGTTTCCAAACCTCTCCTCAACAGAACTATATAGATATCGTCAATATTACAAATAATAATATGAATAACTTTTGTCGTCTCAATTATTGATTTAATAATAATAAATATTATGCAGATGATACTGTGATAATAATTGAATCAATAATATGAGAGATATTGTAAGACACCGAATTTTATGAAATAAAAGTATTCATTTTTTTTATAATTACTATTCAGTAAATGGTTAAATTGATAAAAGTTAAAGTTAAGGGTGATATATGATTTTTTTTTAAATACGCAAGTGGTTATAAAATATTCATTGTTGTCGGGGAATATTCGTTTAGTCATGGAATATTCTTTCTGTCGGGGAATATTCGTACGACGGCGCAGCCATTTGTGGGCCCCATAACAGAATAACTGTCGAATGAAGAAAACGACAAAAATTAAGTTTTTATAAATAACGGCGTAGTTGTTACAGTTAACATTGTCGGAATACCCGGTGAGTAAAGTAAAGTAATACGCGTTGTTGCACAGTAGCACACGGTATTGCACAGTATTTTTGAATTATTGATTCTTACGTAAGAATGCACTACTCAATAATTGTTACAGTAATTACTGTTCAATATTTTATTGATTCAATGATTACTACGTTGATATTTTATATTATTGTTATTCAATAATTATCACTGCACAGTATTTTTCATTATCAGATCAATAATTCATATTATTTGAATAATATTATTAGATAACATTATTGACAATGTTTAGAAAGTTATGTCTAAGGAGAGGCTTAGTCATCTAATTACGCGCCAGTAAGGAGAAATCCTTATTGAAAAGCCCCCTCTTTCCTGGGAACTGTCTGGTTGTCATTAATGATAATGAAATATTTATTTGATGTGGATATAAATGATGGATTTATTTATGTGGTTATAAATGAAAAAATTAATGTTGAGATATTTTATCAGTATTTTATCGGATTGGAGGTATTAAAAGATCAAATTAGTGTTCTTACAGCTTTATTGTGTGAGTTATGACGCCCCCAAAATTAGGTATACATCACCCATCTTAGGTCGTCAGATACATAGTACAGAATACAAATACAACTTACTAATACAACTGTCGTGTACAATACGACAAAACATAAACTGTGAGTTTGAATACAAATATTATCTTCTAGAGAGTATTCATACTCAAAAGGAGTCCTCGTTACATTTATTAACACACCATTACATAGAATAGTGAGGACTACTAACTAATACTATCATTCGGACCATCACTCCGTTCCCCGACTTGCCCCAGCTACGTTCTCATTTCCTGAAGAGAACAGTGAAAGAAAGGGTGAGCTCAACTAGCCCAGTAAGAAAATTATGACTAAGATAATGCAGAATAAATTATCATTAGCCTTCAACAATGTTAAACTGATAAAATATAATAGACATCAAGTTTAACTGTAGCGGAACAAGCAATCCATTAAAAGAGTCAAGTAGAAAATAAACTCTACTATCTTTTATGATTTAAAAGATTTTTCAACACTGTGATCGCTGAGACTCAGCTTAATAAAATAATCCACATCATCGAATCACCCCTGCACTACGGCCAAGGATATTCGTATATTCATTAATGGTCATGATCATGCCAACAACTGTCCATCAATGCACTACGGGCCAATGAGGACTTTTACCACATCATTTGTAACATTACGGTCATGATTATACCGAATAATCCCTGGTCATAATCATACCAAGTCCATCTATGCACTACAGCCACAGATGACTTTCAACATTTATAAACATGAGGATGATGACAATGATATAAGAATTCAATAAAACAAGTTCAAGAATTAATTTATCCAAGAATTAACAACGTCCAAATTGTCAACATGATACTGCATTGTGGAGTAAAATTCAAGAATGCTTAGAAGAATATTTTCTTGAAAAGATACTGGATGAAACGCAACTATCAAGGATATTCCACAAATTTCATGGAGTATAGAAGTCAAAACTTAACCAACTGAGTACAATAAAGAATGGAATAACAAAAGAAATCACCATGCATGCGATAGACCGCACAGACAGGTTATTCCAACAAATAATAAATAATGGAACCAGGTCCGGCGTAAACGCACAGACAGGATATTCCGACAGAATAATAAATAATGGAACCAGGTCCGGTGTAAAACACACAGACAGGATATTCCAACAGAATAATAAAAAACGGAACCAGGTCCGGTGTAAAACACACAGACAGATGTTCCAACAGAATAATAAATAAACGGAACCAGGTCCGGTGTAAAACACACAGACAGGATGTTCCAACAGAATAATAGAAGAATGTCACCAAGTATAGGGTAGACCGCGTATACTGGTTATTCCAACAGAATAATAAGAAATGGAATAACAGAGTTCTCTTCATGAATAAAAAGAAATAATACCCCTACCTTAAAAGAACTGAATAAGGAAGTAGTTAAGTAGCAGAATACTTTTTCTTCTCTCTCTCTATAGTTTCTCTCTATAGTTTCTCTCTCTAAGTTCAATGAATTCGTAGAAATAATGAAGGAATGAGCTCTATTTATAGAAAATAGAATGCATAGTAACTAACCATGAACGGTCCAGATTGATTACTTTAATCTGACGGTCCAAATTTAAAGAAAAATCTTTTAAATAAAATAAATATATTCTATTTTAAAGAATAACTTTAATAAAGTATTTTGTTTTATATAAAAAGATGTTTCTGTTTTATTACTTAATAAATACGAATAAAACAAAACGTCATTATCGCTAAATAATTCATATTATTAACTGACAATAATTGAATCAAACTGAGTGACTTCTCACATAAGCATTAATAATCAATACCGTGTGCTACTATGCAACCACGCGTATTACTGTACTTTTACTACCGAGTAGTTCAACAGTAACAATGGTAAAACTCCGCCGTTATTTTTATAAAATATTTTTGTCGTTTTCTCAATCCGACAATAATTCCGTTGTGGGGTCCACCAATGATTGTGCCGTCGTACGAATATTCCCTGTTAAAACGAATATTCCCGACCAATCGAATATTATATAACAACTTGCTTACTTTGCAAAATTTATAAATATTACCCACAACTATAACATTATATCAAATTAACTCCATAATATTCAAAAATGATATTTATAGAAAATTCATCTTTATTTATAAAAGTTGGGGTCTTACAACCTCCCCTTCTTATGAAATTTCGCCCTCGAAATTAGGGTACGTACCTGGTATGTCGAAGAGGTAAGGATACCTTGATTTCATTTCAGATTCTAACTCCCAAGTCATTTCCTCAACATCGTGGTTTCTCCACAAAACTTTGACTTGAGGTATAACCTTGGAGCGTAGAATATGTTCCTTCTTATCCAAGATTTGAACAGGAACTTCTTCATACGTCAAATCCTCCGCTATTTCGTCCGGTTCTAACTCAATAATGTGGTTCGGGTCTTCCACATATTTGCGTAACATGGATATGTGAAAAACGTTATGAACACGAGACATACTTGGCGGTAAAGCGAGTCTATAAGCCACAGTTCCTACTCGATCGAGGATTAAAAATGGACCGATGAATCGAGGATTGAGCTTTCTCTCTCTTTCCAAATCTCGTAACTCCTTTCCATGGAGCAACACGTAAGAACACATGATCTCCTACATCAAATTCCACGTCCTTTCGATGAAGATCAGCATAACTCTTTTGTCGATCTTGTGAGGTTTTTATACGTTGTCGGATCGTTTGAATCTTTTCTGTAGTCATACGTACCAACTCCGGTCCCAACAACGTTGCTTCACCCACCTCATCCCAGCATACTGGAGAACGACATTTTCTTCCATACAATGCTTCGAATGGAGCCATGCCAATACTTGCTTGATAACTGTTGTTGTAGGAAAACTCCACCAATGGTAAGAACTTGTCCCAACTTCCCTTGAAGTCAAAGACACAGAGTCTTAATAGATCTTCAAGAGTTTGAATAGTCCTCTCTGATTGTCCGTCCGTCTGAGGATGATATGCTGAACTAAATCGTAACTCCGTGCCCATAGCTTTTTGTAAACTAACCCAAAATCGTGAAGTGAATCTTGGGTCTCGATCAGAAACTATGGATACTGGCATACCATGCAGTCTTACAATCTCGTTTATGTACATACGAGCAAGACGTTCAAGTGTATAAGTTTCTCGTATCGGTAAGAAATGAGCAGACTTGGTCAATCTATCAACAATGACCCAAATCGCATCAATACCTTGAGAAACCCTAGGAAGACCGGTAACGAAATCCATGGTAATGTGCTCCCACTTCCATTCTGGAATTTCAAGTGGTTGCAATGGACCTTTTGGTACTTGATGCTCCGCTTTGACTCGTTGACAAGTTAGACACCTTGAGATAAACAACGCTATCTCTCTCTTCATATTGCTCCACCAAAATGTATGACGAAGATCATGATACATTTTGGTACTTCCAGGATGGATTGCAAACGGTGTGTTGTGCGCCTCCATCATGATTTCATACTTTAAATCAGGGTTGTTAGGAACACAAAGTCTGGAGTTGACTCGAAGTATTCCTTCTTCATCGATTCTTGCTTCCGGCATAGCACCTTCTTGCACTTTCTTCTCATACGCATCAGCTCCAGGTCTGTAGCTTGAGCAGCTTTAACTTTATCGATTAAAGTCGGTTCTACTCGTATATTCGCCATCATCACATGGGTCCCTGGAGTCTTTAACTCTATCTCCATCCTTTGCAAGTCACACAAAATGGGCCTTTGTGTTGACAATATCGCACTTGTACCCGCATATGATCTTCTACTCAATGCGTCAGCTACCACGTTCGCTTTTCCAGGATGGTATTGAATGGTATGATCATAATCTTTCAACAGTTCAAGCCAACGTCGTTGTCGCATGTTGAGTTCCTTTTGAGTGAAGAAATATTTGAGGCTTTTATGATCCGTAAAGATCTCCACCTTCTCCCCATACAAGTAATGCCTCCAAATTTTAAGTGCAAAGACAACAGCTGCCAACTCTAGATCATGAGTAGGATAATTCCTCTCATATTCCTTGAGTTGTCTTGATGCATAGGCTATGACTTTTCCATGTTGCATGAGAACGCATCCCAACCCTTTGCTCGAAGCATCACTGTAGATGACAAATCCCTCCGAGCCAGATGGTATTGTTAGAACAGGTGCTGAAATGAGTCTCCTCTTGAGTTCTTGAAAACTCTGCTCACATTCTTCGCTCCAACCAACTTTGTATTCTTTCGAGTCAGCTGAGTTAATGGAGTAGCGATTCGAGAAAATCCTTCCACGAATCTCCGATAATAACCAGCTAAACCAAGAAAGCTACGTACTTCGGTCACTGATTTAGGTTGCTCCCAGCTTTGAATAGCTTCAATCTTTGCCGGGTCAACCGATATTCCACGACTTGATACTACGTGCCCAAGGAATGCTACCTCCTCCAGCCAGAACTCGCATTTCTTCAACTTGGCATAAAGTTTATTCACGAAGCTTTTGGAGTACCAGCCTCAAGTGTTGCTCATGATCTTCACGGCTTTTGGAATAAATAAGGATGTCATCAATAAAGACGACCACAAAGTGATCCAAATATTCCTTGAATACCCGTTCATCATATCCATGAAGGCAGCAGGAGCATTAGTCAATCCAAAGACATGACTAAGAATTCATAATGCCCGTACCGAGTTCTAAAAGCCGTCTTTGGAATATCCTCAGTTCTAACCTTCAGCTGATGATATCCAGAACGAAGATCGATCTTTGAAAAGAATTGTGCTCCTTGCAACTGGTCAAACAGGTCATCAATACGTGGCAATGGGTACCTATTTTTGATGGTGACATGATTCAACTCCCGATAATCAATACAAAGTCGCATACTCCCATCTTTCTTCTTCACGAACAGAACAGGAGCACCCCAAGGAGAAGTACTAGGACGAATAAAACCAATGTCTAACAATTCAGCCTGCAGTTGTCTTTAACTCCTGAAGTTCAATAGGAGCCATTCGATATGGGGCTTTGGAAATGGGTTTTGTACCGGGTTCAAGGTCGATACAAAATTCAATTTCACGCTCTGGGGGTAGGCCAGGAAGTTCTTCGGAAATACGTCAGGAAATTTATTAACAATAGAAATATCATTCAAAGCTGACGTATTTTTGTTTAGATCTGTGACATGAGCTAAGAAAGCTTGACATCCGTTTTTCAATAAACGAATAGCTTTATGGCTTGAGATGACAGCGATTGATTTTAATGGTTTGGTTGCTTGAATTCGCATAATAGGTCGATTAGGAATATGAAAGCTAACAACCTTACGAAAACAATCAATTTTTGCATGATGAGTAGTTAACCAATCAATCCCTAGAATCACGTCAAATGCAAGTATTTTTAATGAAATCAGATCGACAGGTAATGTGTGGGTACCAACTTGAACCAAACAAGACTTATAAACCGTGGATGTAATGAAGGTTTCTCCCAATGGAGTTTCAACAGATAAGTCAAAGTCTAATTTCTCCGGAATCAAATTTAATCGATGAGCGCAAGTAGGAGAAATAAAAGAATGGGTAGAACCGGTATCAAATAAAGTATAGACTTCGTTAGAGTTTATGATAAGCTTACCCGTGATGACCTCATTCGGGTTCCTTGCTCTCTGGGAGTTCACAACAAACGCTCTCCCTTGCACAACCGGTTTTGACTTTTCTGGGACGGCCTTTGGTGCCTCCATCCTAGCTGAATTTGTCTTCGGTAAACGACAAAATCGGGCTAAATGACCTTCTCTTCCACAATTATAACATGCTTTGGACGGCATCGCGCAGTTTGGACTGATGTGCCCCTCCCCTCCGCATTTGAAACATATGATAGGTGGTCGTTCTCCTTCCTTAACGACAGGTGCTGGTGCTGACGTCTTTCCATCATTGTTGAATCTCCTCTTCTTGAAATGTCCATTCTTATTGTTTTGGCCCTGATTACCACCGAAGTGGTTACCATTTCTGGCCTGTTGATTCCCTCCACGCTTGTTGTCACCGCTTCGATGACTGCTCTCACTGGTATTATCATTTTGCCGGCTGCTCTCTTTTGGTTGCGTTGTCTCGTTATCGCGCTCCACCAACTGAGCCCTATTTACAACATCTGAATACAAACACAGTTTATGAGAAACAAGATGTTGACGTATCTCCGGCTTCAAACCTCTTAAAAACATCCGCGTCATTCTTTCTTCATTATCCACCAGGTGGGACGCAAACCGGGATAACTCCGCAAATTTTGCCTCGTACTGCGACACGGTCATATTATTCTGCTCCAATTTGATGAACTCCACCTCCTTCATGTGACGAATACTCTCGGGAAAGTATTTGTCGTTAAACAGCTCTTGGAACTTCTCCCAGACATCTTCAGTGCGGCAGGTTGAGTACGCTTTATCGATTCCCACCAGTAATCTGCCTCTCCTCGCAACATAAAGGCGGCAAAGGGAACCTTTTGCTCCTCGGAGCAACCCAAGACATCAAATATCTTGGTGATCTGCTTTATCCATGTTTCAGCTACAAGTGGTTTGGGTTCTCCCTTAAACTCCGGTGGTCCCAGCTCCTTAAACTGTTTAGCGGTGACCGCCTGAGAGTTTCCAGTATTTCCACCTACGTTGTGGACAGGAGCCGCTTTCACCTGTTGTTGCATGAATTGCATAAAGCCTCTGAACATTTGATCATTCATCATTTGGTCAGTGTTGTTGTTTGCATGAGGATTGTCACCTTCCTGATGCACATTATCCTGATTATTGATATGTGGTGAATCAACAGTCGTCTGTGCTCCATTGCTATTCTCAACATTCTCAGATGCCATTTTCAGATACTGCCACAAAATAAAAATTAATTGATATGTCATATATTATCATATTATGACCGACCAATTAAATACCATGCAAATAAACTTAGGTAGGTCATACTAGCGAAGGAATTCCCCGTCTCTCCCCTCCTAGTTCTATTCTCACATCTTAGCCAGGGATCATATCCCTAAGCTCTGATACCAACTGTGACGCCCCCAAAATTAGGTATACATCACCCATCTTGGGTCGTCAGATACATAGTACAGAATACAAATACAACTTACTAATACAACTGTCGTGTACAATACGACAAAACATAAACTGTGAGTTTGAATACAAATATTATCTTCTAGAGAGTATTCATACTCAAAAGGAGTCCTCATTACATTTATTAACACACCATTACATAGAATAGTGAGGACTACTAACTAATACTATCATTCGGACCATCACTCCGTTCCCCGACTTGCCCAGCTACGTTCTCATTTCCTGAAGAGAACAGTGAAAGAAAGGGTGAGCTCAACTAGCCCAGTAAGAAATATTATGACTAAGATAATGCAGAATAAATTATCATTAGCCTTCAACAATGTTAAACTGATAAAATATAATAGACATCAAGTTTAACTGCAGCGGAACAAGCAATCCATTAAAAGAGTCAAGTAGAAAATAAACTCTACTATCTTTTATGATTTAAAAGATTTTCCAACACTGTGATCGCTGAGACTCAGCTTAATAAAATAATCCACATCATCGAATCACCCCTGCACTACGGCCAAGGATATTCGTGTATTCATTAATGGTCATGATCATGCCAACAACTGTCCATCAATGCACTACGGGCCAATGAGGACTTTTACCACATCATTTGTAACATTACGGTCATGATTATACCGAATAATCCCTGGTCATAATCATACCAAGTCCATCTATGCACTACAGGCCACAGATGACTTTCAACATTTTATAAACATGAGGATGATGACAATGATATAAGAATTCAATAAAACAAGTTCAAGAATTAATTTATCCAAGAATTAACAACGTCCAAATTGTCAACATGATACTGCTTTGTGGAGTAAAATTCAAGAATGCTTAGAAGAATATTTTCATGAAAAGATACTGGATGAAACGCAATTATCAAGGATATTCCACAAATTTCATGGAGTATAGAAGTCAAAACTTAACCAACTGAGTACAATAAAGAATGGAATAACAAAAGAAATCACCATGCATGCGATAGACCGCACAGACAGGTTATTCCAACAGAATAATAAATAATGGAACCAGGTCCGGCGTAAACGCACAGACAGGATATTCCGACAGAATAATAAATAATGGAACCAGGTCCGGTGTAAAACACACAGACAGGATATTCCAACAGAATAATAAATAATGGAACCAGGTCCGGTGTAAAACACACAGACAGGATGTTCCAACAGAATAATAAAAATAACGGAACAGGTCCGGTGTAAAAACACACAGACAGGATGTTCCAACAGAAATAATAGAAGAATGTCACCAAGTATAGGGTAGACCGCGTATACAGGTTATTCCAACAGAATAATAAGAAATGGAATAACAATAGTTCTCTTCATGAATAAGAAAGAATAACACCCCTTACCGTTTTAAAGAAGAGCTGAAATAAGGAAGTAGTTAAGTAGCAGAATACTCTTCTTCTCTCTCTCTATAGTTTCTCTCTATAGTTTCTCTCTCTCTAAAGTTCAGTGAATTCGTAAGAAATAATGAAGGAATGAGCTGCTATTTATAGAAAAATAGAATGCATAGTAACTAATCCATGAACGGTCCAGATTGATTACTTTAATCTGACGGTCCATATTTAAAGAAAAATTCTTTAAAATAAAATATAATATATTCTATTTATAGAATAACTTTAATAAAGTATTTTGTTTTATATAAAAAGATGTTTCTGTTTTTATTACGTTAATAATACGAATAAAACAAAACGTCATTATCGCTAAATAATTCATATTATTAACTGACAATAATGAATCAAACTGAGTGACTTCTCACATAAGCATTAATAATCAATACCGTGTGCTACTATGCAACCACACGTATTACTGTACTTTTACTACCGAGTAGTTCAACAGTAACAATGGTAAAACTTCCGCCGTTATTTTTAATAAAATATTTTTGTCGTTTTCTCAATCCGACAATAATTCCGTTGTGGGGTCCACCAATGATTGTGCCGTTGTACGAATATTCCCTGTTAAAACGAATATTCCCCGACCAATCGAATATTATATAACAACTTGCGTACTTTGCAAAATTTATAAATATTACCCACAACTATAACATTATATCAAATTAACTCCATAATATTCAAAAATGATATTTATAGAAAATTCATCTTTATTTATAAAAGTTGGGGTCTTACAGAGTTATAATTTTTTATTCTGCCTGATGGATCGTTGTGCTTTTTTTGATAGTTATCCATAGATAAGTTGAGTATATTTTCACAATTTTGAACCGTTATAAAAGAAACAATATTTGTTATGAATTTTAAGAGGTGACTGATTCGAAAATTAGGTTTATAAATGATTTGGTAGAAACATCAAGAATAGGTGGGCCCCAATTTGGTTGTTGGGGGAGATGCCTTATTTTTTGTGGGTGGAATAGACAAGGTAAAGCCTCAAGTACAGGTCAAGTCCTGCTTTTAATACGCCCCCCAAAATTAGGTATACATCACCCATCTTGAATCGTCAGATACATAGTACAGAATACAATACAACTTAATAATACAACTGTCGTGTACAAACGACAAAAAGATAAACTGCGAGTTTGAATACAAATATTATCTTCTAGAGAGTATTCATACTCAAAAGGAGTCCTCATTACATTTATTAACACACCATTATATAGAATAGTGAGGACTACTAACTAATACTATTCTTCGGACCATCACTCCGTTCCCCGACTTGCCCCAGCTACGTTCTCATTTCCTGAAGAGAACAGTGAAAGAAAGGGTGAGCTCAACTAGCCCAGTAAGAAATATTATGACTAAGATAATGCAGAATAAATTATCATTAGCCTTCAACAATGTTAAACTGATAAAATATAATAGACATCAAGTTTAACTGTAGCGGAACAAGCAATCCATTAAAAGAGTCAAGTAGAAAATAAACGCTACTATCTTTTATGATTGAAAAAGTTTTTCAACACTGTGATCGCTGGGACTCAGCTTAATAAAATAATCCACATCATCGAATCACCCCTGCACTACGGCCAAGGATATTCGTATATTCATTAATGGTCATGATCATGCCAACAACTGTCCATCAATGCACTACGGGCCAATGAGGACTTTTACCACATCATTTGTAACATTACGGTCATGATTATACCGAATAATCCCTGGTCATAATCATACCAAGTCCATCTATGCACTACAGGCCACAGATGACTTTCAACATTTTATAAACATGAGGATGATGACAATGATATAAGAATTCAATAAAACAAGTTCAAGAATTAATTTATCCAGGAATTAACAACGTCCAAATTGTCAACATGATACTGCATTGTGGAGTAAAATTCAAGAATGCTTAGAAGAATATTTTCTTGAAAAGATACTGGATGAAACGCAACTATCAAGGATATTCCACAAATTTCATGGAGTATAGAAGTCAAAACTTAACCAACTGAGTATAATAAAGAATGGAATAACAAAAGAAATCACCATGCATGCGATAGACCGCACAGACAGGTTATTCCAACAGAATAATAAATAATGGAACCAGGTCCGGCGTAAACGCACAGACAGGATATTCCGACAGAATAATAAATAATGGAACCAGGTCCGGTGTAAAACACACAGACAGGATGTTCCAACAGAATAATAAACGGAACCAGGTCCGGTGTAAAACACACAGACAGGATGTTCCAACAGAATAATAGAAGAATGTCACCAAGTATAGGGTAGACCGCGTATACTGGTTATTCCAACAGAATAATAACGAATGGAATAACAGAAATTCTCTTCATGAATATAAAAGAAATAATATTCCCTACCTTAAAAGAACTGGATATTGGAAAAGTGATGTAGCAGAATACTTTTATTCTCTCTCTCTTATTCTCTCTATACTTTCTCTCTCTATAGCTTGAATGAATTCGTGAAAAATAATGAAGCCCTAGGCCTCTATTTATAGAAAAACTGAGGGTGGCTCTTGGTCTTAACGAAGGGTCAAATGACTCTTGGTCTTAACGAAGGGTCAAATGACTCTTGGTAATATTGAAGGGACAACTACTATTGACGAAAGTAATTACTATTGACCAAGGTAAATACTATTGACGAAGGTAATTACTATTGACCAAGGTAAATACTATTGACGAAGGTAATTACTATTGACCAAGGTAAATACTATTGACGACGGTAATTACTATTGACGACGGTAATTACTATTGACGAAGAGACTCTTAGATGATGACATATGGCCCCCCATAAAATAACCAAACTTACCACAACGTCTCAATTATTGATTTAATAATATAACATATTATACAGATGATACTATGACAATAATTTAAGAGATATGATGCAGCAATTACTGTAGCAATAATTGAGTATGGCTGAGTGACTTCTCACGTAAGCATCAATAATCAATACCGTGTGCTACTATGCAACCACGCGTATTACTATACTTTTACTACCGAGTAGTTCAACAGTTTTAACGGTTTTAACGGTAACACCTCAGCCGTTATTTTTATAGAAAGATAATTATGTCGTTTTCTCAATCCGACAATAATTCTGTTGTGGGGTCCACCAATGATTGTGCCGTCGTACGAATATTCCCCGACAAAAAGAATATTCTCCGACCAAACGAATATTTTATAACAACTTGCTTACTTTGCAAAATTTATAAATATTACCCACAACTATAACATTATATCAAATTAACTCCATAATATTCAAAAATGATATTTATAGAAAATTCATCTTTATTTATAAAAATTGGGGTCTTACAGCTTCGGCGTGCTAACATTTTTTTATAAATAGAGGGCTAAGTTAGAATTGAAAATCACACCATAATTCATAAATTTTCTCTCTTTTTCTCTCTAGATTATCGAGTGTATTTTGCGAGTATTTAGATACTTGGTGAGTTGCTATTCATCCGTGCAAGTTTCCTTCAGCGTTATATCCGATATCCAGTCAGAAGTGCTGCTCTTTTGACGTAAGGGATAGTAAGGGATTTTAAGGGTAATTATGTTTTTCAGTTTCGTAATTTTTCTGACCTTTAAAAATTTTGAAAAAATTTAAAATGATAATTTGATGAGTTTTCTTGATTGTGCCAAAAAATGGTGATTTTTGGATGTATAGATTAAGAGTTGTGAATTTTATGAGAAAATACTATTTTAAAAGTAACCGCTTATAACTCCTTGTGATTAACTCTAAAATTGGTAAAATTTTTATTGGGAGTACATGTATATAATAGAAGTATGCTCTGTAAATTTTGGAATTTTTGGATAAATGTACAATTTTTGATAAATATCTAAATATTCGGCTGTTTTGGCCATATGAAAAATAGTAAATAATTTTTAAAAATTCTGAGAAAAATATATGTTCAATATGGGACTAGATTCTACTAAATCTCATAAAAAAAATTTTGTTTATACTGAATTGATATTTTTCATGAAAATAGACTAGTTATGAGTAAATGAATTAAATATGTTATGTGAAGTAAGAAAATTGAAAATTTGGATTTTATGGCTTAAGAATCCTATATGAGGTATATGCAGATTTTTTATGAGGGTTTTGGCTATTGGTGATGAAATCTTATGAGTTTAGCATTTTAGGATGATTAAAAGTATTATTTAGTAAAGTGTAAACAATTAAAATAAATTATTTATAAGTTTAAGAAATGTTATTCTTTCAATATCATTATACCGAAATATTGGTATGGATTTTTTTATAGAATTTCTACCTTTTTCATGTCGGGGTTACAATTCATGAATAATTCACGAGTTACTATTCACGATAAAATTGGTTTCTTTTTCTGACCAAAGTATCGTTGATTTATGAATCTTACTCATGAGATTAAATCTATATATGGATTATATTGTTTTTACTATTATATATAACATTTTTTATAACCCTAATGATGATATTTCTCTTTGACTTGAGTGTAAAGATTGGTAGATTTTTGGTATGATCATGACTATGGGTTCTCTTTGGCCAGTAGTGCAAAGTTGATGTGACGCCCCCAAAATTAGGTATACATCACCTATCTTGGGTCGCCAGATACATGGTACTGAATACAAATATAACTTAATAATACAACTGTCGTGTACAATACGACCAAACATAATCTGTGAGTTTGAATACAAATATTATCTTTTAGAGAGTATTCATACTCAAAAGGAGTCCTCATTATATTTATTTAACACACTATTACATAGAATAGTGAGGACTACTAACTAATACTATCATTCGGACCATCACTCCGTTCCCCGACTTGCCCAGCTACGTTCTCATTTCTTAAAGAGAACAGTGAAAGAAAGGGTGAGCTCAACTAGCCCAGTAAGAAATATTATGACTAAGATAATGCAGAATAAATTATCATTAGCCTTCAACAATGTTAAACTGATAAAATATAATAGACATCAAGTTTAATTGCAGCGGAACAAGCAATCCATTAAAAGAGTCAAGTAGAAAATAAACTCTACTATCTTTTATGATTTAAAAGGTTTTTCAACACTGTTATCGCTGAGACTCAGCTTAATAAAATAATCCACATCATCGAATCACCCCTGCACTATGGCCAAGGATATTCGTGTATTCATTAATGGTCATGATCATGTCAACAACTGTCCATCAACGCACTACGGCCAATGAGGACTTTTGCCACATCATTTGTAATATTACGGTCATGATTATACCGAATAATCCATGGTCATAATCATACCAAGTCCATCTATGCACTACAGGCCATAGATGATTTTTAACATTTTATAAACATGAGGATGATGACAATGATATAAGAATTCAATAAAATAAGTTCAAGAATTAATTTATCCGAGAATTAACAACGTCCAAATTGTCAACATGATACTTCTTTGTGGAGTAAAATTCAAGAATGCTTAGAAGAATATTTTCATGAAAAGATACTGGATGAAACACAATTATCAAGGATATTCCACAAATTTCATGGAGTATAGAAGTCAAAACTTAACCAACTGTGTATAATAAAGAATGGAATAACAAAAAAAATCACCATGCATGCGATAGACCGTACAGACAGGTTATTCCCATAGAATAATAAATAATGGAACCAGGTCCGGCGTAAAACGCACAGACATGATATTCCAACAGAGTAATAATAAGGACGGAACCAGGTCCGGTGTAAAACACACAGACAGGATGTTCTGTAAGACCCCAACTTTCATAAATAAAGATGAATTTTCAATAAATATCATTTTTGAATATTATGGAGTTAATTTGATATAATGTTATAGTTGTGGGTAATATTTATAAATTTTGCAAAGTACGCAAGTTGTTATATAATATTCAATTGGTCGGGAAATATTCGTTTTAATAGAAAATATTCGTACAACAGCACAATCATTGGTGGACCCCACAACGGAATTCTTGTCGGATTGAGAAAACGACAGAATTATCTTTTTATAAAAATAACGGCTGAGGTGTTACCGTTAAAACCGTTAAAACTGTTGAACTACCCGGTAGTAAAAGTACAGTAATACGTGTGGTTGCATAGTAGCACACGGTATTGATTATTGATGCTTACGTGAGAAGTCACTCAGCTATACTCAATTATTGTTACAGTAATTGCTGCATCACATCTCTTAAATTATTGTCATAGTATCATCTGTATAATATGTTATATTATTAAATCAATAATTGAGACGTTGTGGTAAGTTTGGTTATTTTATGGGGGGCCATATGTCATCATCTAAGAGTCTCTTCGTCAATAGTAATTACCGTCGTCAATAGTAATTACCGTCGTCAATAGTATTTACCTTGGTCAATAGTAATTACCTTCGTCAATAGTATTTACCTTGGTCAATAGTAATTACCTTCGTCAATAGTATTTACCTTGTTCAATAGTAATTACTTTCGTCAATAGTAGTTGTCCCTTCAATATTACCAAGAGTCATTTGACCCTTCGTTAAGACCAAGAGTCATTTGACCCTTCGTTAAGACCAAGAGCCACCCTCAGGTTTTCTATAAATAGAGGCCTAGGGCTTCATTATTTTTCACGAATTCATTCAAGCTATAGAGAGAGAAAGTATAGAGAGAATAAGAGAGATAGAATAAAAGTATTCTGCTACTTCACTTTTCCAATATCTAGTTCTTTTAAGGTAGGGAATATTATTTCTTTTATATTCATGAAGAGGACTTCTGTTATTCCATTCGTTATTATTCTGTTGAAATAACCAGTATACGCGGTCTACCCTATACTTGGTGACATTCTTCTATTATTCTGTTGGAACATCCTGTCTGTGTGTTTTACACCGGACCTGGTTCCGTTTTTATTATTATTATTCTGTTGGAACATCCTGTCTGTGCGTTTACGCCGGACCTGGTTCCATTATTTATTATTCTGTCGGAATATCCTGTCTGTGCGTTTACGCCGGACCTGGTTCCATTATTTATTATTCTGTTGGAATAACCTGTCTGTGCGGTCTATCGCATGCATGGTGATTTCTTTTGTTATTCCATTCTTTATTGTACTCAGTTGGTTAAGTTTTGACTTCTATACTCCATGAAATTTGTGGAATATCCTTGATATTTGCGCTTCATCTAGTATATATTCATAAAAATATTCTCCTGATCATTCTTGAATTTTACTCCATAAAACCGTATCATGTTGACAATTTGGACGTTGTTAATTCCTGGATAAATTAATCCTTGAACTTGTTTTATTGAATTCTTATATCATTGTCATCATCCTCATGTTTATAAAATGTTGAAAGTCATCTGTGGCCTGTAGTGCATAGATGGACTTGGTATGATTATGACCAGGGATTATTCGGTATAATCATGACCGTAATGTTACAAATGATGTGGTAAAAGTCCTCATTGGCCCGTAGTGCATTGATGGACAGTTGTTGGCATGATCATGACCATTAATGAATATACGAATATCCTTGGCCGTAGTGCAGGGGTGATTCGATGATGTGGATTATTTTATTAAGCTGAGTCCCAGCGATCACAGTGTTGAAAAACCTTTTAAATCATAAAAGATAGTAGAGTTTATTTTCTACTTGACTCTCTTAATGGATTGCTTGTTCCGCTGCAATTAAACTTGATGTCTATTATATTTTATAAGTTTAACATTGTTGAAGGCTAATGATAATTTATTCTGCATTATCTTAGTCATAATATTTCTTACTGGGCTAGTTGAGCTCACCCTTTCTTTCACTGTTCTCTTCAGGAAATGAGAACGTAGCTGGGACAAGTCGGGGAACGGAGTGATGGTCCGAATGATAGTATTAGTTAGTAGTCCTCACTATTCTATGTAATGGTATGTTAATAAATGTAACGAGGACTCCTTTTGAGTATGAATACTCTCTAGAAGATAATATTTGTATTCAAACTCACAGTTTATGTTTTGTCGTACTGTACACGACAGGTGTATTAGTAAGTTATATTTGTATTCTGTACTATGTATCTGACGACTAAGATGGGTGATGTATACCTAATTTTGGGGGCGTCACATGTTCCAACAGAATAATAATAAAGACGGAATCAGGTCCGGTGTAAAACACACAGACAGGATGTTCCAACAGAATAATAATAAAGACGGAACCAGGTCCGGTGTAAAACACACGGACATGATGTTCCAACAGAATAATAATAAAGACAGAATCAGGTCCGGTGTAAAACACACAGACAGGATGTTCCAACAGAATAATAGAAGAATGTCACCAAGTATAGGGCAGACCGCGTATACAGGTTATTCCAACAGAATAATAAGAAATGAAATAACAACAGTTCTCTTCATGAATAAGAAAGAATAACACCCCTTACCGTTTTAAAGAAGGGCTGAAATAAGGAAGTAGTTAAGTAGCAGAATACTCTTCTTCTCTCTATCTATAGTTTCACTCTATAGTTTCTCTCTCTAGAGTTCAGTGAATTCGTAAGAAAATAATGAATGAATGAGTTTCTATTTATAGGAGAATTGAAGGATACTATTGGACTGTACAGTATGAATTCAGACGAAATCATTTGCTGAGTCACAACGCATCAGTAATTTTTTTTTTCAAAGAGGTGGCCAATGAAAAAACGAACACATGTTACTTTAAAAGTTTTGACCAATTAAAGATGCTCCAAAATTTACAAGTTGCCAACATTCTGCAGGATTGAAAGAAATTTGGCCAATAATGACCAGGCTTGGAAAATTAATCTGAATCCTGCCAAAATCACACATCACCCCACCCATATATTAAACATATAATTATATATACTAATATCACCATTAATCCACCACCACAAATCATACACTACCCATCACTCACACACGTCACTTGATACTAACTCCCCACCAAAATAATTATCATCATATAAAACAAAAATACTTCCCACTCAAATCAATATTTAATACATATATATATATATATATATATATATATATATATATATATATATATATATATATAACAACTACTATAGCAATAATTGAACAAAACTAAGTGACTTCTCACGTAAGCATCAATAATCAATACCATGTGCTACTATGCAACCACGCGTATTACTGTACTTTTACTACCGAGTAGTTCAACAGTATCAATGGTAAAACTTCCGCCGTTTTTTTGATAAAATAATTTTTTTTGTCGTTTTCTCAATCCGACAATAATTCCGTTGTGGGGTCCACCAATGATTGTGCCGTTGTACGAATATTCCCTGTTAAAACGAATATTCTCCGACCAATCAAATATTATATAACAACTTGCGTGTAAGACCCCAACTTTTATAAATAAAGATGAATTTTCTATAAATATCATTTTTGAATATTATGTAGTTAATTTGATATAATGTTATAGTTGTGGGTAATATTTATAAATTTTATAAAGTACGCAAGTTGTTATATAATATTCGATTGGTCGGGGAATATTCGTTTTAACAGGGAATATTCGTACAACGGCACAATCATTGGTGGACCCCACAACGGAATTATTGTCGGATTGAGAAAACGATAAAAGTATTTTATTAAAAATAACGGCGGAAGTTTTACCATTGATACTGTTGAACTACTCGGTAGTAAAAGTACAGTAATACGTGTGGTTGCATAGTAGCACACGGTATTGATTTTAATGCTTATGTGAGAAGTCACTCAGTTTGATTCAATTATTGTCAGTTAATAATATGAATTATTTAGCGATAATGACGTTTTGTTTTATTCGTATTATTAACGTAATAAAACAGAAACATCTTTTTATATAAAACAGAATACTTTATTAAAGTTATTCTATAAATAGAATATATTATATTTTATTTAAAAGATTTTTCTTTAAATATGGACCGTCAGATTAAAGTAATCGATCTGGACCGTTCATGGACTAGTTACTATGCATTCTATTTTTCTATAAATAGCAGTTCATTCCTTCATTATTTCTTACGAATTCACTGAACTCTAGAGAGAGAAACTATAGAGAGAAACTATAGAGAGAGAGAAGAAGAGTATTCTGCTACTTAACTACTTCCTTATTTCAGCTCTTCTTTAAAACGGTAAGGGGTGTTATTCTTTCTTATTCATGAAGAGAACTGTTGTTATTCCATTTCTTATTATTCTGTTGGAATAACCTGTATACGCGGTCTACCCTATACTTGGTGACATTCTTCTATTATTCTGTTGGAACATCCTGTCTGTGTGTTTTACACCGGACCTGGTTCCGCTTTTATTATTATTCTGTTGGAACATCCTGTTCGTGTGTTTTACACCGGACCTGGTTCCGTCTTTATTATTATTCTGTTGGAACATCCTGTCCGTGTGTTTTACACCGGACCTGGTTCCGTCTTTATTATTATTCTGTTGGAATATCTTGTCTGTGCGTTTTGTCTGTGTGTTTTACGCCGGACCTGGTTCCGTTATTTATTATTCTGTGGGAATAACCTGTCTGTGCGGTCTATCGCATGCATGGTGATTTTTTTTGTTATTTCATTCTTTATTATACTCAGTTGGTTTAGTTTTGACTTCTATACTTCATGAAATTTGTGGAATATCCTTGATAATTGCGTTTCATCCAGTATCTTTTCATGAAAATATTCTTCTAAGCATTCTTGAATTTTACTCCACAAAGCAGTATCATGTTGACAATTTGGACGTTGTTAATTCTTGGATAAATTAATTCTTGAACTTGTTTTATTGAATTCTTATATCATTGTCATCATCCTCATGTTTATAAAATGTTAAAAGTCATCTGTGGCCTGTAGTGCATAGATGGACTTGGTATGATTATGACCAGGAATTATTCGGTATAATCATGACCATAATATTACAAATGATGTGGTAAAAGTCTTCATTAGCCCGTAGTGCATTGATGGACAGTTGTTGGCATGATCATGACCATTAATGAATACACGAATATCCTTGGCCGTAGTACAGGGGTGATTCGATGATGTGGATTATTTTATTAAGCTGAGTCCCATCGATCACAGTGTTGAAAAACCTTTTAAATCATAAAAGATAGTAGAGTTTATTTTCTACTTGACTCTCTTAATGGATTGCTTGTTCCGCTGCAATTAAACTTGATGTCTATTATATTTTATAAGTTTAACATTGTTGAAGGCTAATGATAATTTATTCTGCATTATCTTAGTCATAATATTTCTTACTGGGCTAGTTGAGCTCACCCTTTCTTTCACTGTTCTCTTCAGGAAATGAGAACGTAGCTGGGACAAGTCGGGGAACGGAGTGATGGTCCGAATGATAGTATTAGTTAGTAGTCCTCACTATTCTATGTAATGGTATGTTAATAAATGTAACGAGGACTCCTTTTGAGTATGAATACTCTCTAGAAGATAATATTTGTATTCAAACTCATAGTTTATGTTTTGTCGTACTGTACACGACAGGTGTATTAGTAAGTTATATTTGTATTCTGTACTATGTATCTGACGACTAAGATGGGTGATGTATACCTAATTTTGGGGGCGTCACATTGCGTACTTTACAAAATTTATAAATATTACCCATAACTATAACATTATATCAAATTAACACCATAATAATAATAAAAATCTTTCGAGAAATTTAAATCTTTATTCATAAAATGTAGGGTCTCACAGTTGAATTGTTGACTAGTATGATCATGACCATTAAATTTATAATTGAATATCTTTAGCTTAAGTACAAAGGTGAAATGATCAACATGGTTATAATTATTGTTTATAAAAATTCTGAAATGATTATATATTTCTTTGAGATATTAATATATTTGGCATGTAGTGCAAATATGAACTGTTGATGAATATATTTGACCTGTTGTGCAAATATGAACTGTTGATGAATATATTTGGCCTGTAGTGCAAATATGAACTGTTGAGGAATATCTTTGGCCTATAGTGTAAAGATGAATTGTTGATGAATATCTTTGGCCTGTAGTGCAAAGATGACATGTTGTTGAATATCTTTGGCCTGTAGTGCAAAGATGGTCTGTTGATGAATATCTTTGGCCGTAGTGCAAAGATGAAATTGTTAGTATAATTATAAATAGGAACTGTGATTTGGTATAACCATGATCTTTGATGTTTCAGGTAAAGACGTGATGAAAATTATCTTCGTCCTGGATGCGAAGATGAATGTAGAATTACAATTATGATTATGTGTTATTCATATAATTGTGGAAAAGAACTGTTGAATAATGTTACATGGATAAAATATTGTTGGTGGACTTTTAATGTGGAGAAGATAATAGACTTTATGGTCTATTTGACTCTTCTAATGGATTGCTCGTTCCGCTCTAACTATGGTTGAAAATTTTTATCATCTACCATATGTTCTAAATCTGATTTATTACTGTTGAAGGTTATTGATAATTTATTTATCTTTAGTTATGATATTCTTTACTGAGCTAGTTGTGTTCACCCTTCTGTTTCAAAATTTTTTCAGGTAATACGAGTGTAGCTGGGTCGAGCGGGGGTAACAGGGGAATAGAACGGTGGTCATCATTTAGTAGTTATATTTGATGAATTCAATAGGGTGAGGCGAACCCAACGTTGGAAGTGTGTTTTGTCACTATCATACAAGATGTCTAATGTCATACAACCTCGTGTTATTATAAGACAGGGTTGTGCACATCCACTTGCTGAGTATATCTACGAGCACTACCTATATAATCTTGGTGTTTGTTTGAAGTATAATTCTCAATTAGAGACAGTGGAGATAATGATATGTCAAGAGAAGGCTTACCATTAGAAAAAATATGATAGTAATTGTAAGACCCCAACTTTTATAAATAAAGATGAATTTTCTATAAATATCATTTTTGAATATTATGGAGTTAATTTGATATAATGTTATAGTTGTAGGTAATATTTATAAATTTTGTAAAGTACGCAAGTTGTTATATAATATTCGATTGGTCGGGGAATATTCGTTTTAACAGGGAATATTCGTACAACGACACAATCATTGGTGGACCCCACAACGGAATTATTGTCGGATTGAGAAAATGACAAAAATATTTTATTAAAAATAACGACGGAAGTTTTACCATTGATACTGTTGAACTACTCGGTAGTAAAAGTACAGTAATACGTGTGGTTGTATAGTAGCACACGGTATTGATTATTAATACTTATGTGAGAAGTCCCTCAGTTTAATTCAATTATTGTCAGTTAATAATATGAATTATTTAGTGATAATGACGTTTTGTTTTATTCGTATTATTAACGTAATAAAACAGAAACATCTTTTTATATAAAACAGAATACTTTATTAAAGTTATTCTATAAATAGAATATATTATATTTTATTTAAAAGATTTTTCTTTAAATATGGACCGTCAGATTAAAGTAATCAATCTGGACCGTTCATGGATTAGTTACTATGCATTCTATTTTTCTATAAATAGCAGCTCATTCCTTTATTATTTCTTACGAATTCACTGAACTCTAGAGAGAGAAACTATAGAGAGAGAGAAAAAAAATATTCTGCTACTTAACTACTTCCTTATTTCAGCTTTTCTTTAAAACGGTAAGGGGTGTTATTCTTTTTTATTCATGAAGAGAACTGTTGTTATTTCATTATTTATTATTCTGTTGGAATAACATGTATACGCGGTCTACCCTATACTTGGTGACATTCTTCTGTTATTCTGTTGGAACATCCTGTCTGTGTGTTTTACACCGGACCTGGTTCCGTTTTTATTATTATTCTGTTGGAACATCCTGTTTGTGTGTTTTACACCGGACCTGGTTCCGTTTTTATTATTATTCTGTTACAATATCCTGTTTGTGTGTTTTACACCGGACCTGGTTCCGTCTTGTTATTATTCTGTTGGAACATCCTGTCTGTGTGTTTTACACCGGACCTGGTTCTATTATTTATTATTCTGTCGGAATATCCTGTCTGTGCGTTTACGCTGGACCTGGTTCCATTATTTATTATTCTGTTGGAATAACCTGTCTGTGCGGTCTATCGCATGCCGGGTGATTTCTTTTGTTATTCCATTCTTTACTATACTCAGTTGGTTAAGTTTTGACTTCTATACTCCATGAAATTAGTGAATATCCTTGATAATTGCGGTTCATCCAGTATCTTTTTATGAAAATATTCTTTTAAGCATTCTTAAATTTTACTCCACAAAGAGTATCATGTTGACAATTTGGACGTTGTTAATTCTTGGATAAATTAATTCTTGAACTTGTTTTATTGAATTCTTATATCATTGTCATCATCCTCATGTTTATAAAATGTTAAAAGTCATCTGTGGCCTGTAGTGCATAGATGGACTTGGTATGATTATGACCAGGGATTATTCGGTATAATCATGACCGTAATGTTACAAATGATGTGGTAAAAGTCCTCATTGGCCCGTAGTGCATTGATGGACAGTTGTTGGCATGATCATGACCATTAATGAATACACGAATATCCTTGGCCGTAGTGCAGGGATGATTCGATGATGTGGATTATTTTATTAAGCTGAGTCCCAGCGATCACAGTGTTGAAAAACCTTTTAAATCATAAAAGATAGTAGAGTTTATTTTCTACTTGACTCTTTTAATGGATTGCTTGTTCCGCTGCAGTTAAACTTGATGTCTATTATATTTTATCAGTTTAACATTGTTGAAGGC
The DNA here is from genome assembly GCA_016801055.1 of Panax notoginseng. Lineage (NCBI taxonomy): Eukaryota > Viridiplantae > Streptophyta > Magnoliopsida > Apiales > Araliaceae > Panax > Panax notoginseng. Next base: position 175,246,845 of record CM029012.1, read on the forward strand.
TAATGATAATTTATTCTGCATTATCTTAGTCATAATATTTCTTACTGGGCTAGTTGAGCTCACCCTTTCTTTCACTGTTCTCTTCAGGAAATGAGAACGTAGCTGGGGCAAGTCGGGGAACGGAGTGATGGTCCGAATGATAGTATTAGTTAGTAGTCCTCACTATTCTATGTAATAGTGTGTTAATAAATGTAATGATGACTCCTTTTGAGTATGAATACTCTCTAGAAGATAATATTTGTATTCAAACTCACAGTTTATGTTTTGTCGTATTGTACACGACAGTTGTATTAGTAAGTTGTATTTGTATTATGTACTATGTATCTAATGACCCAAGATGGGTGATGTATACCTAATTTTGGGGGCGTCACAGTTGGTATCAGAGCTTAGGGATATGATCCCTGGGTAAGATATGAGAATAGAACTAGGAGGGGAGAGACAGGGAATTCCTTCGCTAGTATGACCTACCTAAGTTTATTTGCATGGTATTTAATTGGTCGGTCATAATATAAGGGTAATATATGACATATCAATTAACTTTTATTTTGTGGCAGTATCTAAAAATGGCATCTGAGAATGTTGAGAATAGCAATGGAGCACAGGCGACTGTTGATTCACCACATATCAATAATCAGGATAATGTGCATCAGGAAGGTGACAATCCTCATGCAAACAACAACACTGACCAGATGATGAATGATAGAATATTCAGAAACTTTATGCAGTTCATGCAACAGCAGGAAAGAGCGGCTCCTGTCCAAAATATAGGTGAAAACACTGAAAACTCTCGGGCGGTCATCGCTAAACAGTTCAAGGAGCTGGGACCACCAGAGTTTAAGGGAGAGCCAAAACCACTTATAGCGAAAATATGGATAAAGCAGATTACCAAGATATTTGATGTCTTGGGATGCTCCGAGGGGCAAAAGGTTCTATTTGCCGCCTTTATGTTGCGAGGAGAGGCAGATTACTGGTAGGAATCGATTAAGCGTACTCAACCTGCCGCACTGAAGATGTCTTGGGAGAAGTTCCAAGAGCTGTTCAATGACAAATACTTTTCCGAAAGTGTTCGTCACATGAAGGAGGTGGAGTTCATTAAATTGGAGCAGAATAATATGACCGTGTCGCAGTATGAGGCTAAATTTGCTGAGTTGTCCCGGTTTGCGTCCCACTTGGTGGATAATGAAGAGCGAATGACGCGAATACTTTTGCGAGGTTTGATACCTGAAATACGTCAACATCTTATTTCTCATAAACTGTGTTTGTATTCAGATGTTGTGAATAGGGCTCAGTTAGTGGAGCGCGATAACGAGTCAACGCAACCAAAAGAGAGCAGTCGGCAAAATGATAATACCAGTGAGAGCAGTCATCGAAGCGGTGACAACAAGCGTGGAGGGAATCAACAGGCCAGAAATGGTAACCACTTCGGTGGTAATCAGGGCCAAAATAATAAGAATGGTCATTTCAAGAAGAGGAGATTCAATAATGATGGAAAGACGTTAGCACCAGCACCCGTTGTTAAGGAAGGAGAACGACCACTTATCATATGTTTTAAATGAGGAGGGGAGGGGCACATCAGTCCAAACTGCTCGATGCCGTCTAAAACATGTTATAATTGTGGAAGAGAAGGTCATTTAGCTCGATTTTGTCGTTTATCAAAAAACAAGTTCAGCCAAGATGGAGACACCAAAGGCCGTCCCAGAAAAGTCAAAATTGGTAGTGCAAGGGAGAGCGTTTGTTGTGACCTCTCAGAAAGCAAGGAACCCGAATGAGGTCATCACGGGTAGGCTTATCATAAACTCTAACGAAGTCTATACTTTATTTGATACCGGTTCTACCCATTCTTTTATTTCTCCTACTTGCGCTCATCGATTAAATTTGACTCCGGAGAAATTAGACTTTGATTTACCTGTTGAAACTCCATTGGGAGAAACCTTCATTACATCCACGGTTTATAAGTCTTGTTTGGTTCAAGTTGGTACCCACACATTACCTGTCGATCTGATTTCATTAAAAATACTTGCATTTGACGTGATTCTAGGGATTGATTGGTTAACTATTCATCATGCAAAAATTGATTATTTTCGTAAGGTTGTTAGCTTTCATATTCCTAATCGACCTATTATGCGAATTCAAGCAACCAAACCATTAAAATCAATCGCTGTCATCTCAAGCCATAAAGCTATTCGTTTATTGAAAAACGGATGTCAAGCTTTCTTAGCTCATGTCACGGATCTAAACAAAAATACGTTAGTTTTGAATGATATTTCTATTGTTAATAAATTTCCTGACGTATTTCCCGAAGAACTTCCTAGCCTACCCCCAGAGCGTGAAATTGAATTTTGTATCGACCTTGAACCCGGTACAAAACCCATTTCCAAAGCCCCATATCGAATGGCTCCTATTGAACTTCAGGAGTTAAAGACTCAACTGCAGGAATTGTTAGACATTGGTTTTATTCGTCCTAGTACTTTTCCTTGGGGTGCTCCTGTTCTGTTCGTGAAGAAGAAAGATGGGAGTATGCGACTTTATATTGATTATTGGGAGTTGAATCATGTCACCATCAAAAATAGGTATCCATTGCCACGTATAGATGACCTGTTTGACCAGTTGCAAGGAGCACAATTCTTTTCAAAGATCGATCTTCGTTCTGGATATCATCAGCTGAAGGTTAGAACTGAGGATATTCCAAAGACGGCTTTCAGAACTCGGTACGGGCATTATGAATTTCTAGTCATGTCCTTTGGATTGACTAATGCTCCTGCTGCCTTCATGGATATGATGAATCGGGTATTCAAGGAATATTTGGATCACTTTGTGGTCGTCTTTATTGATGACATCCTTATTTATTCTAAAAACCGTGAAGATCATGAGCAACACTTGAGGCTGGTACTCCAAAAGCTTCGTGAATACAAGCTTTATGCCAAGTTGAAGAAATGCGAGTTCTAGTTGGAGGAGGTAGCATTCCTTGGGCACGTAGTATCAAGTCGTGGAATATCGGTTGACCCGGCAAAGATTGAAGCTATTCAAAGTTGGGAGCAACCTAAATCAGTGACCGAAGTACGTAGCTTTCTTGGTTTAGCTAGTTATTATCGGAGATTCGTGGAAGGATTTTCTCGAATCGCTACTCCATTAACTCAGCTGACTCGAAAAGAAACAAAGTTCGGTTGGAGCGAAGAATGTGAGAAGAGTTTTCAAGAACTCAAGAGGAGACTCATTTCAGCACCTGTTCTAACAATACCATCTGGCTCGGAGGAATTTGTCATCTACAGTGATGCTTCGAGCAAAGGGTTGGGATGCGTTCTCATGCAACATGAAAAAGTCATAGCCTATGCATCAAGACAACTCAAGGAATATGAGAGGAATTATCCTACTCATGATCTAGAGTTGACAGCTGTTGTCTTTGCACTTAAAATTTAGAGGCATTACTTGTATGGGGAGAAGGTGGAGATCTTTACGGATCATAAAAGCCTCAAATATTTTTTCACTCAAAAGGAACTCAACATGCGACAACGACGTTGGCTTGAACTGTTAAAAGATTATGATCATACCATTCAATACCATCCTGAAAAAGCGAACGTGGTAGCTGACGCATTGAGTAGAAGATCATATGCAAGTACGAGTGCGATATTGTCAACACAAAGGCCCATTTTGTGTGACTTACAAAGGATGGAGATAGAGTTAAAGACTCCAGGGACCCATGTGATGATGATGAATATACGAGTAGAACTAACTTTAATCGATAAAGTTAAAGCTGCTCAAGCTACAGACCTGGAGCTGATACGTATGAGGAAGAAAGTGCAAGAAGGTGCTATGCCGGAAGCAAGAATCGATGAAGAAGGAATACTTCGAGTCAACTCCAGACTTTGTGTTCCTAACAACCCTGATTTAAAGTATAAAATCATGATGGAGGCGCACAACACACCGTTTGTAATCCATCCTGAAAGTACCAAAATGTATCATGATCTTCGTCATACATTTTGGTGGAGCAATATGAAGAGAGAGATAGCGCTGTTTATCTCGAGGTGTTTAACTTGTCAACGAGTCAAAGCGGAGCATCAAGTACCAAAAGGTCCATTGCAACCAATTGAAATTCCAAAATGGAAGTGGGAGCACATTACCATGGATTTCGTTACTGGTCTTCCTAGGGTTTCTCAAGGTATTGATGCGATTTGGGTTGTTGTTGATAGATTGACCAAGTCTGCTCATTTCTTACCGATACGAAAAACTTATACACTTGAACGTCTTACTCGTATGTACATAAATGAGATTGTAAGACTGCATGGTATGCCAGTATCCATAGTTTCTGATCGGGACCCAAGATTCACTTCACGATTTTGGGTTAGTTTACAAAAAGCTATGGGCACAGATTTACGATTTAGTTCGGCATATCATCCTCAGACGGACGGACAATCAGAGAGGACTATTCAAAAACTAGAAGATTTATTAAGACTCTGTGTCCTTGACTTCAAAGGAAGTTGGGACAAGTTCTTACAATTGGTGGAGTTTTCCTACAACAACAGTTATCAAGCAAGTATTGGCATGGCTCCATTCGAAGCATTGTATGGAAGAAAATGTCGTTCTCCAGTATGCTTGGATGAGGTGGGTGAAGCAACGTTGTTGAGAACGGAGTTGGTACGTATGACTACAGAAAAGATTCAAACGATCCGACAACGTATAAAAACCTCACAAGATCGACAAAAGAGTTATGCTGATCTTCATCGAAAGGACGTGGAATTTGATGTAGGAGATCATGTGTTCTTACGTGTTGCTCCATGGAAAGGAGTTACGAGATTTGGAAAGAGAGGAAAGCTCAATCCTCGATTCATCGGTCCATTTTTAATCCTCGATCGAGTAGGAACTGTAGCTTATAGACTCGCTTTACCGCCAAGTATGTCTCGTATTCATAACGCTTTTCACATATCCATGTTACGCAAATATGTGGAAGACCCGAACCACATTATTGAGTTAGAACCGGACGAAATAGCGGAGGATTTGACATATGAAGAAGTTCCTGTTCAAATCTTGGATAAGAAGGAACATATTCTACGCTCCAAGGTTATACCTCAAGTCAAACTTTTGTGGAGAAACTACGATGTTGAGGAAATGACTTGGGAGTTAGAATCTGAAATGAAATCAAGGTATCCTTACCTCTTCGACATACCAGGTACGTACCCTAATTTCGAGGGCGAAATTTCATAAGAAGGGGAGGTTGTAAGACCCCAACTTTTATAAATAAAGATAAATTTTCTATAAATATCATTTTTGAATATTATGGAGTTAATTTGATATAATGTTATAGTTGTGGGTAATATTTATAAATTTTGTAAAGTACGCAAGTTGTTATATAATATTCGATTGGTCAGGAAATATTCGTTTTAACAGAAAATATTTGTAGAACGACACAATCATTGGTGGACCCCACAACGGAATTATTGTCAGATTGAGAAAACGACAAAAATATTTTATTAAAAATAACGGCGGAAGTTTTACCATTGATACTGTTGAACTACTCGGTAGTAAAAGTACAGTAATACGTGTGGTTGCATAGTAGCACACGGTATTGATTATTAATGCTTATGTGAGAAGTCACTCAGTTTGATTCAATTATTGTCAGTTAATAATATGAATTATTTAGCGATAATGACGTTTTGTTTTATTCGTATTATTAACGTAATAAAACAGAAACATCTTTTTATATAAAACAGAATACTTTATTAAAGTTATTCTATAAATAGAATATATTATATTTTATTTAAAAGATTTTTCTTTAAATACGGACCGTCAGATTAAAGTAATCAATCTGGACCGTTCAAGGATTAGTTACTATGCATTCTATTTTTCTATAAATTGCAGCTCATTCTTTCATTATTTCTTACGAATTCACTGAACTCTAGAGAGAGAAACTATAGAGAGAGAGAGAAGAAGAATATTCTGCTACTTAACTACTTTCTTATTTCAGCACTTCTTTAAAACGGTAAGGGGTGTTATTCTTTTTTATTCATGAAGAGAACTGTTGTTATTTCATTATTTATTATTCTGTTGGAATAACCTGTATACGCGGTCTACCCTATACTTGGTGACATTCTTCTATTATTCTGTTAGAACATCATGTCTGTGTGTTTTACACCGGACCTGGTTCTGTTTTTATTATAATTCTGTTGGAACATCTTGTCTGTGTGTTTTACACCGGACCTGATTTCGTTTTTATTATTATTCTGTTGGAACATCCTGTCTGTGTGTTTTACACCGGACCTGGTTCCGTCTTGTTATTATTCTGTTGGAACATCCTATCTGTGTGTTTTACACCGGACCTGGTTCTATTGTGACGCCCCCAAAATTAAGTATACATCACCCATCTTGGGTCGTCAGATACATAGTACAGAATACAAATACAACTTACTAATACAACTGTCGTGTACAATACGACAAAACATAAACTGAGAGTTCTAATAGGAATATTGTCTTCTAGAGAGTATTCATACTCAAAAGGAGTCCTCATTACATTTATTAACACACCATTACATAGAATGGTGAGGACTACTAACTAATACTATCATTCGGACCATCACTCCTTTCCCTGACTCGTCCCAGCTATATTCTCATTTTCTGAAGAGAACATTGAAAGAAAGGGTGAGCTCAACTAGCCCAGTAAGAAATATTATGACTAAGATAATGAAGAATAAATTATCAATAGTCTTCAACAATGTTAAACTGATAAAATACAATAGACATCAAGTTTAACTGCAGCGGAATAAGCAATCCATTAGAAGAGTCAAGTAGAGAATAAAACCTACTATCTTCTATGATTTAAAAATATTTTCATCAACTTTTATCACTGAGACTCAGCTTAATAAATAAACCACATCTTCTAATCATCCTTGTATTACGGGCCAAGGATATTCATTAAATCATCAATGATCATGACTATACCGAAAAATCCATGGTCATAATCATACCACAAACTGTCTATCAATGCATTACAAGCCACTGAGGACTTTTACCACACCACTTATAACATCACAGTTCATGATTATACCGAATGATCCCTGGTCATAATCATACTAAGTCCATCTATGCACGTAAGCTAAAGATGACTTTTAACATAAAATAAACATGAGGATGATGACAATGTTATAGGAATTCAATTAAACAAGTTCAATAATTAGTTTATCCAGGAACTAATAATATCCAAATTGTCAACATGATACTTCTTTGTAAAGTAACAGTCAAGAATGCTCAGAAGAATATTTTCATGAAAAGATACTGGATGAAGCGCAAATATCAAGGATATTCCACTAAATTCATGGAGTATAGAAATCAAAACTTTAACCAAATGAGTATAATAAAGAATATATGAAACTGCAAATGGATTTTCACCAACCATGCGGTAATCCACGTATACAGATCATTTCCACAATTTAATAAGAAATGAATATAAAGGATCATTCACCATGCATGTGGCAATCCACATAGACATGTTATTCCAACAGAATAATAAAGAATGGAATAACAGAATGATTCACCATGCATGCGATAGAGACCGCACAGACAGGTTATTCCCAACAGAACGGAATAATAAATATGGAACCAGGTCAGGTGAAATTCACACCGACAGGATATTCCGACAGAATAATAAATGCGGAATAATAAATGATGGAACCAGGTCAGGTGAAATTCACACCGACAGGATATTCCGACAGAATCGTAAAGAACGGAATAATAAAAGAATTTCACCAAGTATGCGGTACTTCGAATAAACAGGTTATTCCAACATAATAATAAAGAATGGAATAACAGAATAAGATCACCAAGTATTGGGTAAACCGCATATACAGGTCATTCCACCAAGTATAGGGTAAATCACGCATACAGGTTATTCCAACAGAATAATAAAGAATGGAATAACATAAGTTCTCTTCATGAATAAGAAAGAATAACACCCCTTACCATTTTAAAGAAGAACTGAAATAAAGAAGTAGTTAAGTGACAGAATACTCTTCTTCTTTCTCTCTATAGTTTCTCTCTCTAGAGTTCAGTGAATTCGTAAGAAAATAATGAAGGAATGAGCTTCTATTTATAGGAAAATAGAATGCATAGTAACTAATCCATGAACGGTCCAAATTGATTTACTTTAATCTGACGGTCCATATTTAAAGAAAAATCTTTTAAATAAAATATAATATATTATATTTATAGAATAACTTTAATAAAGTATTCTGTTTTATATAAAAAGATTTTACTATGCAAAACACTATGCACAATAGAATATAATATATTCTATTTATAGGATAACTTTAATAAAGTATTCTGTTTTATATAAAAAGATGTTTCTGTTTTATTACGTTAATAATACGAATAAAACAAAACTTCATTATCGCTAAATAATTCATATTATTAATTGACAATAATTGAATCAAACTGAGTGACTTCTCACATAAGCATCAATACCGTGTGCTACTATGCAACCACACGTATTACTGTACTTTTACTACCGAGTAGTTCAACAGTATAAACGGTAAAACTTCCGCCGTTATTTTTAATAAAATATTTTTGTCGTTTTCTCAATCTGACAATAATTTCGTTGTGGGGTCCACCAATGATTGTACCGTCATACGAATATTCCCCGTAAATAGTAACTCGTGAATAGTACTTCGACACAAAAAGTGTCCTAAATACTCGAGTGAACAATACTAGAGTGAATAGTAATTTGGGTGAATAGTAACCCGTGAATAGTAACTCGTGAATAGTAACTCCTGAATAGTAACTCCGACACAAAAAGTGTCTCAAATACTCGAGTGAATAATACTAGAGTGAATAGTAATTTAGATAAATAGTAACCCGTGAATAGTAACTCGTGACTAGTAACTCATGAATAGTAACTCCGACACAAAAAGTGTCCTAAATACTCGAGTGAACAATACTAGAGTGAATAGTAATTTGGGTGAATAGTAACCTGTGAATAGTAATTCGTGAATAGTAACTCATGAATAGTACTCCGATACAAAAAGTGTCCCAAATACTCGAGTGAACGATACTAGAGTGAATAGTAATTTGGGTGAATAGTAACCCGTGAATAGTGACTCGTGAATAGTGACCATGTATTTTATGACAACTTGTTTACTTTAAAAAAAAATTCACATATCACCCTTAGCTTTAACCTTTTATCAATTTAACCATTTACCAAAATAGAAAAATTGAATACTTTTATTTTATAAAATTCGGGGTCTCACATCTATTATTTATTATTCTGTCAGAATATCCTGTCTGTGCGTTTACGCCGGACCTGGTTCCATTATATATTATTCTGTTGGAATAACCTGTCTGTGCGGTCTATCGCATGCCGGGTGATTTCTTTTGTTATTCCATTCTTTACTATACTCAGTTGGTTAAGTTTTAACTTCTATACTCCATGAAATTAGTGGAATATCCTTGATAATTGCGGTTCATCCAGTATCTTTTCATGAAAATATTATTCTAAGCATTCTTAAATTTTACTCCACAAAGCAGTATCATGTTGACAATTTGGACGTTGTTAATTCTTGGATAAATTAATTCTGGAACTTGTTTTATTGAATTCTTATATCATTGTCATCATCCCCATGTTTATAAAATATTAAAAATCATCTGTGGCCTGTAGTGCATAGATGGACTTGGTATGATTATGACCAGGGATTATTCGGTATAATCATGACCGTAATGTTACAAATGATGTGGTGAAAGTCCTCATTGGCCCCGTAGTGCGTTGATGGACAGTTGTTGGCATGATCATGACCATTAATAAATACACGAATATCATTGGCCGTAGTGCAGGGGTGATTCGATGATGTGGATTATTTTATTAAGTTGAGTCCCAGCGATCACAGTGTTGAAAAACCTTTTAAATCATAAAAGATAGTAGAGTTTATTTTCTACTTGACTCTTTTAATGGATTGCTTGTTCCGCTGCAGTTAAACTTGATGTCTATTATATTTTATCAGTTTAACATTGTTGAAGGCTAATGATAATTTATTCTGCATTAGCTTAGTCATAATATTTCTTACTGGGCTAGTTGAGCTCACCCTTTCTTTCACTGTTCTCTTCAAGAAATGAGAACGTAGCTGGGGCAAGTCGGGAAACGGAGTGATGGTCCAAATGATAGTATTAGTTAGTAGTCCTCACTATTCTATGTAATAGTGTGATAATTAATGTAATGAGGACTCCTTTTGAGTATGAATACTCTCTAGAAGATAATATTTGTATTCAAACTCACAGTTTATGTTTTGTCATATTGTACACGACAGTTGTATTAGAAAGTTGTATTTGTATTCTGTACTATATATCTGACGACCCAAGATGGGTGATGTATACCTAATTTTGGGGGCGTCACATTAATCTTCTTATTTTTCTTTGGGGTTTATTGGGTTAATCAAGGATAATTCTGTGGACATATGATATCTATCATAACCTAGATGCATGATCTTCAATGTACGAAGGTTTCCTTGAGCACTTTCCAAAAATTTTAATTTTTAAAACAATTTTTGACTATACATTTATGTAAGGTGTCATTGTGACGTGCTATCCAAGGTTGGGATGAGAGTCACAGTTGGTATATATTTATATCAAAACTCACAGCATATGTGTTGTTGTATTTTGCACGACAATTGTTGTAATAAAGTTGTAGTTGTTTTCTGTACCATATATTTGGCGACTCAGAATAGGTTGGGTGAAATGGACCAATTTTGGAGTTGTCACAGATATTATGCAGCAATTACTGTAGCAATAATTGAGTATAACTGAGTGACTTCTCACGTAATAAAATTGAATACTTTCATTTTATAAAATTTGGGATCTCATGTATGCGGTATAGAACCTTAATATTCATTTGAAGATTGCCCAGACCACTCTCATCCTTAGCTCACCCCCTTTTCATCCGTTCCATTTTCCCTTTCTGACTAATTATTAAATTTCATAATTCACCCAAAGGCTTGCTAGGCTTCTTCAAATTCGGCAAGTCTCATCAGTTTCGGTCAAGAAATGAGACAATGAATTAAAATTGGAATGATTTGGGGGCAAGGTACAACCTAGAGGAAGGATTAAATTCGTTTAATTGCAAGCTTGAATAATAAATTCAGTAATTACATCAAGCAAACAAGAGGTAAACTATGTATTCTATTTCATTCAGAAAATTTGAAGGAAATAGTGTAATATACTATTATGTATTGCTCTGCTTGGTTATGTTTAGCTGGGAAAAAAGGAAGAGAGAGATACGAGAGACGGAAGATGGGGAAAAAGAGAGAACTGTTGGAAAAGTGATGTTTTGTTTAAAGGTTAAAATAGTAAAATATTACTATTCATACATTTAAAAAAAATTAATTATTAAATAATATTTGTTCATTAAAATATAATTTTAAACATATACTTTACATTATTCAGTCTAAGTTATTCAAATATTAATATTCAATTTTATCAGTTCAATAAACATTATGGTCCTAGTAGTGTGACTAGTTAGTAGTCTACAGTTTTACCAGTTTAATTGTTGTTACGAGTAAACATGGCCTTGTCGTTTTCTGTTTATCTAATTGACCATCTTTTTATTGCATTTACAATAGAAAATGAGGACTTTTTATCTTTTCATGGATCCCAACCCTCGCATTCTTCCAAATTTATTCATTTATTTACAAGAAAATTTTAAATAGAAATAGAATGTAGATTGATATATTTTTATCACATGTAATTGATGACTCTTATATTATTTCAATCAAACACATTTCACGCATTAGTCTCGAAATTGACTTATAAAAATTTTCATTTGTACGTAATAAGTAGTTTCTTTATGGGCATGGACATGTGTATTTATCATAAAGATCTAATAATAATTTTATTATAATTATAATAAAAAAAATTATAAGACATAGAAAAAACATAAGAATGACAAAGATGTAATAAAAAAAAACATTCCACAAACAAGGAAAATGGAATTAACCCCTCGTCCCATTATAAAATTGTAGAGACCAAAATAGAAGAATTTGTGTCACATCCAAAGATGTCGTATCACAACCATCTCATCTTTTATATAAGAGAATTTGCAACACAACTTTGATACGTCTGACTTACAACTCCCTCGTCCATTAAAGAATAGATAAAGAAAATTGATTTTTCATATCATATTTTGATATTTATACACGTATAACTCATATATTAATTAAAGTGTCGAATTTTTATTGATTAATACGTGAGTCTTATATATGAAAATATTAAAAAACAATGTGAAAGCATCGGTTTCCTAAATAAATACTCCCCTCAGTTCATAAGTTTGAATTTTTATTTATCATTATTATCATTTGAATACATTTATAAACCCTTAAAAATTAAAATTAATTAGCATATCTATAATTTTCAAAACTTCAATAATTTCATATTAAGTTGAATTCTAAAATTAATAATTTAGAGTGATTTTCAAAAATTAAAGGTATATTAATAAGTTTAGACTATAAATTGAAATAAAATTTATAATACACCACTATTTATATTATAGTAGTATAAGTTATTTAATTACCATGACTTCATCATTATTATATTTATAATTAATGTTAATAAATTGATTTTTTATGTCGGTTTATTAAATTATTATTCTATTACGCACCTTTCATTTAAAGTTGAGTTCATATTTTTTTTATTCTCGTAGAAACCACGTAAGAATTACGAATTGTATCATTAAAAATAATATACTACTGATAAACCAAGCAGATGCGATATTGCATTCGAACAAAAACAAGGATAATGCTGCCTACCAACAAGAGACGACACTGGCCAATTTAAAATGATAAAACTTGAGAATTGTAGTGCTAAACTGATGCTAAAAGATATCTTTATAGTATTTTTTAATGTTTTTACATCTATAGAGTAAAATCAAATGGGGGTACTAAGGCGCCGTTCCGAAATGACTTATAAGTTGATTAAATTAATTTATAAGTTAATTTTTATTATTAAGATATTTGATAATTACTTATTTTTGACTTATAAGTTGAGTTTTAAGTAAATAAAAAATAAGTAATTATTTGTAATCTATTTAAAAACAACTTATAAGTCATTTTAAAATAAGTTAGTTTGACAAAATGTAATATCTATTTTGTATTTCTTTTTATTAATGTCATTTTTAGTAATTTTTACATTTATTTTAACTTATAAGTCATTATAATCGAACATCTTCATAGCTTATTTTAACTTAATTTCTGACTATTAAGTGAAATTGACGCCGAACGCTTGTACTTATAAGTCATAACTTAAAACAACTTATAAGTCATTTTATATTTTAACTTATAAGTCGTTTTTAAATAAGTCATTCCCGAACAAGCCCTAAGTTAGATATTCTGATTGGTGTTTGATTGCATCTTAACAATTTACCTCTTAATGCAAATTAACAACTCACATCTTTGTATTAAGAGGTGCTCTGAATAATTTAGGCTCATATTTGTATCTTAACTATTTAAAGTACCTCGTGAATTATTAAGCTGCATTGCATTAAAAAATAAATTGTTCATATACATTAAGATACAATCAAATACCTCAAATGCTTAGCTTAAAACTACAAGCACCTACTAGGCTGATTGTTTTTACTTGTTAAATATATCTGACTACGGTTATATATTGTGAATTTTTTTAGTCAAATTATAATTACATATAAAATATGTACATATATGAAATAGATAAAAATTTAAAAAACAATTCATCATAATTTATTCTATCGTATCACATAAAATTTATATTAATCGTAATTCAACTTCATTAGATCATATCACAATTGTCTACATATCTCATTTAAGTATTTTTTTTATATCATATATTTACTCTGCGTGACCTTTATTTTCAAATCATTGCGTGTTCCCACTTCATCACCCACACAATGACTATAGACATTTTGTTTTACATCAGTTTTTGTTTTAGATTTGGGAGAAATCGTTTTTCTTTCTAAAAAGTCAACTTATTTTCTTGTATCATTTTTATGAATATGTTTATTTTTCCTTTTTACAAAAAGGATTTCCCCCTCCTATTTGGCGGAGACTCTTATTGTTATTTATCGTTAAATCTTTTTTTTAATATAAAATATTTGTGTATGTTAATTGACAGTAATAAGTTATTACTTGATAGAAATGAATATCATTTGAATTCTGGTGCTCACGGTAAACAAAAAAAAACCCGGAAAGCCAAGTGATTTATTCTACTATTTTCAAACTCTGTAACAAAATTATAGTCTTAATATATTTTAATTTTCGGGAGAAAATGTTTATGGACAAAGAAATAAAAGTGACCAAGCAAGAAATATTAAAATTAAAATTAGAGGCAGAACCAACAACAAAAATAAAATAAAATAGCACAAGATAAGAAAAAAATATTGGGATAGAGTCCCAAGATCCTTAAACCCAATTGGGGTAGGGCGTATACTGGTGATGCCAACGCATCCATCATCATCATCATCATCTCAACCCTTCCTCACCCAATAATCTCTCTCCGTCCCTCTTTCAATCCGTGTATATAAATACAACATTTGCTAGCTATAGAAATGGCCGCCATTAGAGTTCCTCTAGCATCGTCTCTCACTCTAATAGCTTCAACTTCATATTCTTCTTCTTACCCTTCTTTGATTTTCACGACATTGCGCACCACCCCTGTATTGGGCCTTTCTTTTTCAATTTTACCCTCCTCCTCTTTCTGTTCTCGTAGAGGGAAGCGAATGGCTCACTCTATTGCTCGTGCCACTCTGGGTCTTACTCATCCTGCTCAAATTGACGCCCTCAAGGTCTCTCCCTCCATCTTTCTTTCTCACTCTATGATTTCTTAGTATTTATCATTATTTATTAGTATGCATGTCATTTGCTGATTAGATTGGCTGATGGATATATTTTTTGTTTATGGGTAATTCCTTTACGTAATCGAAGTTTCTTTGTATTTCTATGTAACTTGTTTTCTGATTTCTGTATTGTAATTCTATGTAACTTGTTTTCTGATTTTGATTTTCTTTTATGATATCTTATCTGTATTTAAAGCCGTTCACAATTTTCACAATTTTTATTTACTGATTGTTTCTCTGTTATTTATAAACAATGAAATCTCATATCATTCTTTCGAGTAGTAACTTGATATGAGAGTTAACTTTATTGAAATATATCTAGAGCCAAGTTTTTGGATTAAGTGGTTATGTTTTTATTCACTAAATTATTAAATCATTTTTATCTGTTTGTGAATTTATTGTTTGTGAATTTATGGAAGATCTCTTTTGCTCCGAAAGAAAGTGATTTGGCAGAATGGAAAGGAGATATACTTGCTGTGGGTGTTTTAGAGAAAGACATTTCCAAAGATGGAAACTCAAAATTCCAGAACTCAATCCTGCAAAACCTAGATTCCCAATTAGGTGGTTTGCTGTCTGAAGCCTCTTCCGAAGAAGATTTCACGGGAAAGGTAGGACAATCGACTATTCTCCGGCTTCCCGGTCTTAGCTCGAAAAGGGTTGGATTAATAGGGCTTGGACAGGGCCTCCCAGCGTCATTTCGCGGTCTTGGTGAGGCTGTTGCCTCAGCAGCAAAGGCTTCTCAGGCAAATAAGGTCGCAATTGCACTTGCTTCTTCAGAGGGACTCTCTGTTGAATCTAAGCTTAACATTGCATCAGCAATAGCAACTGGTACTTGTTTTTCTTTATTGTCATTAAGTTTGATAGTGATGTATGTTTGTAATAACAATGGGCTTCAACTTGGTATTGCTTATTGAATTGTAATAGGAACACTGATGGGGACTTTTGAAGATAGTAGGTTTAAATCGGAATCAAAGAAGCCAACTCTTAAATATGTGGATATTCTTGGTCTTGGAACTGGACCTGAACTAGAAAAGAAACTTAAGTATGCAGAAGATGTTTGTGCTGGGGTAATTTTTGGGAGAGAGCTTGTTAATGCACCTGCTAACGTACTCACCCCTGGTCAGTAAGCTGTTGTTTTTGACCTCTTGCAGTTTCTGTTTCTCTATTATTTATTATATGTATGGGTGTAAGCGAACCGAGTCGATCCGAGTATTGAGTTGTTCAGATTTGGTTCATAAAATTTATCGAGTATAAAATAAGATTTGATTGAGGCTCGTTTAGCTACCGAGTCGAGCCCGATTCCGAATCGAGCCCGAGAAGTTTGAATTTTTTTAACGAATATGATCCGAGTATCAATAGTAAATTATAATTTGAGGAGGTTCGAATAATTTATCAAACTTTAAAATGTGCTCATATTTGACTCATTTATTTTTCGAGTCGCTCGAATCGAACTTTTAGTCGAGCGAGTACAAATCGAGTCCGAACTGTTTGCTCATTTTACCGCCTTAATTATATGTTTCCCTTCTTCTTGCCTTGTTTGTCGTGCATTTCAGCACCATTTCAGTTTGTGAATTATGTTTGGTTCTTAATTTCTAGTTTTTGTTTGAAAGTTATGTTTGTTTTGTTACAATGCTAGATGGTACTGATTGTTTGTTATTGATGATGGCTGTTATACCTCAGGGGTTCTGGCAGAAGAGGCTAAAAAGATTGCGGCATTGTACAACGATGTTCTTTCTGCTACAATTTTGAATGCAGAGCAGTGCAAAGAATTGAAAATGGGTTCCTATCTTGGAGTTGCTGCAGCCTCTGCAAATCCTCCTTATTTTATTCATTTATGCTACAAGCCTCTAAGTGGACCTGTTAAAACCAAACTGGCTTTAGTGGGAAAGGGATTGACTTTTGACAGGTGATTATATATTTTACGAAGTCTAGTTGTTACTTGTTAGCATAAAAAATGATGAGGTTATGTCTAGGGATAACACCACTTGAATATTTTAGGTAACTATAAGGGTGGTAATTGAGTCATTAGGCTTCCTTTTGGGGGAGGCAAGGGTAGTATTAGATGAACACTGGAACAGTTAATAGATTACAGCGTAATCTTTACATCACAAGTGCGATTGCCTTGTAAGCAACATGATTTTATGTTTCCCATTTAATAACTATTTACTGTCTGGCATCTGAAGTTATGATATATCTCCCTTTCATATGTTTCAGCAGCTCTTTCTTCTTGCTTGTTGTGATGGTTACAAAAACCATATATAGGAAGAGTAAAAATCTGCATTTACTGATTTCCTGATTCTTCGCCTTACATTGCACTTGAATATTTTGATGTTTCAGTGGTGGCTACAACATCAAGACAGGACCTGGCTGTTCAATTGAGCTCATGAAATTTGATATGGGAGGCTCAGCAGCAGTGTTGGGTGCAGCTAAAGCTCTTGGACAAATTAAGCCTGCTGGAGTAGAGGTGAGAAATATCCTACTTTTGTTGTTGTGAACTTGGGTTATCCCTACCACATCACTTTATGGTTGTCACTAATGGTCTTGAATTGCAATTTATTTGAGAATTCATTTGCAAGTCTGTCTTATTTTTCATATATGAACTTTTTTGCTTTTAAATTCTCTTTCGTGTAAGCTCTCATGTGTTTTGTTTCCTGGAGTAGCTACATTTATATTTTTTTAATGTTAATTTACGGAATTATTTTGACTTGGTAGAGGTTGTTGTACTTGTAGGTTCATTTCATAGTTGCAGCTTGTGAGAATATGATCAGTGGAACAGGCATGAGACCTGGAGACATTATCACAGCATCCAATGGCAAGACAATTGAGGTTATTTCTCTAACAAAGGACCTTCAATATTTGTGTGATGAGATGACTATGTAATATGTTTATATTTTGGTTTGGTTTTCATGCTCAGTTGGTCATTAGCCCTGATGAAAAACATGCCTTGATTCAGTTTCGTCGTTAGCCTTGATGAAAACATACCCCGCTTAAAGTGTTAGACCATTTTCTCTATTTCTTTTAATTTTTGGTAGTCTGATGCTAAGCTCCTTCTTAACCACAATGAACTGCTCCATTGTTGAGTATAGCGTGATTGTCTTTGTGCTTGGATAAAAAGATATAAGTTTTTTGTGTAGTAATAATATGTTCATGGTATTTCATCTTGTCCATTGAAAAAAATGATGAGTTGGACATTCAAATTTGTTTTGCATGCCGCACTTTAGATCAATTGTTTATGATTTTTGTTGTTGTTTATAAGCTGTATAATTTCAAACACTATGTTCTGAATGCTTATACATATGATGTATATTTAGGCTTATTGAACTTACATTCAGATATATTGTAGCTTGTGTCTCTTTATTTTTATTCTCACGTCTTAGTCTATTGTTAAAACTTCTACTTGGATGGGATCTCAACTGCAGGTTAACAACACTGATGCTGAAGGAAGACTTACCCTTGCAGATGCTTTGGTATATGCTTGTAACCAAGGTGTAGATAAGGTATTATTCATGGCCAATCTGATGTATGATTTGGATTAGCAATAGAATTAGTTGTTGTACGTAAATTGCCCCTTGTTTTTATTTATTTATTGGTATTGATTTATGTTTTTAAGTGCCAGTTATATTCTGTAGCACATGTCATACAATTTTTTGGGATAAGATTTATACATATCTGACAATTTGGTGTCGCTTTTTTCACCTCTTTGATTAAGCTCCTCTTTACTAAACTGCAGTATAGATTTAGATTGTGCTAAGAGCATGTTTACTTTTTCAACAGATAGTGGATCTTGCTACATTGACTGGAGCATGTGTGGTTGCCCTTGGGCCCTCAATTGCAGGTAATATGTGATCTTCTTCTCATTGATGAGTTCCTGGTTGGAATGAGATATCTGTCTCTACAATAGTACTTGAGATTCTTATCAATTTGACTGTCAAGCTGTTGAATTTTTTGGAGCAAAGAAAATTCTTTGAAGTCTGAGTAGTTTTTCCTTCATAGTATTTATGGAACAATGTTACTTATGCACTAGTTTGCAGTTCTTTTTGGTATTAAGGCTACTGCTGTGGTGCCCCATTTTTTTCAGCTGCACATTTTCATAGAAATTACAAGGAGAATCTAAATCTCTGGTGAAACCTAAGACATTTTTTACATTTCCTAAACAGGAATCTTTACACCTAGTGATGACCTGGCAAAGGAGGTACTTGCAGCTTCAGAAGTTGCTGGAGAAAAACTTTGGAGGTTGCCTTTGGAAGAAAGTTATTGGGAGTCCATGAAATCTGGAGTAGCTGATATGGTCAACACCGGTGGTCGTCAGGGTGGTTCCATTACTGCAGCTCTTTTCCTGAAGCAGGTAACGTGCACATTGATCAGTATTTCTATTTACTGTATTTTAGTTAACAAGTGTCTTGTACAGTTGCGTCGCCTTCTACCTATTATCGGCTAATAGTGAGAAAATTTCACATTGCAACTGGGTTTTGTGCAGTTTGTTGATGAGAAGGTTCAATGGTTGCATATCGATATGGCAGGCCCTGTATGGAGTGACAAGAGGAAAGGTCCAACAGGCTTCGGCATTTCAACTCTGGTGGAATGGGTTCTGAACAACTCATCATCTTAGTGACATTTGAAAATGCTGCTGCTCCGGGGGGTGGGGCTAACAGTATTTCAACCAGTTTTAGACGAGAGAAGAAGAAAATGCATCATTATGGTCTATGGGGTGGTGGTTTGTTGCTGTGAGATCCCGATTTGGTTGTACTAAAACAAATAACGATATAATAAAGAACATGAAAGTGATGAGCTGAGAAATCATTTTCTTTAGCTACTTTTACCCTTGTGTTTTTCCTTCGGGCATCGAAAACCGTGTCTGGAGTTTTGAGTTTTGTGTTTTGGCTTGGTGCCCAACTACGAAGTACAAAATCCATACCATCCCCATTTTAAGTCCCATTTTGATTTTTGTTAAATCTTTAAATCTAAAATTCATTTAAATCGAGTTAAATAATACACCTTCACAATATATATATATATATATATATATATATATATATATATATATATATATATATATATATATAAAGACACATTATAAGACTTAGTTGACTGTATATGTTGACAATTTAATTCAAATGTTAGAATGGCATGCAATTGAAATTGGTTGCCAACTTTTTTAATTAATTATTAATCCTATAAAATTGAAAATGTTGTACGAATTTAAGACTATTAATTAAGTTGGCAAAAAGTGTTGTGAAAATATTAGTATAATTTTATTAATCAATATGCACAATACTTGAGATTTAAGTTGGGAAACGGAGACGCTACTAAAGTATTCACGTGACACAGCACGTGACGTGTGAGCGAACCCCAACTCCTGGGTTTCAGACATGAATGAATCGATTCTTGCGTGTTTCGTAGCGGAAAAAAGGTCACACAAATAAATTACTATCAAATCAAAACTCCACAAAACCTCAATTACAACGGCTACTTCTGTTTCGGGAATGTATTAGTTTCCGTATTGATCCATGACCATGTAGAGAGTGAGAGAGAGGAAATATATAGTGAGCAAAAATGAGCGTTTCTCTCACCGTGATGACCTTTAATCTTCTTGAGGATCAGCCAGAAGACAGCCCAAACTCGTGGGGAAAGAGGAGGGATTTGTGTGTAAGTGTCATCACCAATTACTCCCCAATCATTCTCTGTATCCAGCAAGGTAATCTTTATTCGATTTGATGCTATGCTATGCTTTCTGTTGAAAACTGCTATCTCGGTCCGGTTTGATGTGATTTGATTTGTATTTTGGAGTTGGGTTTTATTTCTTTATGGATGTTATTCAGCTATCACAGTGTGTGGTATTTTTTTGTTGAAAACTTTTCCTGTAATTGTTATTCTCTTCTAACTATATTGTTAACCTGGATTTATTATGTGACACGGTTTCATGTTTTCTTTTGTTCATTTTTAAGGTGTAAAGTCACAATTGGAGTACCTCCAGCAATGTTTGCCAGGTAATGTTTATGATAATCGTTTTGATATAAATATCCAGATTCAGTTCTCATTCTATATTTAATTCACTGAAAACATTACAAGTGTTTTCACTTTCTTGATTTCAGTAGTTTCCATTCAGTGAAAGCAAACCAGTTTACTCAAAAACCCAAAAATCTATTTATAGAATCCTTGTACAATCCGGCAATTTAACTTGTGAAATTGTTGGTTGTACTTCAAAATTCTTAGTTTTGGCAAAGTCCCACATTGCCTATTTTGAGAACCTTTTCATGTGTATATTATAGTGTTGGGCTTAGGTCGTGTTTGTTTAGCTCTTAATGTCTCTGAATGGACCGCCTCTGATTCGGTCAAAGGCGGTGTGTTGTTTGTTTTTTTTTTTTTACCTCTTAATGCCTCTAGATGGTTAAGCTACAAAATCAAGTCTGTAGGATTAAGAGGCATGTTTGAATGAGAGTTGCTATTTTTTGGACAAAAATACCTTCATTAATATTATCATTTTCCTTTCTTATCCATCACCACCACTACCAGATCTTACCACCACCGGCGCCACGGCCACCACTGGCGCCGCCACCACCGCCACCACCGGCCAGATCTACCACCACCACTACCAGATCTACCACCACCACCACCGGCCCCATTGCTAAAATTGATGCTCGGAGCAAGGGAGGGGAGGGGAGGGGCTGGGGCCGGGGCCGGGGCCGGGGCCGGAGCAGGGGAGGGGGCCGGAGTAGTGGAGGGGGAGGAGGGGCGGCGGGGATGGGGGTAGATGAAGAAGGGGTGGGGGCCGGAGTAGTGGAGGGGGAGGAGGGCCGGCGGGGAGGGGGGCGGCGGGGATGGGGGGTAGATGAAGAAGAAAATGTTTTGTTTTGTTTTTTTATTTTATTTTATAGTTTTGTTTAGAAGGTTAAAATGGTAAAATACTTTTATTCAGACATTTTGAAAAAAGTAATCATCAAACAACATTTTTTCATTCAGATACAATTCTATTCAGATACTCTATATTATTCAGACGTCTAAACTGTTCAGGTCTTAACACTAAATTTTATCAAACACCACCTTAGTAACATGGTTGAGGAAAAAGTGATGGACTCGCGCACATGAGGATGACTAAGGAATTAGGGTGGGCCAAGCTTTTGGATCTTGGACTTCCGGCTAGAAAACCTTAATGCTGACATTGAGGTGGTTAAAAATGAGAGTGTCAACATGACATTTGAGGTGGTAAAAAAGGTGCTGCAATTCACTTTCCTTTGCAGAAAAAGGTGCTTTGAATGAGTGAGTGATTTATTAATAATAGGGGTATATATGCACATTTGTTGAGAGGTAAAGCTTTGATCGAGGAAAAGATGCGATGAAATATGTTAAGACCAAAAGAACCGAGGAAAGATGCGATGAAATATGTTAGACCAAAAGCATGCCAGCCAATAATATCTTTTTGGAGCTAAGAATCTTGGGTCAATTCCAAGTCCAAATCAAATCAAATTCATCCAAATAAACAAGGTCTTAAACCATTAGTCAATAATATCTTTTTGGGTCATCTTAGCTCACCACAGAGGATACCATTGTTAGTAACTTAATTCTTTATACACAAACAAATTTTTTTCACATGTTTCGATGTGGGATTAGGGTGTTACAAACTCTCCTAATTAAGTACCTGACGTCCCCGTCAAGCCGAACACATAATCACATAGTCCAAAAACTGTCTTTTTAGCCATTGTGGGATAATACCAACAGCCTAGCCGCCTTCATGTCCCCACCTCCGGTAATCTGATCGGATAACCCGACCTAAACTTTTGAGAGTCGGCTCTGATACCATATGAAGCAACTCGAGTCAAATCCCGAGTCTGGAACAAATCTTGGATTAAATTTAATTCTGAATTGAATCAAATTTATTCAAACAAAGTCTTAAACCACTAATTTATCTTCTTGAGTCATCTTTGCTCACCACATACTCACTTAAAAGGTCATAACTGAATGTACTATTGTTAGTAACTTATTTCCTTATATATAAACAATTTTTTTCACATGTTTCAATGTGAAACTGGGGTGTTACAAGTGATGGTTTATTATGACCATTCATATTGAAAATATTTGGCAAACAAAAGGCAAAGCTAGCGTGTCCCTCCAATAAATAAAAAAAAGAAAGAGAAAAATCATTTGGTGTGCCTAAGGGATGTAATAGAGAAAATATTGTGTAGTAAATGTTATTCTGGATTCATTAATCTGACCCAGAATGATTGCGATTAGCCTTTACTTTGTTGGGTTGGAAAATTATGAAGAACCTTTTTAGTTTGGAGAAGCCAACCTCATTGAGGGTACAAAGTTAATATGTGTTCCTGAGAAGAACTATGAAGATTATAGACATAGAATCTTGATATGCCATACAAAAGAGAATATTACTTTCTTTAAGAAGTATGATATTGGATACGATTGGAACATGTTAACTATTTCACAAGATACTTTTTACATGTATTAATGTATGCATGTTAGACCATAAAGAAGCTATTATATCTCATTTAAGTTAGGCCATGTCAGGTCCAGGGCATCCCAATTGGATCATTTGTTCGGCCACATTTTACTCTGTCTTCTTATTTGTGAGGGGTGCTCTCCCTTCTCAAGTGTATTCTTTTAGTGATGTATTTTCTTTCTGACACTTTAATTTGGCACTACTTTGTTTTCTTTACTTTTTACATTCGACTTCTGTTGCACAAGTGAAAGTTACATCTTACATTTTCACTAGTGTTTTATGATCTATTGAACAAACAATGGTTACAAAAAGAAAAATATTTATAATTGTGAACACAAAAGAGTGTTGAACATGTACTGAGATTATCTGTTCAAAATTAGTATATCTGATACAGTTATGTCAATTGTGTAAGAACTAGATGTACTTCCTAAATGTGCTCTTTGGGAGAGAGGTTAAAAGGTGCCGGGATGGGGAGTAGAAATATGGAAAACAAGCACCCGTAGAGAGAGAATAATATGTGCGATCTGCACTATGGATAGATTAAGAAATGTTGGGTTGTCTAGAGAGGGAGATGGAAATAGTAAGCACCCATTGAGAGATTGAGAGAGAGAGAGAGTACCTATATCATGTATACCAGCTGATGGAATGGTCAGATGCTAAGTGAAAAGTATCATTTGTTTTATTTTTGGCTGGCATTCTTGACGAGGTGCTGTTTTCTCATGATATGGCATCATTTTGATTCTAAAACTAAATGATTCCTCTGCACTGCGAGAATTCCATTATATAGACTGCGTGCATTCTAAGTGTGGAAAAGAGAAACAATGATATGGAATTATCCTATCATCAATGATTGTCCAAATAGTCCCTCACATTGTGATTGCAAGCCCAAAACTTTAATAACCCTAGGACTGGTTCTCTTGTACGTTCAAGGTTACGATCAATTTGGAATTTCAAGGAAAGGATCCGAAGACACTTCAGATGAACATTGCACCATTTTTTATGACAAGGAAAAGGTAAAATTTCAATCCTCCTTACAGTCATGACTTAACTTTATCACTCTTTATATCCATAGTATTAAGTTATTGGTTATTCTCTACATATTCTCTTACTGAATGAAGGTGGAGCTTTTAGAAGGTGGAACTTTTTGGTTGTCGGAGTCCCCATCAGTTCCTGGAAGCATGTCATGGGGGTGTGAAGTTCCATGCATTGCAACATGGGCGATATCCTTTTGAAGTTTAAGATGCATGTGATATCGTTTTTAGCTCTATTTTTTTGATTGCATGATAGAGTGTTTGCTCATATTGTTACCTTGACAAAATGTGTACACATTCCAATTAAAAGGAGTTGAGCCACCAGGATTTTCATTTCAAATTGTAAATACAAACATGGATGAGTTCAGTCCTCGTTCTCGCAGGCGAGGTGCTTTGCTTACATGGCAGCATATTGCATCATTACCTCCTAGTTTGCCCGTCATATATTGTGGAGGATTTAACACACAAAAGGAATCCACTACAGGACGTTTTCTTCTTGGGAGATCAAGGTATTCTAATCAATTGCAATATTAATTTTCAAGCCTTTCAAATGTTGTGTTCCATAGCATTAGTATTCTCCTTCCTTTAGAATCATATTATCAGTTAAGAAATGTTGAAATAGCATTGCTTCAATTATTGATATTTTTCACGTGACATGTGATTGTAAATTTATGTTTTTTTATTTAAAAAATAATTTAATTGTAATTTTATATTATTTTTTTCCTTTTTTCCTTTCATTTTTGCCATCTTATAAATATATATATATATATATATATATATATATATTTATTTGTATTATTTATTTTATTTTTTAACCTTGCACTTTTATTTTATATGGGATTCATTTTCAGCCTTCCCCCTTGGGACTTTGATTTAGTTGAGTTGACATGTGATTGTAAATGAATTCTTAAATCAATCAAAAATTTTCTGCTCAAGATTTTTAAACCTTTAATTAGAGTTTCATGATAAAGTAGAGTATCTTGCTTGGTTTTAGAAGTTTCTTAAGAAGTGAACTTGGTCACTATCGTACTAAATGTTCCTTAAAACATCATTTTTATTCTTTTTTAGTCTATTAGGGGTTAAGAATGATACACACAATAGTTATAGGTACAGACAGGGAGGCATGGTATCAAAGCTATTTTCATATATAGTCAGATGAAGGCATTATTGTGTTGATGATGACTTAAATCATTTATGTGAAAACTAAAGAGTGGTAATACAACAATATATTTGGATTCTGTTTTCCGCAGAGAGAGGTGAAACTGCTAAATAGTGTTGAATACTGTTTGATGAAGTCTGTATAAGATGACTTAAATCATTTATGTGAAGACTAAAGAGCGGTAATACACCTATGTATTTGGATTCTGTTTTCCTCAGAGGGATATGAAACTGCTAAATAGTGTTGAATAATGTTTGATGAAGTCTGTATAAGTTTAGGATATCATATTATAGACTTATAGTCTTGGTATGTTTGAGTCATGTATAGTCACAATGTTCTAAGACAGAACTTCACAAACATTTGGTCAAATTATTCTTTTTCTTCTTCCTTTTTTTTCTTAAACAATTTTACCAAATTGAATATCAGAAAATATATTATAAATAATCCATTCACAATGTTGTTTTTAAACAACAATGATCACTAATTAGTGAAAACTATATGTTGTTTCTCTTTTCTCTTTCCGAATCTATTGTGTATTTGTGGACTGTGGTGATAATGTTGAAATTTACTACTCCCTCTGTTCCACCAAAAAGTCCCATTCGTAAAATTTGCAAACATTAAGGATGCATTTTTTTACATGTTTACTCTCAAAGTACTAAGTTGTTAGTTTAGTAGTGATGATATGACAATGAAATTATGATAAAAAACTTGGGACATTTTGTCATTTCATACTACTATCAATAAAAAGAGGACTCTTTTTGTGTGGAACAATTATATATATATATACCTATATTATTGTTAAATTTATTTATTTATTTATTTTTGTCAAATGGGACTCTTATTATGGAACGGAGGGAGTACCTCTTATTGGAAAATATTTACCTATTTGGAAAGATCTAGCTTTTTGGAAAACCTCTTACGAACCCCACTTCTTGCAATCCTATACTTGCTATTTCCAAAGAAATCCTATACTTGCAATCAGTTTTAAATGTCATTGCCTCTTCGGGAAAAATAATTCCTACCTGGGTAGCACAAGGTAGCCTCAATACCATCCCCACAATCCTGTGACCTGTTTGACAACAGAATAAAGAATACACACGAACTTATCAAATCTGTTGGCTGCAGAATCACTGTCAGTACATTGAGGATAGATAGTTGTTCTCCTAGTAATTTAATTATTTTAAATTAGGGTATACTCAGAAGTGGTTCAGAGTACAATATAGGTAAGCAATTCACCTCTAAAGACTTTGCACAATTGATGGAAGTCACTTTTATCCATCTTGGATATTATGAACTTGTCCTTTTTATATATTCTACTTAATTTTAGCAAAAGGGACTTGTTTTTCTTTCCCTTTTTTTTATTGTTGTTATTGGGGCGGGGGTTTGATGGTTGGCTGCTGACCTTTTCATTTCCTAACTATTACTCCAACAGAGAGCATGGTGTTGTAGGTGATATGAGAGATGCATGGTCCAATGCTCGGGCGAGGAAGAATGTTTCTCTCATACGTACTTATCATGGCTTTAAAGGTACTTATTCCCAACACTGTTACCACTATCAGCGTAGGTTCAATCTGATGAAACTATAGCCTTGGTTATATTGGTTCTGTCAGGTAACAAGCAGGGAGCTCTTGAATTCCTCAAGTTAATTTTCAGAGCATTTTGCCTCTGCTGGGATCGCCAAACTCAGGACTTGCACGTGGACTGGATTCTTTTCAGAGGACGAGCCCTGATTCCTGTCTCATCTGAAGTGGTGAGTGATAATATTGACGGGTATTATCCATCTTCTCACTATCCCATATTTGCTGAATTTATGCTTCCTCGTAGTGTGAGATTGCTCGAGGCACCTGCTCAAGAAGGAAGTTAAAGCGACTTTGTTTGGAACCTCCTCCCCCCACCTTCCCCCTTAGTATATCTCTCTGTCAAATTTTTATTATTGTTTTGAGGATATGGCAAAATACTATGGAATCAAACATCCCGAGCGGTTTAATAAAAAATTGCAAGGTGTCTTAGAAGATGTTGAAAATAATGGAAAGTTTCATATTTTTTTTGGGGGATATATATATATTTGGCAAACCATCTTGGCAGTTTGTGGGGGGTGATCATGAATGATATGTTGTGCATTTCATAAATTTACTGCATTTGTTGTATATACAATTCTCTCGTGTTAGTAAATGTTTGTATACTGTTCTTTGTATTCTATATAATTTTATTTTTCTATATAATGTCTGATGCAATAATTTCTCCACCGCTAGTTGGCTTGAGAGCTCACTCTCATTTACTCCCCTGTAATGGCTTTTAATTAATTACTACTAACTTTGAATCATATCCACGAAACATAATAATCATATACACTTTCTAAACATTATAGGATAAGAGAAAGTAATGCTCGCTATTGACGATTGAGTCTGTCTGTAATACAAAGCCGAAACTTGTCCTTGGTTAGAGGGCAAGTATAACCTCCGGAATGTTCATTAACCTTTTTACTCCTAATTTTATACTCCAACCTTTATTACTATTTTATTTCTACTCTCTTTTAATAATTAAATTTTTATACAATTTTTCTTATTATACCCTTAGCATTAAATATATCATATTTTTCTTATTTTAATTCTCTCTCCATATTTAATAAGTATATAATTAGTTATGTGGTGAAAATATTTTAAATTAAAAAGTTAGAAACTCACTTATTCACCTACATTAGAAATGATTAATGAGATATTATTATAGACAATTTTATCATTTTAATATTCTTCTTAATATGCGTGAAAAGTTCACCAGAACTTACTTTTAAACCACCGTAGTATAGTAACATAAAAAGGCCTATTATATATAGGGAATCGATTAATAGCAAACGTTGTCAATTTAAGGTTATCCTTACAACACATCGTGAGCGTTCATTCGATAATCTAACGGTTTAATAGAGGTCCCGTTCGCAACTTAGTTTCCAATAATTCTCAATTTAATATTGCGGATGAGATTAATATCCAGAATACTCCTCCTTATACTAAAAAAAAATTTTTGACATCCGCGGTATTAAACTGAGTAGCCAGTAAAATTCTCTCTCCTATATTTGTTTCTTTAAATCCACTCTTACTTTTCTCTTTCTAAAAACTCTGTAACCAAGTCACCAACCCTTTCTTTTTCTGTAAGACCCCAACTTATTAATGAATAAAATCAAATTTTCTCTAAATATTATTGTGAATAATAAGGGGTTAATTTGATATAATACTTTGGTTATGGGTGAAATGTGCAAATTTTACAAAATAAGCAAGTGGTTATAAAATATTTATTTTTGGTCGGTGAATATTCGGTTGGTCGTGGAATATTCTTGCTGTCGGGGAATATTCGTACGACGACGCAGCCTTGTGTGGGCCCCATAACGGAAAGCGATTGGATGAAGAAAACGACAAGTATAAGTTGTTTATAAATAACGGCGTAGTTGTTACCGTTAATACTGTTGGAATACCCGGTGGTTAAAATACAGTAGCACACGGTATTGCACCAATTATTGATTCTTACGTAAGAAGGCACTACTCAATAATTGTTACAGTAGTTATTATTCAATATTTTATTTTATTGATTCAATAATTGCTGCGTTGATATTTTATATTATTGTTGTTTCA
Source organism: Panax notoginseng (assembly GCA_016801055.1). Lineage (NCBI taxonomy): Eukaryota > Viridiplantae > Streptophyta > Magnoliopsida > Apiales > Araliaceae > Panax > Panax notoginseng. Next base: position 175,275,934 of record CM029012.1, read on the forward strand.
ATAATTGTTGCTGCACAGTATTTTCATTTATCAGATCAATAATTCATATTATTTGAATAATATTATTAGATAACATTATTGGCAATGTCTAGAAAGTTCTGTCTAAGGAGAGGTTTGGTCATCTAATTGCGCGCCAGTAAGGAGAAATCCTTATTGGAAAGCCCCCTCTTTCCTGGGAACGGCCTGGTTGTCATAAATGTGATTCTGTAATATTATTTGTGAATAATTAATTATTGATTCATATGATAAGAAAATATTTATTTTATGTGGATATAAATGAGGAATATATTTTTGTGGTTAAAAATGAAGGAGTTAATGTTGAGATTTTTATCCGTATTTTTGTCAGAATGGAGGTATTAAAAATCAGGGTTTTTGAGATAGTTTGCGGGGGTTATAATTTTTAATCCGACCGTTGGATCGTGGTAATTTTTGGATATGTTATACATATATAAGTTGAGTATATGTCCACAAATTTTGAACCGTTAAAAATGAACGTATGATTTATTACGAATTTTACAAGATGACTGGTTCAGAAATTGTTGAATTTTCGGAGTTTATCATTTTGGTGGAAAATTCTAGAATTGGTGGGCCCCACTTGTGGTTGGTGAAGAAATGTGCTGAATTATATTTCAAATGTGGTGGGTGGGAATAGTAGCAGGTAAAGCCATCAGGTTGCAGGTCAAACCTACCAAAATTTTCCTATAAATAGAGGGCTAAGTTAGAATTGAAAATCACACCAGAAACAAGTTTTCTCTCTTTCTCTCTCTAGATTATTGAGTGTATTTTGTGAGTATTTAGATACTTTGAGAGTTTCTATTCATCAGAGCAAGTTTCTTTCAGCCTTATACCGGTATTCCGACCAGAAGTACTGATATTTTGAGGTAAGAGATATTATTTTCTTCTTAAATGATATTATTTTCTTCAATATCATTATGCTGAAATATTGATACGAGTTTTTATCAAATTTGGAACTTTTTGTGTCGGAGTTACTATTCACGTATACGGTACTATTCACGTATACGACACTATTCACGAATACGGCACTATTCACCGAAAAATAAAATTTTTCCTTTTTGTCCAAGATGTCTATTATGGTTACTATCTTTGATTGTATCCATGTTTTGATCTTTATTTTTGAATTCTGCTTCACAATTGATTATTATGAAGTATTATTGATCTTGGATAAACTATTATACGAATCCCTACTATTTGTCCTTCTGTCTCATTGGATTCGTTCTCTTTAAGATATTTTTCATCATCCTCAGTCCTAAATGATGATATTACTGAATATCTTTGGCCTGTAGTGCAAAGATGTATAATTACTTGATGAATATCTTTGGCCTGTAGTGCAAAGATGAACAGGTGTTGAGATGAACATGACCGACTGATGATACAAATGAATATCTTTGGCCTGTAGTGCAAAGATGAATATTTGGTTAAAGATGATTATTAATTGATGTTACAGGGATAAAATATTGATGATGAACTTTTAAATCTTAGAAGATAGTAGAATTCTTTCTCTACTTGACTCTTCTAATGGTTTGCTGTTTTCGCTGCAGTTGTTGATCTAAAACTTGTTGTCGATTATATTTTATCAGATTTTTCCCTGTTGAAGACTAACGATAATTTGTTGTATATTATCTTAGTCATAATATTCTTTACTGGGCTAGTTGAGCTCACCCTTTTCCTTTTTGTTCCATTTTTCTTCTCAGGAGGTGAGAACATAGCAGGATCTAGTCGGGGTATGGAGTGATGGTTCTAGAAAGATGTATTAGCAGTCCTCACTATTTCTGTAAAATAGTGTTTGAATAATTGTAATGAGGATTTATTTGAGTGTGGATATTGTCTAGAAGACAATATTTGTATTTAAACTCACAGTATGTGTTGTCGTATTTTGCACGACAATTGTATTATTGAAGTTGTAGTTTGCTTTCTGTACCATGTATTTGGCGACTCAGAATGGGTGTTGTATACCTATTCTGGGGGCGTCACAGTTGGTATCAAAGCTTAGGGATATGATCCCTGGCTGAGATGTGAGACAAGAACTAGGAGGGGAGAGACGGGGAATTCCTTCGACCTGACTAAGTTTATTTGGTGTTTATTTGGTCGGTCAGAGTATAAGGATAATATATGACATGACTATTAACCCTTGTTTTATGGCAGTATTTAAGAATGGCAGCTGAGAACGTTAATAATGGAGTAAATCAGACCGTGGAGACACCTTTGATCACTACCCAGGGGAACGTGCAACAAGAAGGCAATATTCCTCCTGTAAACAACGTTACCGAGCAAACGATGAATGATGGAATGTTTAAGAGCTTTTTGCAGTTCATGCAAAATCAGACGAGGGAGACTCGTGTGCAGAATACGGGTGGAAATGATAACAACGCACGGTTTGTCACAGCTAAGCAGTTCAAAGAATTGGGACCACCAGAATTTAAGGGAAAGCCGGATCCGATCATGGCGGAAACGTGGGTCAAGCAAATTACCAAGATATTTGATGTCTTGGGATGCACGGAGGAACAGAAGGTTCCATTCGCCACATTTATGTTCCGCGGTGAGGCAGACTACTGGTGGGAGTCTGTGAAGCGTACCCAGCCTGACGCACTCAACATGTCCTGGGAAACATTTCAAAAACTGTTCAATGACAAGTACTTTCCTGAAAGTATTCGTCATATGAAGGAGGTTGAGTTTATTAGACTGGAACAAAACAACACGACGGTATCCCAGTACGAGGCGAAGTTTGCAGAGTTATCCAGGTTTGCACCTCATTTGGTCGAAAATGAGGAACGAATGACAAGGATGTTTCTGAGAGGTCTAAAACCCGAGATTCGGCAATATCTTATCTCTCATAAATTTTCTTTATATTCAGATGTTGTAAACAGGGCTCAATTATTAGAGCGAGATAATGAGTATGTGCAACCGAGGGACCACAACCAGGGTCATACCGGTGGCGGCAGTCATCGAAGCAATGAAAACCAGCAGGGAGGAAAACATTCGGACAAAAGCGGTAACCACTCTGGTGGTAATCGTGGTCGTGATAATAGAAGGAGCGAGTCGGGAGGAGATTTCAAGAAGAGAAGGTAAAACAATGATAACGTGAAGACGTCAGCACAAACATCAACTGTTTCTAGGGGAGGAGAACGACCACCGGTCGTATGTTACAAATGTGGGAAAGAGGGACATATCAGCCCAAACTGCCCACAACAATCCAAGGTATGTTATAACTGTGGAAAGGAAGGTCATATAGCTCGAGAGTGTTCTGTAGCAAAACCAAGTTCAGCGGGGATGGTGACTCCAAAAGTTATCCCGGATAAGTCGAAATCAGCGGTTCCTGGAAGGGCGTTTGTCGTTACTGGCCAAAACGCGAGAAACCCGAACGAGGTGATCACGGGTAAGCTAATCTTGAATTCTTGCGAAGTTTATACTTTACTAGATACCGGTTCTACCCATTCTTTTATCTCTCCTGCTTGTGCTCAACGTTTAAACTTGACTCCGGAGAAATTGGACTTTAACTTATCTGTTGAAACTCCGTTGGGTGAAACCTTCGTTACATCTACAGTTTATAAATCTTGCATGATCCAAGTTGGCACTATCACATTACCTGTTGATCTTATCTCTTTAAAGATACTTGCTTTTGATGTGATTTTAGGAATTGATTGGTTAACCACTCATCCTGCTAAAATTGATTGTTTTCGTAAGGTTGTTAGTTTTCATATTCCTAACCAACCTGTCATACGAATTCAAACTACTAAACCACTAAAATCAGTCACTGTCATATCAAGCCACAAAGCTATTCGTTTATTGAAAAACGGATGTCAAGCTTTCTTAGCCCATGTTATGGATTTGAACAAAGACAAGTCAGATTTGAATAATATTTCTATTGTTAGAGAATTTTCCGATGTATTTCCTGAAGAACTTCCCGGTCTACCCCCGGAACGAGAAATTGAATTCTTTATTAACCTTGAACCCGGTACAAAGCCCATTTCTAAAACCCCATATCGAATGGCTCCTATTGAACTTCAGGAGTTAAAAGTCCAACTACAGGAGTTGTTGGACATCGGTTTTATTCGTCCTAGTACGTCTCCTTGGGGTGCTCCTGTTTTATTCGTAAAGAAGAAAGACGGGAGTATGCGACTTTGTATTGACTATCGAGAATTGAACCATGTCACCATCAAGAATAGGTATCCGCTACCTCGCATTGATGACCTGTTTGACCAGTTGCAAGGAGCACAATTCTTTTCAAAGATCGATCTTCGTTCTGGATATCATCAGCTGAAGATTAAAACTGAGGATATTCCAAAGACTGCCTTCAGAACTCGGTACGGGCATTATGAATTCTTAGTAATGTCTTTTGGATTGACTAATGCTCCTGCTGCCTTCATGGATATGATGAACCGTGTATTCAAAGAATATTTGGATCAGTTCGTTGTTGTCTTTATTGATGACATCCTCATCTATTCCAAAAGCCGTGAAGATCATGAGCGCCATTTGAAACTGGTACTGCAAAGGCTTCGTGAAAACAAGCTATATGCCAAACTGAAGAAATGCGAGTTCTGGCTTGAGGAAGTAGCATTCCTTGGGCACGTGGTGTCAAAACATGGAGTATCTGTTGACCCGGCGAAGATTGAAGCCATACAAAGTTGGGAGCAACCGAAGTCGGTAACCGAAGTACGTAGCTTTCTGGGCTTAGCTGGTTATTATCGGAGATTTGTGGAAGGATTTTCTCGAATCGCTACTCCGTTAACTCAGCTGACTCGGAAAGATACAAAATTCGTATGGAGTGAGGAATGCGAGAAGAGTTTCCAAGAACTCAAGAGGAGACTCATTTCGGCACCTGTTTTGACAATACCATCTGGTTCGGATGGATTTGTTATCTACAGCGATGCTTCAGGCAAAGGGTTAGGATGTGTTCTCATGCAACATGGGAAAGTCATAGCCTATGCCTCACGACAACTCAAAGAATATGAGAGGAATTATCCTACTCATGATTTGGAGTTGGCAGCAGTCGTTTTTGCGTTGAAGATCTGGAGACACTACCTGTATGGGGAGAAAGTGGAGATCTATACAGATCATAAAAGCCTCAAATATTTCTTCACCCAAAAGGAACTCAACATGCGGCAACGACGTTGGCTTGAGCTGTTGAAAGATTACGATCATACCATCCAATACCATCTTGGAAAAACAAACGTAGTAGCTGACGCATTGAGTAGAAGATCATATGCGGGTACGAGTGCAATGCTTTTAACACAAAGACCCGAACCACATTATTGAGTTAGAACCAGACGAGATAGCTGAAGATTTAACGTACGAGGAGGTACCTGCTAAGATCTTGGATAGGAAAGAGCATGTCCTACGCACGAAGGTTATACAACAAGTTAAGGTTTTGTGGAGAAACCATGCTATTGAAGAAATGACCTGGGAGTTGGAATCAGAAATGAAAGCGAGGTATCCTCACCTTTTTGAAACATCAGGTACGTACGTCAATTTCGAGGACGAAATTTCATAAGGAGGGGAGGTTGTAAGACCCCAACTTATTAATGAATAAAATCAAATTTTCTCTAAATATTATTGTGAATAATAAGGGGTTAATTTGATATAATACTTTGGTTATGGGTGAAATGTGCAAATTTTGCAAAATAAGCAAGTGGTTATAAAATATTTATTTTTGGTCGGTGAATATTCGGTTGGTCGTGGAATATTCTTGCTGTCGGGGAATATTCGTACGACGACGCAGCCTTGTGTGGGCCCCATAACGGAAAGCGATTGGATGAAGAAAACGACAAGTATAAGTTGTTTATAAATAACGGCGTAGTTGTTACCGTTAATACTGTTGGAATACCCGGTGGTTAAAATACAGTAGCACACGGTATTGCACCAATTATTGATTCTTACGTAAGAAGACACTACTCAATAATTGTTACAGTAGTTATTATTCAATATTTTATTTTATTGATTCAATAATTGCTGCGTTGATATTTTATATTATTGTTGTTTCAATAATTGTTGCTGCACAGTATTTTCATTTATCAGATCAATAATTCATATTATTTGAATAATATTATTAGATAACATTATTGGCAATGTCTAGAAAGTTCTGTCTAAGGAGAGGTTTGGTCATCTAATTGCGCGCCAGTAAGGAGAAATCCTTATTGGAAAGCCCCCTCTTTCCTGGGAACGGCCTGGTTGTCATAAATGTGATTCTGTAATATTATTTGTGAATAATTAATTATTGATTCATATGATAAGAAAATATTTATTTTATGTGGATATAAATGAGGAATATATTTTTGTGGTTAAAAATGAAGGAGTTAATGTTGAGATTTTTATCCGTATTTTTGTCAGAATGGAGGTATTAAAAATCAGGGTTTTTGAGATAGTTTGCGGGGGTTATAATTTTTAATCCGACCGTTGGATCGTGGTAATTTTTGGATATGTTATACATATATAAGTTGAGTATATGTCCACAAATTTTGAACCGTTAAAAATGAACGTATGATTTATTACGAATTTTACAAGATGCCTGGTTCAGAAATTGTTGAATTTTCGGAGTTTATCATTTTGGTGGAAAATTCTAGAATTGGTGGGCCCCACTTGTGGTTGGTGAAGAAATGTGCTGAATTATATTTCAAATGTGGTGGGTGGGAATAGTAGCAGGTAAAGCCATCAGGTTGCAGGTCAAACCTACCAAAATTTTCCTATAAATAGAGGGCTAAGTTAGAATTGAAAATCACACCAGAAACAAGTTTTCTCTCTTTCTCTCTCTAGATTATTGAGTGTATTTTGTGAGTATTTAGATACTTTGAGAGTTTCTATTCATCAGAGCAAGTTTCTTTCAGCCTTATACCGGTATTCCGACCAGAAGTACTGATATTTTGAGGTAAGAGATATTATTTTCTTCTTAAATGATATTATTTTCTTCAATATCATTATGCTGAAATATTGATACGAGTTTTTATCAAATTTGGAACTTTTTGTGTCGGAGTTACTATTCACGTATACGGTACTATTCACGTATACGACACTATTCACGAATACGGCACTATTCACCGAAAAATAAAATTTTTCCTTTTTGTCCAAGATGTCTATTATGGTTACTATCTTTGATTGTATCAATGTTTTGATCTTTATTTTTGAATTCTGCTTCACAATTGATTATTATGAAGTATTATTGATCTTGGATAAACTGTTATACGAATCCCTACTATTTGTCCTTCTGTCTCATTGGATTCGTTCTCTTTAAGATATTTTTCATCATTCTCAGTCCTAAATGATGATATTACTGAATATCTTTGGCCTGTAGTGCAAAGATGTATAATTACTTGATGAATATCTTTGGCCTGTAGTGCAAAGATGAACAGGTGTTGAGATGAACATGACCGACTGATGATACAAATGAATATCTTTGGCCTGTAGTGCAAAGATGAATATTTGGTTAAAGATGATTATTAATTGATGTTACAGGGATAAAATATTGATGATGGACTTTTAAATCTTAGAAGATAGTAGAATTCTTTCTCTACTTGACTCTTCTAATGGTTTGCTGTTTTCGCTGCAGTTGTTGATCTAAAACTTGTTGTCGATTATATTTTATCAGATTTTTCCCTGTTGAAGACTAACGATAATTTGTTGTATATTATCTTAGTCATAATATTCTTTACTGGGCTAGTTGAGCTCACCCTTTTCCTTTTTGTTCCATTTTTCTTCTCAGGAGGTGAGAACATAGCAGGATCTAGTCGGGGTATGGAGTGATGGTTCTAGAAAGATGTATTAGCAGTCCTCACTATTTCTGTAAAATAGTGTTTGAATAATTGTAATGAGGATTTATTTGAGTGTGGATATTGTCTAGAAGACAATATTTGTATTTAAACTCACAGTATGTGTTGTCGTATTTTGCACGACAATTGTATTATTGAAGTTGTAGTTTGCTTTCTGTACCATGTATTTGGCGACTCAGAATGGGTGTTGTATACCTATTCTGGGGGCGTCACATTTTCCCCCCGGCGAACTATTTCCTTTATAAAACTCATATCCCCATTTTTCTCCTCTATACTTTCTTCTTCTTCTTTTTCACGTCATCATCTCCAATTTCTGTTTATGGGTTTAATGGCAACAAAGCCAAACAAGCCGGAATAAACAAAACCAAACAAGCCTTTAAAGTAATAAGTTCAACAATTTGAATAAGAAAACTCGTGGGCAACAATGCAAACCATCAAAAATGAGCCAAATCACAAATTAAAAACATCTATTATATTAGGGTTAAGTTCAGATGACCACCTGGGGTTTGGGCGATTTCTCACTTAACTACCTGTAGTCAGTAAAGCTACATTTAAACACCCGACTTTTTGAGGTGAAGTGAAAACGTCACTTTTTCCATCTAAATTAACCGTGCGTGTAAGTTAAACGCCAAAAGCGCGTGAGAAAGGAGTATAACAGTCAAAAAAGACAGTTAAATGTCCGAATTACCCTTCATCTTCCTCAAACCTCATTCCTCTCTCTCATTTCTCACTCCATGCGTCCTCTCTCTCAAAACTGACGAGAACGGCGACCCCTTCTCAAACGCCGCTGCACCTCCAACTGACCCTTCAAGACGCTCGTAAAATGCTCGTGCCCTTCACTAATGAACAGCTCCTTGAAATCGTCGAATCTGCCATCGTCCGCGACCCAGTCACCCTCGCCTCCGTTCGCTCCATCGCCGATCGAAGATCCCTTTTTAAAAAAATTCAAAAATGAGCAGAGCTACTTGAAAGACTGTCGATAATTCTACTACTTTCTTTAGAAGCTCAAGTAATTGTTGCTCAATAACAGATCAGAAAACCCTAGATTAAGGGTTTGGATCTGATCTGGTTATCTTTGGGAATTTTTGGCTGATTCGTTATTGCTATTGCTCTATTTATTTGTTCAAATTGGATGTTTTTCTATTTAATTAGTGTTAGTATAATGGTTTATGTATTTGTGTTTCTGGAATTTGGAAGTGGGAGACTTTGAAACTGAGTTGAATTTGGTGAATTTGGGTTTTGGGGATAGCCGTTAGGCTAGGGTTGGGTGGTGTTACAAAGTGGTGCTGCAATGGCAGAGCTTGAGCTTGAAGAAGGCGAGGCTTGGTGTCACAAGGCGAGGCTTTCTAAGGGAGATTGTTGAATACCACCAGTTGACTATCCGAGTGCATCTATTAGACTTTTAGTTAAGAGAGATCAAGGCACTCCTTTGGAAAAAACACTCCTTTGTTTTTAATATTTCAGTTTGTATAGGTTATGCAATTTTCAGGTACAAGTGATGGCAAGCAGTGAACTGAGAAATAGGGGATCAACAATACGCATACCAAATTAAATTTCTGTTCTGATTTCAATTTCTCCAGTTTTGAATTTCAACTTGTTGAATGATTTCAATTTCTCTGTTTTAGTCAATCCATATTCTTCGATTACAAATATATCATGTTTCTATTATATATTATATAGAAGTTCAAATCTCCATGGAAATTGAAGAATACTTGATAAATAAAGTTAAAATTATTTGAATTTTAAGCAGGTTGTGAAAAAGAGTCGGTCAAAGAATTTTCGGATTTCTGACTGTAACAAAGTTAGTTCCGGCACTCGCATAAACGTCCTTTTTTGTGATGAATTCTTGCTGCAATTGCTTTCCAAGTTTCTCCCAATTCAATTGTTAACTGTATTTTTCTTATGGTATGCTTGAATTAAATTTGAAATAGAGGAGATGAGAGAGCCTATTTTTCTTTCTTTTCTTTGGGTCGAATGAAAGGGAGCACCGGAGCAGGGGCTCTATTTGTAAAATTGGAGGGTAAATAAGTCATTAGCCAATTCACAGTTAATTTAGACGGAAAAAGTGACGTTTTCACTTCACCTCAAAAAGTGAGTGTTTAAATGTAGCTTTACTGACTACAGGTGATTAAGTGAGAAACCGCCTAAACCTGATGTGGTCATCTGAACTTAACCCATTATATTATCATCAAAGAACTCTACAGCTAATCGGTTGATTTTATTTAAAGTATTATATAAATAATTTATGTTAATGTGATTCAAATTTATGATATGCATCGACTTCTATTGCCATAAAATTGACATACCCATGAATTAAAGATTAATTTCAGACCCGGAATATGGATTGGATTATAAAGTTAGATCACGTTACCTATGTTAAGATTGACAAATGTTAAAAGGGCATTTCGTCAAAAAATAAAATATAAACTTCAAAAAAAGAAAAATGCTAAAAATGCGTAGCTCATACTTTTAGTTTTTACTTTCTAGATCTCTTATAAATATAATAGGAAATTGATATTTTTATATGTATTTTTGATATTTCTATTTATATTCTTTCACATAAATATTTATTATATTAATAAGGTAGAACTCATTTTGAATTTGAGCGAAAAAGCACAAGAACGGTTTAAATTCATTTTAATTGATTTGAGCGGAAAAGCACAACAACGGTTTAGATTTATTATAATTGAGAAAATGAAAGTGGAATTCTTGAAAAAAAAAGGAGGAAGAATTTTGTTACACCATATCTTCGTATGGGCAATTATTAATACTCTCTCCGTTCTTTAATATAAGTCGTTTTAGAAAAATATTTTTGTTCTTAAATATAAGTCGTTTGAGAATTTTAAGTAAGCATTAATTGTTTAGTTTTCAATATTACCCCAAGTAATAAATATAACTTTAGTTCTCTCATTATTTTTTGCCTAATAAATAACTCTATTCTTCCAATATAAGGACAATATAGATAATTAATAGTATATTTAATGCTATACAATCATTTCCTTAATACTTATACACAACTCTAAAACGACCTATATTAAGGAACGGAGGGAGTATATAAATATGAAAAGGAAGGATATATAAATATCAAATAGAAATAATGCTCTCCTATAAATAATATTCCCTCCGTCCCAAAATTAAAATCTTGGTGAACTTTTTACGCATATTAAAAAGATGAATAAAATAACAAAGCTGTCGATAATAATGTCATTAAATATGGAGAGAGAATTAGAATAAGAAAAGTATGAGATATTTAATACTACGGGTATAATAGAAAAATAAGTATAAAAGTTTGGTTATTAAAAGAAAGTAAACTTTTAATATAGGACTACCCAAAATAATATAAAGACTTTTATCGTGGGACGGAAAGAGTAATAATGTATAAATAATATGAACCGCAATCAAACGTTACAGAAAATAATCGACGGTCGAGATAAAGTCATATAGTACATGTTTATTCGCGCACACAACCCCCGTCTCTCTCTCTCTATATCTCCATCTCTGTGGATCCTCAATTTGGTGCTCTTGTTCCAGAACCTGAAAGAGAGAGAAAGTATTTGTTTGTTTGTGGTGTTGTTTTATTATTTTATTTAGAGAGAAAACAGAGATACATAATAATTTATGTGTACGTCTATAAAAAGGGCGTGGATCTAAATCTTTGCTAGTGTTTGTGTTGTGTTCTCAGCGTATAATTTGCAGGCAATGGCCAAGGATCGATCATCGGCAACATTTCATCTACAGATCTTAATTTGTCTTCTTCTCTTCGCGCAAGGCCACCCCTTCTACCTACCCGGTGTCGCCCCCGAGGATTTTCAGAAGGCAAGTCTTAATGCCTTATATTTATATTTATATACATGCATATAATTTTTATTTAGTGTTGAATATTGATGATTTTTGTGGTATGGATCGTATGGACTATATATAATTTTTTTTGCCAAGTGTGTATGGACTATATTGTATACAATTTTTATTTAGTGTAATATTGATGATTTTTGTTTATTTTTCTTAGATCTGTATTAGTTCTGGTCTTAGGGAGGAAAATTTATTGATTTTGAACTGAGTTATTGTATATCTATCACTTAACTTTTTTAGTTTGTTTGTGGCAGTTATTTTCAATTTGATGGATAGGTTTGCTTTTGTCAGCTTAACTTCTGTAGTCACATTGCCTAATTACTGAGAGTGATATAACTTATTGGTAGCTTATGATCTGGATTCCATTTGTGTTTGTCACAGTCTAACATAATATCTGGGCTCTGTTGTTGATAATAATCATAATATCAGCTGCTATGAGACCATATGATTTGGATGCCCGGAAACTCATAGACTCTTTAACTGCTGAATATGATTTTGTGCTTAAAACTAGTATATCAATCCATGTCATATAGCAATCCTCAAACTTCAGGAGTGGGATAATCCGACAATGTATATAATGTAAACTTTTGGAAGTTTTGAAGAGACCTTAAATCTGCACATTCTGTTTATATGTAATGGAGGCATGTATTTTAATTCTTTCATTTCTAAAAAATTTGTAGATAGACAGAACATGATAATCTTTTTGCTCTATTTCTCGTCTTGATAATTTAATATTTACGCTGTCAATTACTTGAAGAGACTGACTTGCTCCATAAGTACTAGAATTTGATAAAGGCATATGATGACCTTTTCTTCTAAAATATAATTGATTGTTGTCTATGTGGCACAGGGTGACCTTCTGAAGGTGAAAGTGAACAAATTGACTTCCACAAAAACACAGCTCCCTTACTCCTACTATACCCTCCCATTTTGTCAGCCAAAGACCATAGTCGACAGCGCAGAGAATCTTGGGGAAGTTCTTCGTGGTGATCGCATTGAGAACTCTCCTTATGAGGTCAGCTATTTTTCTTAGATGATTTCCCTGTAATTTTGCTATTTAATTTGTTTGGATTCTAAGTTTCTCAATGATTTTATATCGCAGTTCAAAATGAGAGAACCACAGATGTGCAATATTTTGTGTCGTGTAACACTGAATGAAAAGACAGCCAAGGAATTTAAGGAAAAGATTGTTGACGAGTACCGAGTGAACATGTGAGACACCTTTTTGGGGAAGTTCACATGAATGTATATGTCATTTTAGTATGCAAAGAGCTTTCTTGTCTTGGCACCAATCTTATCTAATGTTTTCTTGTGCATATGACAGGATTTTGGATAATCTTCCCCTGGTTGTTCCAGTACAAAGGCTAGATCGAGAGTCTTCGTTTGTATATCAACATGGCTTTCATGTTGGGTTCAAAGGACAATATGCTGGAGTAAGTATCAAGGTGTTTGACATATGCATTCAACAATTGCAAATTATTGGACCTTACACTTCTATTTAATTATTTGCAGAGCAAGGATGAGAAATATTTTATCAATAACCACTTGACTTTCACAGTCAAGTATCACAAGGATATACAAACAGACTCTGCAAGAATTGTAGGATTTGAAGTTAAACCTTTCAGGTGATATGCTGGAATAGTTGTAATGTGGTGGACTTTATATCTCACATCAGTGGAAGTTTATGTCTACTGACTATTGTTTAATTCTTTTGGTGGGTCCAGTGTTAAGCATGAATATGAAGGTGGATGGACTGAGAAGACACGCTTAACAACCTGTGATCCTCATGCAAAACGTACAGTTACCAGCTCTGAATCTCCTCAAGAGGTTGAAGATAAGAAGGAAATCATCTTTACATATGATGTTGAATTTGAGGTAAGGCCTAGTAAATAATCACAATTCCATTTATTGTTGAAAGTTGGGGTCTTAATGTTGTTCGTTTATCTCCTTCCCCTTCTACCATCCTGCAGCTGAGTGATGTCAAGTGGGCATCTAGATGGGATAGTTATCTTCTGATGGCTGATGATCAAATTCACTGGTTTTCGATTGTCAATTCCTTGATGATTGTTCTTTTCCTCTCGGGAATGGTGGCTATGATCATGTTGCGGACACTCTATCGTGACATATCCAAGTACAACCAGTTAGAGACCCAGGAAGAAGCCCAAGAAGAAACAGGATGGAAACTGGTTCATGGGGATGTTTTCAGGCCTCCGATGAACTCAGATTTACTGTGTGTTTATGTTGGGACAGGCGTTCAGTTTTTTGGGATGATACTAGTCACTATGATCTTTGCTGTTCTTGGGTTCTTATCCCCTTCAAACCGAGGTGGGTTGATGACAGCTTTACTTCTACTCTGGGTCTTCATGGGCCTTTTTGCTGGGTATGCCTCGGCCCGTCTCTACAAGACGTTCAAGGGAACAGAATGGAAAAAAATCACTCTCCATACGGCCTTCATGTTCCCTGGAATTGCGTTTGCCATATTCTTTGTATTGAATGCATTAATTTGGGGTGAGAAATCCTCTGGGGCTGTGCCATTTGGTACCATGTTTGCTTTGGTATTCTTGTGGTTTGGCATCTCAGTTCCACTAGTTTTTCTGGGTAGTTATGTTGGGTTTAAGAAGCCTGCGATTGAGGATCCTGTAAAAACTAATAAGATTCCAAGGCAGATCCCTGAACAAGCCTGGTACATGCACCCAGTCTTTTCTATCTTGATTGGGGGGATACTGCCCTTTGGAGCTGTATTTATTGAGCTATTTTTCATCCTCACGTCCATTTGGTTGCAGCAGTTCTATTACATATTTGGATTCCTCTTCCTTGTGTTCCTCATCCTACTTGTCACTTGTGCTGAGATCACAATCGTGCTATGCTATTTCCAGCTATGCAGTGAGGACTACCTTTGGTGGTGGAGGTCGTACCTGACATCAGGTTCTTCTGCACTATATCTTTTCCTATATGCAGCATTCTACTTCTTCACAAAGCTCAATATCACGAAGCCAGTGTCTGGCATGTTGTACTTTGGTTATATGTTGATTGCTTCTTACGCATTCTTTGTGCTGACTGGTACAATTGGGTTCTATGCATGTTTCTGGTTCACAAGGCTTGTCTATTCATCAGTGAAGATTGACTAACTTATTAATGAGGATGTTAGTGATTGCTTTATTTCATCTTGAGGAAGCATAACTTCTTTGTGATTGAGCATCCAAACTGTAGGCTACCCTTAATACCCTTGAAATTAACTGCTTGGGTAATTTAATATAGAATTTTTTGTAAACTTCTCAATGCAAGTCTTTAAAATCAGTTTTCCTTATCCCTGTTCATTTTTCATCCGTATTAATGTTGTTACTGTTCTGTATTCAGACACTTGATTACAAAGAATTTTGAAAATTTTTATCTGTATTTTGAACGTTTCAATGCTTCCACGCTGAAGAAGGTTGGGAGGCATCATCTTGTATTTGAAACTTTGCTTCTTGAACATCCAGACGGTTCTTGTATCAAGTAATTTGTTCTTGAGTTCTTTTTTTTTTTTTGCCAGCTAAAACATCTGAACACATTATTTCACAAGCAATGGAACTAGTTTCTACGTTGTGTTCTAAAATTTGTGATTGCAGGAATCTGCAATTGTTTATGGTATAATATGGTAAATGGTATTATTAACCATTACCAGGTAATTTCCATATTTTTTTTTGTTTTTTCATTTTACTAGTTCTTTGCAAAAGTCAGGTGGTAGCCAAGTTGGCAAAGATCCACCGCCTAACGGTGCGGGGTTTAAACCTATTCCTCACCCACCCATAAAAAAGAACCCAATAACTCCCCACCCCCAAACAAACAAAAATAAAAATGTGCCGGTAGAGTAGGGTTAATGGTACACTTTGTTTGCACCCTTGAGCTGCAAACCATGAATTTCAAAGTCAACTTTCTTAGAAATCTTCAGACCTTCAAAATTTGACTCATTTTGAAACAAAGGGAAGCTTGTACTGGTGTGATTGTGAGGTTTAAACTTCGAACTTGTAAATTGTAATGGCATCATCACCCATAAGCTGATACAGGCATACAGCAATAATGAACATGCCGAATACTCGACTTGGTATGACACAACCTTTATACATCCCCTTCGATACTTTCCAACTTATTTTAAAAACCAGCAACCTACAAAATTTACTTAAAATAGCGCACAAAGGATTGGGGTTGTACAAACTTTTGAATATACTCGGAATAATAAAAGCAGATGGGAAGGTTGAATCTAGTCTCCTTGATCCTTGTGCTAAGTTGTCACTTCATTGTGACATCTATGTGAGTGAATTTCGCAGAATTGTAAAATCAACTAGTTTCACTTCTCATGTCCCACAAGGTGAATACAAAACAAGAACAATATGAGCGTTGGTAGTTACATTTGTAGCAGCAAACCTCCAACTGCCTTGATAATATTTTATCCTTTAAAACCATGTAAAGAACAATATAAACAATCTTATCATCCATTCCAAGTGATTTGTCAGACATTCAAATTAATCTGCATCGGCAGTGAAATCAGGCTCTGGTGGCTTTTGTAGTTTCACCAACTCCCTAGCACTCTTAAGATTTCGATTCCGGTGAACCCCTCGAAGAGCATTTGCTGCAAATTTAGAAGCTAAGAAGGTGGCACCTAGACTATAAGAACCTCCACCAGCATTGCTGCTGGCTCCAGCCAATCCTTCTGCTGCTTCTTCTTCCTTCCGTCGAAGCTCCAAAACTTTCCTTTTTGAATATCGTCGCCAGGCTGCTTGGATAAAGCAAGCAGCCCAAGTCCTCCACTGCTGTGAATAGAAGCGAAAAGTGTGCTGAACCTGTCTGCTGTGAAGACGCCTGAACTGACTGGCCACAAATTTCAACTCATCAGCTGTTAGAGCAAAGGCTTCCACCTCCGTCAGAGCCTTAACTGTACGAGTAGACGATGGCAGGTTAACGCCAGATTTTGGGTCCAGTGCCCACGTTAGAAGCTCCTCTCCACAGAAATCCCCTTCTTTCAACAAACTGCGGTTGAAAAACCCGCTTCTCCCTCCATCGGTGGTTTCACTCTCCAGGCGTCCACGTATTATGAAGAGCATCTCATCAACTGGATCTCCTTCTCGAACTATGTACGTACTCTCTGTGTACAGACATGGTTTCAGCCGCTCACAAATTGCATCGAGCAACCTCTCATCCATATTCTCAAACAGAGGAACCTGCAAAATAGTTGGCAATGATTATGATTAGCAAAGGGAAATGTCAAAAGCCTTGGGTTGACTAAATTAGAGAAAGATGGAAGAATTAAAGAGAATGGAAAGTCAATATATTGTAAAAACTTGAAGAATGAACTACCATGATCAAGGGGACTCTCTTGCTTTCTCTTTGGTGGGGAAAGAGAAAAAGAAACCGAAAAAGGGAGGAGGAGGAGGAGGAGGAGGAGGAGGAGGAGGAGGAGGGGGAGGGGGATGGGGGAAATGAGAAATTTCTCAAATAATCAAGTGATCATCCTCCAATTTTAGGTTGTACGAAAATGGATAGCAAGTATTTCTATGTCAAAACTCAAAAGATTAGAATAAGTGTGGTTTAAAGTCGCACATAGTCCACCGATGCATTTCTGTAGAATAGTCACAGAATCCTAAAGACTTAAAGAGTGAGGGAAGGGGGAGGGAGAAATCTGAGGAATTATCCATGTGATCATCAGTAACCTTTTAGGTATTTGATAAGGGATTTTTCGCATATGAATTTAATGGCAACAAGAAGTTTGCTTATGTGTAGTTAGGTATAGTTTTGAAATAACAGTCGCAGAACCACAGAAGGGCACATGAACTAATTCAACTGGCAAGACTAATAATTGCAAAGGAGATGTAAACAAGATAGAAAGTAGAAAAACACAAGTTTTCCAAAATTACCCTCTTCACCAAAGCCAGACAAAGATGACGTTTTATGTCCCTTCTCAGATCCTTTGGAAGACCATGAACCAAATTCTCTTCATCTACTCCACGTGTTTCCAACCACTTGTACTGATCATAGCGTCTAACACGCTCCCGAAGATCTTGTGGGAGCAAGCGATGATGCATCCACTGCTCTGAGTCACGCCTTTTAACCCTCATCTCTTCAAGCCGAATAGTAAGAGACTGAAGGTACGTCTGTTTTAATAATACAACCAAAAGATGTGAGCACTAGTTCATTGTTATTCAACTTCACTTACTAGATTAATTTCCTTCATGGCAAGAAAGTTAACAAACAACAATAAATTTTCGCTCCCACTTTTATAAAGATGGCTATTCTGATAACAATTATGTGAAACCTTATATTTTTTGAATCGCAATGTTGAATTAGATACCTTGACCACGCAAGACAAGCACATCAAGTATAACTTGTTTGAAAGAACAGGGTCCAATACCTAGGCTCCAATCAACTTCATTTATGAGATGGATGACAATTTTATTATTATTTTTTGTGGAGGTGGTGGGGTGTTATTAAATCAAACTCAAGGATTGATTAATAGGTAGTCTAGAAACAACGTTTCTTATAATGGGTGTATTTTTATCATAGCTCATTCATCTTTATACATTTTTGTTTTGATATAGGATAAAAGTTTTTATGGAAAAATTAAGAAGAAGATGGTCCTCAAAGAAGTAAAATAGCAAAAAAAAAAACTGAAACTAGGAGAAAGCACATTATAAAATTACAGAACTGCAATTACGAAATAGTAAAGTAAGAATACAAAACCGTAAGAACAGGGCACAAACACACAATAAAGTCAGTAACACAGAAGCACAGAACTACAGAACCTATATCTACAATGACCACCTGAGCCCAAAGTTCCCATGATTAAAGTAGACGTATTCCTCTCCCAAGTTTCAAAGTCCATAGCTAACATTAGATTCATACCCGAAACAAACAACAAACAAAAAACAAAAAGACCTAAGAAGCAAGGATTCAGGTTTGAGGATTCAGTTTCACTATACATGATTCGGGGGTTCGGCAAATCTCAAAAATGGAAAGTTTAGTTCAGCAGGAATTTGGATTTTGGAGCATATTTTAAATATAGCTAAATTTATTTATATACATATAAAGATACACGAAGGAATATAAGGAACATATACTAATTACTTCTTATACTAATTTCCTATATAGTATTAGTATATAAAGCATTATATTAATTAGTATAATATCTAATATTAGCGATATAATCAATTCTGAATTTTTAAAAATACACTACAAAAGAATCCTGAAGAATCCACAAGAATCCCAAACCTATAGAAGAATTCTTGCTTCTTAGAAAAAGACACAGAAAGAGGAAAATGAAAAAAATCTTAGTTTAGAAGGTTTTAACAGTTCTGTTCAAAAACAGTTCTGGCATTACTACCTGCATATTGCCAATCAATAATGCGAAGAGAATGAGGCCAAATATGGCTAGTGCAATGGAAAATATGGATTCTCCAGGATATGTGCTGGTTTGAAGTCCCTGGCCAAGTGTACTGCAGAAAAGAGCAACAAAAATGTTATCGAACACTGATTGTTCAGAATTCAAGCATAGGTCATTTACTATCAACAATTTATCCCACGATATAAAACATATTAATGACCAAGATTTATTAGGAAATGCCAAAAATATAAGAACGATTTTTTTTGGTTAATAAATTTCTGAGATGCATACTAAACTATATCAAACACAATTGGGAGAATGATACAGGTTTGCTGATGAACCTTGAGTTCAAAGGTACATTCTAATTGGAAATATAACCAAAGAAACCATGCACAGTGCTGGTTGAACATGCACTCAAAAATTGAAAGACCATAGACCTTAAGGCTTCTTAAACTCGTAATTATCTGCCAAAATAATTTTTTCAAATTTGATTAGGCTAAAACATGGAGAGGCGGGGACTACATTTCAAGTCTACTTCTTTCTAAATTTTGAAGTCAAAACGCTTGACTTGAAAGCGTCATGGAGCTGAGAGAGTGCATTTCAAAATTAATATTTTGTTCTTTCTTTTTGGATAATATTCCACAGAAGTCTGATTTCTGAATGATAAAGCAGGCAAGCATGCTAAAACATACCATATAAGCAACAACTAGGATGCTTGATATAAGCAAGTGCTAGAAAATCAGGACAATCAAAATAGAGGCAATCTCTTGCAAGCTGTCCCATTGGGGGAGACAGAAATAAGGAAAGAGACAGACAGAAAGAGAGGAGTGTGCCTCTTACACTAACTAACTTAACAGCTTTGTGCTCTAAAGCACTATGTTTTTAAATTTGAAAATAACATCAACTAGGGAATTTAGCCTGTAACTGAAGCAACCAAAATCCTCCTTCGAATCTATTAGTGAAATTAAGAAAAGAAAAAAGAAAAAAAAATATTCCTATCCTTAAGTTAAGAAAGGATTAACTAAATAGGACTGTTAGTTTCTAACAACCATAATTTATCAACAGTTGTGATCTGATCTCTCGGTGAACAGGACAATGAAAATAAAAATGCAATTGCAATAAGTAATAAATTCATTCGTTCATTACTTCTAGATCAACTATCCAAATATTTTTAAAACACTAGAAACAGTTTTATACATTGGTAGTATTTATCTAAAACGTCACCCGAAAAAAGAAAGGACAGAGACAGACAAAGAACAGCTTTATAACAACTCAATATGACATCTAATTTGTTCGATTCTCTCTCCTTTCTGATGGACGATAAGTGTGCTTCAAGAAATACTTTTGAACAATACCACTTCGTTCAACAGGTAAAAGTCATATGCTTAACGTATTTCTTCCATAAAATGCTGCCACTTAGAGATGCAGTAGAAGTTCTGATGAGTAAGTATAACTGTATAAGAGAAAAGACAAGTGAAAATTTAACTGAAAAAAGAATTTGATGAGATAAGAAGCATACAGGTAGCATGTGCCCCTACCTGTTATATAGATCACTCACCCTGAAATGCATGCAAAAGCATGCACATTGGAACAAATTTCATCAAAATAAAAAGAATAGAAAAGACACAAGCTCAGTGTAATCAAATGGATAAAAAATAATATAAGCAAGAACAGATGCAAAAGGTCACCTCAAATTCTGCAGCCCCCACCACAGGCAGTAACAGTACTTAGAAAAGAACTTTTTAGAATAAACGATACCAGATGATAAAGCCTGCTCGAATATTCCAAAATCAAATGAATTTGTTTCACCATCTACAGCACATTTTGAATCTAGAACAGAATCACTAATGTTGCCCCAGATATTATAACCAGTCAAGTTCTGGTTGCCGCAATACAAGAAATTTGTTTTGCATTTTTCGCTCTCTTTATTACAAGCTCTCTGCCAGCATGTATCAAAACGATCTACTGATAACCAGTACCAAAATGCCCCAACAAACTGCAAAGAACTTACTTTATTGTTAAGCTATAGCTAATGAAAGTACAAAGTATACAGAAACAAATATATAAATCAGAAAAGGATGAAAACAAAATAATGAATTGAAAAGGATGACAATCATTTCAACTTAAAAATAAGAAGAAGAATGAAGTCAAATGCCTACAGCAAAAACAGAAGACAAAGCAACAAAATTTTAGGACTATGTTACAAACTTGCAACAGCTCTATAATCCCTTCCTAGAAGATTACACAAATCTGCTTTTCTAATAACACGATAATCAAAACAACAATACAATAACGATAACACAAATCTTGTACCGATGGTTTCCTAAAATGAGTATTAAGTGACTAAATAACTTTAATTTGACTTTCGTAAATTGATGTCACAATAAAAATACGATGATGAGGCAAGGCTGTGGTAAGAGGGGTTGATGAGAATCGGGAGTAAAAGAATATGTAACACTGTTTCCTACCTAGTAACCTTGTATTATATTTGATAAGTAACCTACATAGCAACTCATTTCCATGTTTTTGGATTCCAAGCTTCGGATGTCTGTTCATCACAATCCTTCAGCATCTTTCTATTTAGAATATTATCCTTTTTCACAAGTCTTTGATTTTTTAAACTTTGATCTTCTGAGAATTAACTGTTTTTGTCACGGATACGAGCTTCTAGTTATTGCAAGTAAACAGTTGAAAAAGAAATTATTCAACAGCCTTAATCCTAGAATTTAGATACTATGCAAGTAGTTTATAATATATAGTTTAACTCCAAAATTTTGCTATTCTAAAGTTTGATACTTTGATAGAAGTGACTTTAACTTCAATTTCCTAGAAATTATACACTTTATAGATAAAGATTTTAAATTGATTGAGAGTAAAAAGATCCATCACAAACAATGAACAGCAATTGTTACAATATGCCGATTAGAAGGCCGAATTGTAATTGCAGATAGCCAGTTATGCCTAGTATAAGATAGAAATGCCATAAACTGAGAAGTAAAATGATTTAAAAAAAAATCATTAAAATTTAATCTTATTCTATCCATGTGAAAGGGTCAAGCTTCAAGAAGCAAAACAAGTAGAAAAGGGGGAGCAACTGATAATCAGCAGCAAAGCAATGCAATTTAGTCAGGGCCATCTCACCCTCTCTTCCACAGTAGATATAGTAAGAATGGTCCCAAAAAATTGCAGATATCAGTATGTACAAATTCTGTACATATTCTTGTCATGAGATGACAGTTTATTAAGACAAGACAACCTCTACAAATTTAAATTAAAAAAAGGGATAGACGGCTATGGCTTCTAAGACAAAAGCACATGAATATATTTTAAACTTCAGGAGCATGAGATTACAAAAGAGTAAAATGACAGGCAACAACTAATCATAATTAGGAAGCATGGCCTACCAACTTAAACAAGTGCTTACATGACTAGCGAGCATGTACAAGAGCAAGTAGTATACAGCACCAGCCCATGCCGTTTCAGCAAAGACCCCCGCAGTCCTTTTCAGTTCCGAGGTTAAAGGTAAGATGCGTACAAACCTAGGGATATACTGAAGCAAGATAATAAAAAGTAAGGCTTGCTTTGTAGCCAGTACATCAGAACCTTTTGATCTCTGCAGAAATCTCCAGATAACTATCTACACAAAATCCAAACATTATGCAATAAGGTTTTTTTGTTGTTGGACAAGTAAAATTAGGCAATACTCTATCAAGCATTTCCAGAATGGCAACATCCTGCATATCTTCTATTGGACTTTGACAAGACCAACATCACTAAATCTCTAATAATTTTATATGTTCATTTACAGTTCTCATAGTAGCTAACTAGCTGTAGAAGTGAAGTTCATATCACAATGAATAATAAAGCTACTGCACTGCTAAAAATTTCTACATTTATATATAAATATCTGAGTATACTCAACAAATTATGAAATATTATTTAGCGAAATTGTACTTGGGCAAAAGGTGAAATTTCGTTATAAAGGAAAGAGATTACAGATAAGGAGGACATGCTAATGGAGATCCAAAGTCATTCCTATGAACAGAAGGGCAAAATATAAAATGTAGAAATTCAATCCGTAGTTCCTAATATGTTAATAGTTAGCCAGCTTAATTAGGAACTAGAATTTATGAATGCTCATGGAGATATTTGGTTATGTAAAATTTCGGACCAACATTTCTGGTAACTCAAATGTGTATAAATTTAAAGGGAGACGATTCCAGTGACAAATTTAGGCGTTCGCTAAGCAACAGCATAAGAGTATCCTGGCATAAATATATAATGAAAGTGGACTGCAAAAGTGCCATGGTTACATTTAATAGTAACATATAAAAGTAATCATTGAAAGACTAGAGGAAAAAGTTTGCAATAAATCACTATTGGAGTCAAACTAACACAACATTTCCAGTTTTGTAAATATCTGGCCTCCTAATAGACCTAGGCTAGATATTCAATATTGTTGTGTGATTGTTAGCATTAGAAGAATGCAGGGGATCTGGGGAACTAGAAACATTTATTTCTTCAAAGGAGAGCTCTGACAAGACAATATTCATAAATTAAAATTGACAGAAAAAAATCACGAAAACATGTGGACCTCTCAAGATTCAAGATTGGGGATTTCAGAGAAGACGATATTCAAACCTGAGGTATGGGGAGCACTGCTAGAAAATCAATGATAAAATAGCTCCACAAGTACCGCTTCGCTATTTGTGCAGGATCTATCACAAGTTCACCTCGTCCAAAAACCCGAGATGAGGGGGCGATATAAGCTGTTCGAAATTGAAGAGCCATGTGAATAAGATAGAAAACATCAATGATCGTACGCAGTGTTGAAGCAACAATGGCTAGCTTCCGATCAATCCCCAAACATTTTGGTGATTCGCTAAAAACTGGAAGATAGAAGAACAATGGATCTATAGACACTGCCACGATACATGAAATAACAAAGAGTCTATTCCACAACAAGAGGAATTTATCTTGCGGATCAAATATCTTCTTCTCTGAGACTTTAAGATCTTCTGGAAACACTGCTCGAGAAACACCAAATCCAAACGATCGACCAATAGACTTGAGTCCTTCAGATCCTTTTCGCACTCCTTTCTTAAAAGACTTAGATGGGGTATTAGTTGCATGGCTAGTACGACCTAAACCCTCAATATTAAACCCACATTTGTTCATAGCAATTGAGGCAGATGGTGATGATAATCTAGAATCCAAGTCGTCCAACCTGATCATACAAGAATCAATATAAGCAATATTAGATGCCATGTGCACTGAGGGGGACACGTACACACACAAAAAGAAAAGGAAATATTCACCATTGGAAAATATCAAACTCAAACAGTCCAATTTTTTGTTAGCAGTAACAGAGAAGAGAAACAAATAACTGAATACATGTGTTTGGAAGATTACAATGGATGAGTCAATGTTTTAGCCGCCTAAACCATTTAGATTGTTCTTTAATCAACAATTGTCAAACTAAACATCAGCAGCTAAAACAGAAAGTTGGTGAGAAAATAACATAGATTCCTAAGGTGAGAAGTGTGGACCGTGTGGCACCAAAATTGGATCTTCAAGATACTTCTTTACTCACTAGAAAAAGAACCAAAAGTTGAATCTCCTATTATATAATAATTTCCTACGAAGAACAAACTAGAATACCTTACAAACTTCTCCCGCTGAGCACCCAGATATTCGGACTTGGAACCACAATCGAACATTTTGTACCAACTGCAGCCTGCAGGTCAACAGAAGAAATGAAATTAAAGTAACCATTTCCTAAATATTAAGATATTCATATTATGCAGTGGGAATGTAGGACCTTTTTTCTTTTTAAAGCTAGGACTCTAATAGACCAGCTAAGCTCGTAATTTTCTAGAGTGGGAGAAAGCTCAATGATATTCCAAATTAAAGTTACTATTCTTTAGAGTGTAGATATCAGAAACAAAAATAAATAGACAACAGTCAACACCTATAAACGGTCTATTTTAATATAAGTTTATGATACCTTATTCACCAGGACCTATAAATTTACATTGACATTTTGTCTCTAGATCCTTAGGGCTCTAGAGAAAACTCAGTTAATAAATATGCTCTCACATAACATTGTCACATGTTTGCTGTAGTTGATGATTTCAAGAAGTCATGATTTGTTTAGAATTAACACTATTTAAAATTCTTCTTACTTTATCTGCATCGGCACTAGGGCAAAAAATTGCAGAAGTTGGTTTCTCCAAAAAGCAATTATCATGAATTTTGTTCAGCACGACATATTCCAGAAAGGCTAATTGTTTATGAGAGAATTGAAAAGTATGTTTCTCTACAAAAGAAGTAAGCTTTCACCTTTTATCAGTGGTCAAAAAAACCTATGTACTGCAAATAATAGTATTAGGTTGTTCTTGATTTTGCAGTCATAGCATTATAGCAGCATCAATTCGTAATATATGTGATTAATGGCCTAGTTCTGAATTTAAGAGAAAGTTATTTGGCAACTGAGACTACAATTGGTAGGAATGATATAAACACTGTAATCCCCAGAAATATAAATCAGCATATAAGAAACCTAAAATCGATCCATTCTCCCTTTATAATCAGACATCCATGATTTTGAGCACCAAGAAAGAAAATAAATAATTTATATTTTACTGGTTTTTGCCTTAAAAACAAAGTTAGATTTTATAAATTTGACAATCAAATGAATTAGGATATAATCACTGTGAATCAAGAACTGCATGTAGCTAAACAGTAACAGATAATTAGTGTCACAAGCAAGTCTATCGTATTCCACTAATTTCAAACCTAAATTGCAACAAATTACATAAAATTCAAATAATCGAATGGAGATATATATTAGAGAGAACAGTAGACAAAATAGAAGATCAGAGAGCAGCGACTTACTGTGGAGGTATACAGATATCAATCCATGTAATCAATTGAACTCTATCCCCTTCCCTTCCCTTCCCAGAAACGAAAACTTTTTAGAGAGAGAAAGTTTAGGTACGACTGGGTGCGACCACTGTAATTAAGAGAGAGAAGAAGACAGGAGAGAGACGCAAAAACAAAGTCAAAAAATAATAAAATACTCCCTCTATCCCGTAATAATTATCGCTTTAATTTGATGCACATTAAAAAAGTCATTTAGTACTATCATTTATTAATTAAAATTAGTGTCAAATTTTATCACTACCTTTTATTGGAAGTTGAAAATTATTAATACAAGAGAAAAATTTCTTGGGACAATGAGACAAGTTAGAGTTGATATAGGAAACTAAATAATTTATTCTCCTAGAAAGTTATAAACGACAAATAAATTAGGAAAAAATTTTTCTTCTAAAACGACAGTTATTATGGGATGGAGTTATTATATCTTTTACTACAAAAACAACTGAAAATTGACGGAGTCCACTTGCCAGTTGGTGTGTGTTTTGTTATGGTCGTCGTTTCTTTCCTTTTCTTTTCTCATCTCTCTATTACCAGTCTATATGTTCATCAAAATGATGATGTATATTTTTTAAAAGTTAATTTTATTTAATCGATCAATATAATATTAACATTCAAATCTTCAACTTTACATTACAGTCGTTTGTTTTTTTGGTAACATTTCTTTACGGCTTAAAATAACAATTTTGTATAGAAAAATAAATATAAACTTATGATGAGAAAATAAAAGATTTAAGAATTTGTCAACTTTCACGTATTATTATTGTGAAATTAATGAAACACTTTGATCATTTATTGGAAGTTGAGTAAAACTTTTATAGTACAAATTTACTAGTAATTTAGAGGGTCTCATATTTTTAAATCTCATGAAAATATCTCATTTTTCCATTGTCAATATGCCCCGATGTTACCATCTCCCTTGATTAAAGAGAGAAAAAGGGGAGAGGGAGAGACCACCTGCCTGCACAAACTTCATGTTCAACATATCAATGAAGTGGAAGTATAGAACAAGAACCATTCTATTATTATTATTGAAGAATAATTAAATACTTGTAAAATAATGAACCTTGAGGTTTTTTTAGTATTTTTAAGTCCACCTTATTATAATCTATTACAAGGGTGGGGATTTGAACCCTGAACCCAAATTGCTATGCAAATTGTAAAGGCCAGGAGATCTGAATCAACTTTGAATTCTAATAAATGGAGTATTTTTCTTTTGTGAAATAAAAGGGAGTATATAATACTTGGCAAATGAGGTGATGCAACTAGTATTACATGAGAATGAACTCAATGGGTGCTCTTGTAATAACGAGAATGAAGCCAATACATGAGAATGAACTCAACTGGAGGAGGTGGTGTTGTTCAGTCCTACGGATCGGTGATTATATGATAGATAGGAGACTAGGGCTATCTTTGTTCGCAATAATTACAAATAAATAATTATAATTTCAAGACTATTAATCCTAATCTCAAGACTATTAAGTCATTTTATAATTCCTGAACTAATAGTCTCAAGTCCAAATTTACAAACCAAACATAGCCTATAGCCTAGAGAGTAAAACAATTGCTTGCCTTGCTATGGCCTTTTGATCTCTAAAAAGTCGGAGGAACCAAGTTCGATGTTTACAGCATTCATAAGGCTATTACTATTACTATACATACACTTACAGTGCCTTGTAATACTCGAGGCGGACCAAGCCAAATGAGTGTTTATAGCTTGGGGGATTAATGTTTAATTCAATGAGTACAACTACATCAAATACATCCTTAAAATATTACTAACTATAATTATCCACGTACCAACTAAAAAGTGACATATAAAGTCATAATATATATTATTATTCAATAGATTTGTATGTATGCATATACACGGTTGCTGCCAAGAGGGAGGAGGGGAGGAGGGGAGCAGGGGCAGTACAGATTGATTAAGTACACACATTGTTCTTTAGATATGCCTGACATATGAAAGCTACGTCAGACTGAATCACAATTTGAAGATGTATATACAAGATGGAACTTGTATGTGGTACAAGATGTATGTTTTAAAATAGACGGAAAAGAAATGAAGTGAAAAAGGTTTTGCAATCAAGTCTTGTACAGCCACAGTTGTGTTAACATACTTGGCAATCTATCCGATAACAAGTGGCAAACATCTCTCAGAATAGTGTCATGCTAAGCAAAAATAGTGAGTTAGAAGCTATTTCCTAGTTGTAAGTAGCGGATTTGCCAAAATCACCTTTAAATTCGAGAGCAGTCGG
Organism: Panax notoginseng; assembly: GCA_016801055.1. Lineage (NCBI taxonomy): Eukaryota > Viridiplantae > Streptophyta > Magnoliopsida > Apiales > Araliaceae > Panax > Panax notoginseng. The sequence continues at coordinate 175,304,112 of CM029012.1, forward strand.
GTCTAGAAAAAGTTAAATCCCAAAATCCATTAATTCTTAAGTGCAGCCCTGCAGGATTCCAATTTGGCTGCTTTGAAGTGAACTTGGTTTAACATTACAAAATCTGTAGGAGAAAACAAAAAGTATCAATCAGTGGTCAAATGTGAATCTGGCAAGGAGGTATTGCAAGAGTAAATGGCCAGTGACATTTAAAAATAGCACATAATTTATAACACATGACCTAACAATCACCTAAACCAGCATTGCAACATACCATGCATACAAGAGTTCCTATCACTAATGCTAATAGACCTGGGTCCTTTAAAGAACTTGCTTAATTAAAAGGAGTAAGAATGACTGGGGTTTGGTGTAAGCTTTCCCACACACTAGTCATCTGCGAATCCATTGACAAAAATTTGTGGGCACGAACTAATACAAGTTCATCAAAGCAATTAAGAATTGTGGGCACCGACTCCATTGACTTTGTTTGTTTATAATCAACTTTCTCCTTCTCAAGCTTTTCTTAAAGCAATGTATATATTTAAGAAAAAAAGTAAAATATGCCAAATTCAAGGAGTATGGAAGCCCCCTGAAGACAATCTCAAACAAGATAGCCATACTAGATTAAGGGGGACACATGGGCGCATATGTAGATAGCTCTTTCTCAATTCTCAAAAGGAGAGGAGAAACTCAGTGAATTAACTAAACAAATGAAAACATGCTAGCATGTAGTGTAGTTCTTCAGTTGTTGAAGTTTATTTAGTTCTATCTATCACTAGAGTAAAGCCACACTTGTATTCCTTGCTTTATATTGGGGAAGTTTCTGTACGAGTGTTTGTGAGAGAGGCAGATAGTTGTCATTACTGCTAGACTGTGAAAATAAAAAGGGAAGAAAAGTTCTACCACACAAGTGCGGCCCGTGAAGACACTCACAGAGAGAGTATTTTACTTATTCATCTTAGAACTTCAGAATGGAAAAAAATCGTCAAACTGCCTGATGAATTGTATAAACCACTTGCAAGTTCAGTACATACTACATATTTTAATAGACTAAGAAAAAGTAACAAATTGATTCTTACTGCAGTTACTGTTTATACTTATTTTTGGTGGCTTTGCTTGCACTTATCATAACTTCTATAAAACAATATTTATTCAGTTTTCATGAATATATAAGCCTTAAAAAGATTACAACAAGAAGTGACACAAATGTACGCACTGTCAAATATTTGCAAAAGCTCTTTAGATACCATAAAGACGGCTGACCCATAAGTTATGAGAGAACAGACAGCAACCGCTTCAAAATGAGAGAGCAAGCAGATATATCCATACCTTTCGCAGCCTCGAATCCTCCAATATACAGCAAGGGCTCATATTTGGTACACGAAAAAAAAACGCTATCACAATGTATCCCTTATCCTTCATGAATGAGCTCATCTGCAATTATATTTCTGGCCTCATTGCACAGTACTTCAGCATTGTTTCTGTTTATGGGTTTGTGAATGACAACTTTGACTGACCCTGGATTTAATCTGCCTTCCATTCCCACAGGCATGATTTTTCCAGTTCCAATAAGAGTAATTGGAACCACTGGTACTCCATATTTTGCAGCAATACTAAATGCACCTTTCTAGAAATCACCAAAAAGATGGAATGATACACTTCAGATAAAGAAAGTTACTTAAATTTTTTTAAGTTTCCTTAGCAGCAAACCCTTATCAACAAAAAGAAAAACAAGAAATTGAGCAAGTAAAACAAAATATAGAGATAGCATGAAATTTTTGAAGGCACCATGAATTCTTCCTCTAGAAATACGCAAATACTAAATAGGGCCCGTTGTCCTATTTTCTTAGCCATGACCAATGCAATAAAGATGATAGTACCAAATGTCTAAATGCAGTGTCTCGAAGCAGTAAGTTCAGCTGGAGTACAAATAGAAGTTGTGATTTTGGTAATGATAGACTTTAGACCAATGCTCGCTTAGAAGGTGGGGAGCTAAACATCATCAGTACAAAAGATTTGAAACTCTATAAATATGTTTATTTAAGTGGTAGCACAAGGTAATGTTGCAAAAAGAACCATGATACTCACCTTGAAAACCCCTAATTTTCCATCTTTACTCCGAGTACCCTCTGGAAAGAAAAAAATAGATCCTCCCTTCTTCACAAGATCCATACATCGCTTTAGAGTTTGCTACATTCATCAAAGCAACGACATAAATTGCATAGTTTAAGATAAGATAGTTTACCAGGGAAGCAATTATTACAGTGTGAAATTTGCAGATTGTAATCCAACCTACACCAACTGATTAAAACGTTGCATCAGAGGTGAAATAATGTTTTCAAAGGAGGGAACCGAGTTACCAATTGGCTTCTGCTGTCCATGCGCTGTAAAGGAATAACACCCATTAAAAACATGGCCCATCCAACAACAGGAAAGAGGAAAATTGCAGTCTTGCTGATGAACTTGAAGCTTCTACCCAGAGTGAGAAGAGTATATGTGTCTAAAAAACTTTGGTGATTGGACACATATACAGCAGCTGTATCTGGTGAAGGCAAATTTTCTACTCCCTCCACTTCAATCTTTAAGAACAGAGTAACAGTCAAAAGAGCCCAAATTTTGGCAATAAGGTGATGGGCTTTTCTATGGTACTGATCAAACAAGAGCACAAAAGGATGTGCCACCAGCATCACCATGAACAGAAAAATGGCAAGAGAAGCAGTAACAGTATAGAAGCAAATTCCTCTAACTTTTGAGCCTAATCGAAGTTCTGCACTTGCAAGAAAAAATGAATCAAGACAAAGGTAAAAATGATAACGTTGGAAACCAAAAATGGAAGTTGGTTAAATCCCTTCAAGAAGAACCTGATAATTGACGGGCAACATCAGGAGACCCAGTTCCAGCAATTTCAGATCTAGCAACGATGTACCTCGACATTTTAACCTGCTTATGCCATTTATAATCATGATGCGGCCCATTAATATTTTCCTTTGGATAAAAACTGAAGCAAGATGCAGAAGCATATTTTGGTCTGCTGAGCAAATGACCAACTGTAAGACTGTCTGGTGAAAAGGAAAAGTAAATGACCAGATTGAAAAGAAAGTAGACTACAGCAACAATAATAAATTAATGGAATACATATGACTGAAAGAAAATAGAGAAAATTGCAACACAAAAATGCAGATTGAAGACAAGTATATAGTTATGAACTCTGAAGTCATCTATTACTGCATGAATATTATTAAACTCGCAAATTTGGAAGCTTGGAATACAATTTTAGTTTCCAAGTCTACAAAGATGAACTCTTAACAGTTAATATATATTGTAACACAATCCGGCTGACGTAGAGGCAAGCTAGACTCATCTGATGAGAGAGGTTGAGCAGAAATGACGAGGGTTAAAATACATAGACCAAGAAAACCAAAAGGCATACTAAATCAATGACATAGGCAAGAATCACCATTTGTGCAGGACCATAACATACTTTCGGATATTGCATTGAGTTATAGATATTCATTATTGAAAATTTTATTTGAGAGGCAGAGAACAACGTCGTACATTGGTAATAAAAGAAATGCAAAAACAACGTTAAACAAAAAAAAAGGCCAAAAGAGCATCCTAGATTAAAATTGTATGCTAAAGGAATATTACCCACATCTTTTTGACATTCTCCCATTCGAGTGAGAGCACTCTACGTTAAGTCCTCTATCAGCACACAACTGCACAAAAGAAAGAACCAGAGTGATAACTATATTATAATTGTCAACTAAAGTATCCTTTAAAGTTTTTCAGTTATAATATGCAATTTACTACTTGTCACTTATATGACAAATTTAAAAGAGTCTCTAGGTCAATAGGATCTACCAAAGATTGGAGACTAGTTATCCATAGCTCCCCAATGACAACTGTAGAAGAAGATTATATGGGAGAAAAAAAAGCAAATTCCCCCCTTCCATCTCCTCACATTCGACGGGAAAGTTGTACAAATCACTTTTAGCTTAGTGCTTCTCAGTTAAAATCATAGTTCATATGAGTATGAATGGTGAAACCTCCACGTCGTTCATGAGCATATTTCTCCAAAAGTAAGCATCCATCTCATCCTTCTAGAAGCCCTTCTACAACATGAAAAAGAAGTTGTCCGCTTGCTCAACAACGCATACATATTAAATGCCTGTTCTTGATCATCAAGAGACTGAGAAGTGATTTGGCTATTTAGAATTCTTCACTTCTAAATAGCGGCGATTTGAGATAATCCCCTTCCCCCCCCCCCCAATTTTTTTTTTCTATTTCCAAATGTTGATTTGACAGTGACCAGGAGGCATACAAAACGCACAACCCACGCCTTAAAAGAAGGGGAATACAAGTTTAGTTTAACTAGTCAACCTTATTGAAGGGGTACGGCCTAGTGAAGCTAAGTTATGATTCCTGTACCCTTTATTTGAGTCTCGAATAATTATTATGATGACTATGTATCTGCATTGATACAGACAAATATGCAACCTTATGTTTCTTTTTTCTTGAGAAATAGCAGCGAAAATGGCCAATGGGTGCTTCCAAAAGAAGACGTCCTATTCATCTCATGCAACTACACAACCCTACTTTGAGCCAAATTTATTACCCAATCCACCCCAGTTTGCTCCAATATATTATTCTGCAAATTTCAGACATTCACATTTATGTGCATATTGATGTCTAGCATCTTTTATGTTAGTGTACTATCTATTATAACAAACTTATTGGTTCAATTATTTTTAAAGCCAGAGTCACTTGTAAAAACCATCACTTGAGAAGAAAAATATAGCTCTCCGGAGGGAAAAATGTTGCCATTGACTTTCCTCACAAAGTCACAATTGTCTCTCATAAACAAAAAAAAGGAAACCTGTTTTTTCTACTTCTTTTTGTATATATATATATATATATGTTTTTTTCTCATTTTATCCATCAAATCATTGCATTCTCTTATCAGAGTGGAACAGTAACGTCTTGTTTGCCAATAACCCATATAACCAACATTCAAGTAACATACAACTGTCCGCAATGCTTAATCAATTGAAAGAACACCATCAATCTCAAGATTAAGAAAGATAAAAGTTTTACATGTTTGAACTTATAAACCCTAGTAAATCCAATGAATATTTTCATGAGATTAATGTGCATCCGCATTTGAAGTCGTCATGCTAATAGGCGTATAAGTTTATTTTCTTCTGGTAAGTATTAGATTGATAAAATGTTTAATGAAAATTCCAAAGAGTAGGTATAATTTTTTTTCCTTATCGAGTCTTAAACAAACTAGAACAAATCAAGAAACACGTTATCATCGCACAGTCAACAGGCACAACTAAGTAAATATCACCTTTCAAAAATGTAAAGAAGATATAAATCAAAAAATTACCGGTTGAAGAAGACAAGATGAAGAGAAACAGCTAGCATCTTTCTTACCTGAGCAATTATGCAACACAAGTAAATTACTACGAGGGAGTAAAATTCAGATAAACATATATATAGAGAGAGAGAGAGAGATAGAGAGAGAGAGAGAGAATTATACGAGGATTGGCTGGAGTGGAGGGGTTGAACAGAAAATGGTTGAATTTCGGTTGATAGGATAGCTCCATGGATTGAAGATGTGACCTGTAAGTACCAAACTTTCTTAGAAATTCCTATCTGTTTCTCTCTCATTCACAGAAACAAACACGCACAGACACACTATCTTTCTTCTTCGGCTTTTACGTCTTGGGACGTCTGACGACCACTTCCAAACTATCTTTAGTTTCGTTTTAAAACCGTCTTTTTGGCTGTTCTTGAACGCAGTTTAAGAAATAAAAGGGCTAGTATTTAACCACTGAATCCCATTATATTGTCGTTAAAATAATTATTTTTTCCCCTAAAGCTGGAAGAAACAAATTGTTCAAATACTCTTTTTCCCTTCGGCTGGCTTATGTTTATTTGAAAGAATTAAACTTGGATATCACTATTAATTATAAAATTATATTTGTTTGTAAAGATTATATTTGAGATAAAAATATTAATTTTTTTTATTTTCAAATTTAGATTTGGAACTATTAGTTTAGGAATTATAAAATTACTTAATAGTCTTTAGATTATAATTATAATCCCGGAATTATAATTCTAGGATTAATAGTCTTGAATTATAATTCCAAAATTATATAATCATAGCCTAAGGGAATTAAACTGATCATTTCAAACAAATGTAATGTTTATCTTATTGTTGAAAAAGGATTTTTCGCAATGGAAGTTTCATTCAAATAAATATTCATTATTTTTATTTGTTTGAAGTATTTGATTTGTTGTTGCCTAGCTAAGAGTCTGTTCCGCAGTGACATATAAGTCAGTCAAACCAACTTATAAGTCATTTGTCACTATTCCTCTCTTTAGCAATGATTTATTTTTCTATTTATAAATTAAGTTTTAAGTCAAAAAAAAAAGGCAAGTATTTGTAACTTATTTTAAAATGACTTATAATTCATTTTAAAAAAAGTTAGTTTGACAAAATATAATGTCTATTTTGCCCTTCTTCTATTTTTGTCCCTCTTTTTATTAATATCCCTTTAAGTAATCATTACATTTAATTTTAACTTATAAGTCGAGCCGAACACTTTCTGTAACTTGTTTTAACTTAATTTATGACTTATAAATCAAACTGATGCCAAACATTGTTACTTATAAGTCACAATTTAAAATAACTTATAAATTAATTTATATTTTAATTTTAAATCATTTTAAAATAAAATCGTTGTTGAACGGGCTCTAAATGCTTTCTCCCGGACACACGTAGACTTACTATTCATATACTCGTAAAGTAAGAAATAACAGCCAAGAAGTTGGAACAATCCCAAGAAAAACAAAGCTTACAAAAGAAACAGAAAAAAAAATATCTTCCCAATCTAAACTGAATATACAGATTATGCAAAGTATAGATTGATCTATTTGCGAGGGCCGAACCTGCAACACCATTGCCTACCTTAGAAACCTCCCGAGTCTCCAAGACGGGAGCCTCCAACTTCTTGTTGGCGAGCAAGGTAGAGTCTCGAATGGTAACAGAAATGGCTAAGCCACCAAGAGCCATTTTAGCACGACAGGAAGGTAAGCTTTAGCAGAGCCAGTTAACTCTCCAGACAGAACAAAAAAGAAAAGGAAAAGAAAGTAAAAAGAGAAATGTACAGATATGTATGTTTTTATATGTTATTATCTGTTCAAGTTGAAATTAGGCCATATATTACTCTCATATCATCATTTTCTCATGGCTTTAGTAATGTCAAAAATCAAAATTGATATGAACAGCTATATACAAATCTTGAGGAAGGTGTAATTGGTTTTATTATGTCCGAAGGACATACAAACATGTCTAGCTTCAATATTTGACGTACTTTTTACACTCCTAAGAAAGATAAAAGTGACAGAATAAAACAATCATACTACCATTTCAGCTTCTCTTACATCTGTTGGAATCCCAACGTCGAACCTCATTGTTGATTTGTAGTGTTCAGGCACAGCAGCGCCGCCCTGCACACAGATTTCAACCACTGCAGGAGCCTGACCATAGAAGTTCCTAAGCTCCCTCTGCAGTAGGGGTTCATTGAGATCAGGAACATGCCACACATATCTTGGCGGTATCAAGTCATCAAGGACCGCGGCCTGCCATCCGTGCTGTCCGTTCCGTTGCTGGTGCTTATGGGCCCCACAGTTTTGCGCCTTGTGTCCGCTGGGGCCCACGTGCACCTCAGGACAATAGCCACAAACCCTCACCAGGTACATCTTCATCAACCTATTGGCTCCTCTCCTCATTTTTTCCCATGCTTGAAGTGTTTCTTCGGCAAGCAAGACTGTTTCTTCTGCACTTGATGGGGGCACTACTTCATTGGTTATCTCAGTTAATATTGGTTCCTTTGGAGCTTCTGAATCAAGGTCTGGTAGTTCATTCTCATCAGCATCAACAAATTCACTTTTTCCAATGCGGATAATTGGCTTTCTTCTTCTTTTCGTGGGAAACTCGGGCAGATCAACCCCTGCTTGAATGCAGAGTTCCACTACTGCTGGAATTCGAGGGACTGAAAACCTTTCCTCATGAGGAATACGCTTTCCCAGACGGTCAAAGAGGTGGTAGGCTTCAATTGGAACCAATATGTCTTCGATAACTGCATTTGTCCACTCGTGAAGTCCCCTGCGCACTGAAGCATTTGAGCCTCTACATGATTTGAATGGATGCCCAACAGGTCCCACATGGATTTCATTACACCACCTGCAAAAGTTTTGTGATAAATTGTGAACAACAAATCTTTAAATCTTCAACAGTATTACAAACTTGCTTCTGAAAGAGAGAACCACTAATAAATTAATAAAGGTGTTTAAAAGCATATCCTGATAGCCCTTATACCATGACCATAAAAAATTATTGAACTACTTCCAATCCCCTCATTCCATTGGTATAATGAGTTACTTGGGTATGGCTCTGTGGAATGGATAATTTTATGCCCAGCTGGAGTTTCCAGTTTGCAGTAAGTTCACATAAGTAATAACTTTCCAGTAACCATAGGCATTCAAAATTATGGTAACCAAAAACTTACTTGCAGGCATGAGCAGGCACCACTTTCAAGAGCTTCTTGAGATTGTTAATTAGTGTTATTCTTGCATTAAACACGCTGTATGCAACAGGAATGAATCTTTTGACCAGCAATCCATTCTTTGGAGGAGGGACTGGTCTTTTAGGTTGGCCTTTCCTGTTTTTCAGTCTCTCCCTAGCAGCTCTCCGCAACTCCACTATGGGTATAGGGAAGGGTTTTTTCTCTTTTTTTGAATAATAACGAGGCAAATCAGCATTTTGAGGAGGATGATCGCATTTGATAACAGAGGACTGGCTGTGACATAAATTCCATTGTCGGGTTTTAAATGTTGTTTGAAGTCCAAATTTATTGTCACCATACTGCCAAAAAAAAAGTACAATTATAATACTAAAAATTCAACATGGTTTCTAAAATACAGCCATCAAAAGAGTAGAGAATTCAAATTCAAAAATCTTAAGACCTGAAATTAGTAAATATAGGAATGTCACATCACAAACTACATTTTGCATAGTGCATAACACCATATACATATTTAATATTTTTATCATAATTGGACAATATGCAAGCTGAAGCCACAGAAATATCTTCTACTACATGAAAATTAAAATGAAATATTTATAGCACGAAATCTAACCCTACAAATTAGTTTACTGATAAAGGAAAGTTGCAATATGGAATTGGATCCATTCCGTTATTTCATATTGTGGGCATAGAATTTGGTGGTAGAACACAGTTCGAATGGTTCCAGTGGTTTACTAGATAAGAAAAAGAAGGGGCAAAATGTGGAAGAGAAATATAGAAAAGCTGTTGTTTCATAATGTGGGCATAGAACGTGCTGTAGAATTAACATATAATTGTTGCAGTGTATCGGTAGATAGGGAAATCAGGGGGAAGGGAAGAGGTATTCTGCTGTTGTCCCTAGTTGCAGCCATCACACACAGACACCCTACACTATATGTTCCTCTTATAGTCTTATGTGCTTCAAACTGCAATGTCAAGACAAAGTTGACAACAACCCTATTTGTTGGGGATATACTTGGAGAATAAATCATTCATTATAATGAGAACAATATCTTTGATAGAGGAGATATTTTGGAAGTAACAGAAATAAAGCAGATTGAGGAACCGCGAGACCTATATTTCTTCCACAAAAGGATCCAGATGAGATGCTATTGACCCAAAATAATGTTATTCTACTGATGCAATGAAGAATTACAGAAGTTAAAACAGGCAATAGGCAAACTCTAGGTTCTTTAGAGATAAGAATTGCAACCTCTAGAAAGATATTGGTATAAGTTGGAAAAGTTAATTCCTATATTATGCAGTCTATTTTAATGTCTTGTATGAGCAAAAAACTGAAATAAAGGGAGGCACGAATCAGGCCACAAAACATATACACGGGATATAAGATAACATGTATAAATGGGTGCACAACAAAATAAAAATAAAATTAAGCATCCTGATAGCTGAACCCAAAAGGTCACCTAAATTCATAATACACTCTTTAACAGATTAGAATAAATGGTGGACTTCAGGGTCATTATCACATAATTCATAAATATATTTAAAAGTTCATTGCATACTATAGGATAATCAGCAGATTGAACACATCTTGTTACATTCTCCACAAACTAAAAAGCTGCTTCTTTTAAAGTCTTCTTACTATGTCAAAAACATTAACATAATTAACAAGTAATAAAGAATGTGAGGTAAATACAAGAAGCAATAGAACAACCTCATACTCCAACAAACATTCAATAAGTATGTTTACCTTTAAAGAATCAAGTGAACCCAAAACCCAACGTGGATTGCATTTCAAAACTCCCAATTTAGGGGGTGAAGGTGCCCTTCCTTCAAAATGCAATAAAACTGTAGCGCCAAACAGGGGGTGAATGCAGCCACAATCCATACCTGAAATCCTAAATTAGCATAAAAATATGAAGAATTGGCACTTTGTAATGGAGGTTTATTTATATTATACGAATTTCGCAAACAACTATACTACTACATAAGAAAGTGGTTAAATTAGTGAGTAAAAAAAAGAAGAAGGAATTTGAGCTACAGAACCTCCCATATGTAGCCCAAAGCGTGCCGATTGCGCACGTGAGAGGTATTTCAATTGCACCAAAAGAGAGAGATTTCAGAAGATTTGGGGCTTCGAGTTCGAGGGTACAGAACTAGGCGTTGACTTTTTCTAGTTTTCAGAACAGTATTACCGTAAACTTATCAAGAAGTGTTTATTTATTTATGTTTTTTTTTCTTTTACTAGCCGCTTAATATATTTAAACCCACGATCCCGATCTTAAGCTCACCTTTTATTTAATTCACCCGAGTTCATTCTCTTTTAGTGACGGACACGACAACGGTTCGGTCATGCAACCGTCGTCTATACTTTTAGCGACGGACAACGTATAGCGTCGCTAAAAGTATAGACGACGGTTGTATGATCTAACCATCACCGGATCCGTCACTAAAGAAAGATGAACTCGGGTGAATTGGATAAGGCTGAAGTTCCGGACTCTTTAAACCCATATCATATTTATACTCGTTAAAAAAATGGGTCTACTTCTTGAAGTTCTTGAAGCTTTTCTTTCTTTAAAAAAAACAGTCAAAACATCTTCCAATCAATAGACAATAATAGGAAAACAAAACTCATACGGTTGTACCAATTTAGCAAAACCATGAGCAACCAAATACTGATATAAGCATTACGATGAACGTACATGTGTAAAATAAATGGCAACTGAAATTCAGTCAATCCTCAACGAAAACGGAGGAAGAAATCACCAACTCCTTTGCAACCATATTAGTCCACTACTTGAGGCTTGACCACTTGAAATTTATCTTTAATTTTTATTTTAAGTTTCTTTTCAATTTCTTTATTTTTTGTCTTTTATTTTTATTTTCTCTCATAATATTTTTACATATAAATTTATTATTAAATTTCCAATATATTTAAAATTTTGAATCATTCGGTATTTCTAAATTTTTATTTCAATATACTATCATATTTTAGTCTTGACATTTATAAGTATTTTTATTTACTCTATTTAATTCTTAACTCAAACTATCAATTTTTTTATAAAAAAAATTACACAAATGTTTATTATTATTTTTTAAAATATCATTTGTGATTTTAGTAATTTAAGAAATTTGAATTTTCTTTATTTATAAATTTATTATAAAAAGGGTCAAAATTGTAAATTCTAATATTTTGTCAATGGACTACAGAGTTGGGAAGAAGGGTGTATGCTCATGTATTCATGCAAAAGAAGTAAGCTTTCACCTTTTATCAGTGGTCAAAAAAACCTATGTACTGCAAATAATAGTATTAGGTTGTTCTTGATTTTGCAGTCATAGCATTATAGCAGCATCAATTCGTAATATATGTGATTAATGGCCTAGTTCTGAATTTAAGCGAAAGTTATTTGGCAACTGAGACTACAATTGGTAGGAATGATATAAACACTGTAATCCCCAGAAATATAAATCAGCATATAAGAAACCTAAAATAGATCCATTCTCCCTTTATAATCAGACATCCATGATTTTGACCACCAAGAAAGAAAATAAATAATTTATATTTTACTGGTTTTTGCCTTAAAAACAAAGTTAGATTTTATAAATTTGACAATCAAATGAATTAGGATATAATCACTGTGAATCAAGAACTGCATGTAGCTAAACAGTAACAGATAATTAGTGTCACAAGCAAGTCTATCGTATTCCACTAATTTCAAACCTTAATTGCAACAAATTACATAAAATTCAAATAATAGAATGGAGATATATATTAGAGAGAACAGTAGACAAAATAGAAGATCAGAGAGCAGCGACTTACTGTGGAGGTATACAGATATCAATCCATGTAATCAATTGAACTCTATCCCCTCCCCTTCCCTTCCCAGAAACGAAAACTTTTTAGAGAGAGAGTTTAGGTACGACTGGGTGCGACCACTGTAATTAAGAGAGAGAAGAAGACAGAAGAGAGACGCAAAAACAAAGTCAAAGAAATAATAAAATAGTATATCTTTTACTAGTACAAAAACAACTGAAAATTGACGGAGTCCACTTGCCAGTTGGTGTGTGTTTTGTTATGGTCGTCGTTTCTTTCCTTTTCTTTTCTCATCTCTCTATTATTATTATATATGTTCATCAAAATGATGATATATATTTTTTAAAAGTTAATTTTATTTAATTTATCAATACAATATTGATATTCAAATCTTTAACTTTTCATTACAGTCGTTTATTTTTTTTGGTAATTGTTAACGTCAAGATCTTCTTCCACGTTCTAATTACGTAAGACGCTCTGATCCTGCACAGTTCAACAAGTCAACACTAAAAGCTTGACGGCCTGACCGTTGGGGGATAGCTCCGGCGTAAGAGTCAGTACAGGCGATCACAAGGTTAACAATGGAGGAATATATTGTCTAGTGTTTGAGAGAGAATAATAATTTGATTGTGTGTGGTGTAATGTTTTGTTACTTTCTTCTTCTTGTGTGATCCTTGCCTCATACGTAATCTAGACCCGGTTTACCGTGCCACCCACTATCTCCTGACATCTCCCCCCACTCCCGGTCATCTCAGCCGAAAGTATGTAGCTCACTTCCCTACCTGCTACCACTGTTTTCCACCGCCGGTAATCTGAGTCTCATCCTCATTAATGCCATGCAGCAAGGTGGCAGACATAACAGTCAACTATTATCTTTTGTAATGATTACCGGTCAAAGATATGATAAGAGACAATCTGCATAATGGACCAATCCAATGACTAAGCCCAATAACAGAGATGGTCCAAGCTGACCGGATCCAACCGAAATAACCCAATAACATAGTCAAATAACTGGGCCCAAATCATTTGACCCAACAGGATAAAAGTAACATAGTCCAAAGGACGAGCCCATTCGGCTTGGCCCAATATGAAAAGTACTATGGCCCAATATTGCCCCCCAGTCTTTTATTAAACATGATGTTTAGTGGAAGACTGTATATAATATAAGTCCATAGCGAAAGGGATTTGTAATAAACCAAAGGGGGCTAAAAGGAATCTCACCGAGGCCTAACTGATAAGCAACAGTCATTAATTCAAATAGATTCGAAAGCTCAAATGGCACATGCCCATCAGCCTTAAGGACGAAAAATGAAGATCCAATGGACGCCAGCCCACTCTGGATAACCCATTAAACCCAAATTCGGACGCCACCTCTTCCCCTCTCACATCATTACCTCGAATTAATGCGCCGCCCTTGATTTTCGTGCAAAATTTGAAAAGACCACCTACTATAAAAGCCAACTTTCCCCGATTCTGACGACTTTACCGGCTTAATTTGAATTTGGTACACATATTGTTCTCTCCTTCCTTCCGATTTCTCTCTTACCTGCAAGATCTTAGCAATGGCGTCTCAACATTCTGACAACACCACCCCCATTCCTGTAGTTCTGATTTCCACCATTCCTCCTAGTCACAGCCCTACCAAGACGGTTTCAAACCCAAACCCCCAAACCGCTCCCCCAAACCCACTACCCAACCCTTCAGAGTTTTTTGAGAGTGACGAACAATACCCTCACGCCAATACTCTTTCCATCATCATCGAGATCGAGTTGCGTACCATTAAGAGTCGATATCAGATTCCGGACACCCATCTGGTGAGAGCTCCAGCATCGCATGAACGGATGTATCATCGACCTGATGGGTGGACTGCCGTACCGGTAACTGTTTTAGAGAAGGGAGTTAGATTTCCTCTTCACTCTTTTCTAATTACTCTTCTGGGATTTATCGGAGTGGGGTTCGCCCAACTGGTGCCGAATTCGTACATCCACATTCTGGCTTTCATAGCATTCTGTTATGAGCTGGGGATACCCCCTACAGTCGATTCCTTTTTTACTCTCTTCTCTGCTGGGAAATCTCGGGAGCGAGGCTTCAAAGTGCTGAGCAAACAGCCTCCCAAGCCCAACGCCAAGTTTGAAAAATGATCTTTGATGGATACTCTTTCGAGCAACAAGGGGTGGCACAGAGAATGGTTCTTCGTGAAGGGACCCGAAATCCCTTCTATTCCGGAATGGACCATCTCCGAGTGGATTTCTGCAGACTTCGGGGACATTTCAGAGGAACGTGTGAAAGAAATGGCGAGTATTCTCGAGAAGATTCCCCTGAAGGAATGGAGCTTCGGACTCCTGAGTAAGCAAGCATGGTTGTATGACCATAAATGTGAGTTCCAAACTCTTATCGATACATAATTTGTTGAGATTTCTTTTAGTAAACTGATCCAAAGGAATGTTTTTTCTTTTTGTTGCAGTGTCTTTGATAAAACCCACATCGATCGACCGAAGGGATTTGGAGAAATTCCTTTCGGGTAAATCGTCATCACCCCCCACCGAAGTCCTACAAGAAGAAATTCTGGCTTCGGAGGCCCATGACGCTGAGGTCTTCCCTGAATCAGAAGCTGCAGAGGAATCCAGCCGACCTCGACAGAAAAAGAGGGCTGTTCGAAAATCAAGATCAATTTCTCAAGAATCTCAACAAACCTTTACCACCAGTCTGATTGATATGCCGGCTAAGGAGCGGATGCAAACTCTCCGTACCAAAAAGAAGAGGACCAAGGTGACCCCTTTATTTGCTGACAAACTTCGGGTTCCCACTGTCGAAGTTGATCCTCCGATCATCATTCCTGTGGAAATCCATGTTTCTGAAGACGAGCTTGAAAAACAAATCGAGTCTCCACCTCTGTCCCGTAAAAGGAAACAACCTTCCGACGATCAATTACCACCGCCTCCCGAACCATCCATGCCCTCTTCAACACGATCTTCCCCCTCAACCTTCAGGCGAGAAGCCGCATCTTCACCCACCGTATGGCCGGAGTTTAATGCAAACTTTCCCTTTCAGCTGTTCGATTCCTTTGTTCGGGAGACCGATGACCATCGGTTCGGAAACATCTCGATTAGGGATTTAATCGAGGAATGCATGAGTTACCAGGCTAAGGTGAGTTAGTTGTTCAATTTTGAATATTGGAAATCATGTATCTCTTCTAACAATTTACTGACAGTCTTTGGATGTCTGTAGGCAAATGCTGTCTTCGGGAGGCTTCTTCCCAAATATAAAGAAACTGAAGCCGAGGAAGACGCAGCCAGACGAGAGAATGCTATTCTGATGTCGGCTCTGAGCAAAGAGAGAAGGGATTAGAGGTGGCAAACGGGCTGACGGGCGTGGGCCAGACCGGGCTAAAACGGGCCGGGCCAAAAAGGCCCGAATTTTCACAGGCCAAAAAAAGTAAGCCCATAGCCCGCGGGCTCACGGGCGGGGCGGGTCGGTCCGCGGGCTGAAGGTGGTTTATGCCTATTTTTGTGCACTTTTTTGAACCCACAAATCCCGCGGGCGGGCCGGGCCGGGCCGGGCTTTGAACGGGTCGGGCCAAAAAGGCCCGGGTTTTTATGGGCTAAAAAAATACGGCCCAAAGTGTGACGCCCCCAAAATTAGGTGTACATCACCCATCTTGGGTCGCCAGATACATGGTACAGAATTCAAATACAACTGTCGTGTACAATACAACAAAACATAAACTGTGAGTTTGAATACAAATATTGTCTACTAGAGAGTATACAAACTCAAAAGGAGTCCTCATTATAATTATTATCACACTATTTCACAGAATAGTGAGGACTACTAATGCTATCCTATGGACCATCACTCCGTTCCCCGACTCGTCCCAGCTATATTCTCATTTCCTGAAGAGAACAGTGAAAGAAAGGGTGAGCTCAACTAGCCCAGTAAGAAATATTATGACTAAGATAATGTAGAATAAATTATTATTAGTCTCCAATAATGTTAAACTGATAAAATATAATAGACATCAAGTTTAACTGCAGCGGAACAAGCAATCCATTAAAAGAGTCAAGTAGAAAATAAAATCTACTATCTTTTATGATTTAAAAGGTTTTTCAACACTGTTATCGTTGAGACTCAGCTTAATAAATATTTCACATCATTGAATCACCCCTGCACTACGGCCAAGGATATTCTTTAGTATCACGACCATAATTATCCATGCACTATGGGCCAAGAATATTTGTGTATTCATTAATGGTCATGATTATGCCAACAACTGTCCATCAATGCACTATGGGCCAATGAGGACTTTTATCACATCATTTGTAATATTACGGTCATGATTATACCGAATAACCCCTGGTCATAATCATACCAAGTCCATCTATGCACTACAGGCCACAGATGACTTTAAAAAAATAACCATGAGGATGATGACAATGATATAAGAATTCAATAAAACAAATTTAAGAATTAATTTGTCCAAGAACCAATAACGTCCAAATTATCAACATGATACTTCTGTGTAGAGTAAAATTCAAGAATGATCAGAAGAATATTTTCATGAAAAGATACTGGATGAAGCGCAAATATCAATGATATTCTACTAATTTCATGGAGTATAGAAGTCAAAACTTTAACTAATTGAGTATAATAAAGAATGAAATAACAAAAGAAATCACCATGCATGCGGTACTTTGCATAGACAGGTTATTCCAACAGAATAATAATAACGGAACCAGGTCAGGCAAAATTTGCACCGACAGGATGTTCCAACAGAATAATAAAGATGGAACCAGGTCCGGTGTAAAACACACAGACAGGATGTTCCAACAGAATAATAATAAAGACGGAACCAGGTCCGGTGTAAAACACACAGACAGGATTTTCCAACAAAATAATAATAAAGACGGAACCAGGTCCGGTGTAAAACACACAGACAGGATGTTCCAACAGAATAATAATAAAAACGGAACCAGGTCCGATGTAAAACACAGACAGGATGTTCCAACAAAATAATAGAAGAATGTCACCAAGTATAGGGTAGACTGCGTATACAGGTTATTCCAATAGAATAATAAGCAATGGAATAACAACAGTTCTCTTCATGAATAAGAAAGAATAACACCCCTTACCGTAAAAGAACTGAATATAAGAGTAGTTAAGTAACAGAAATTTTTTCTTCTTTCTCTCTATAATTTTCTCTCTCTAGAGTTTCAGTGAATTCGTAAGAAAATAATGAAGGAATGAGCTTCTATTTATAGAAGAATGGACTGCATAGTAACTAATTCCTGAACGGTCCAGATTGATTTACTTTTAATCGGACGGTTCATAAAATATTTTAATAAAACAAAACTTTTAAATAAAATATAAATAATATATATTATATATATACATGCAACCCGTGAATACACCCCGTGAATCAGGATGATTCACGTGAATTTCAAATAATCTCTCTCTATATATATTATATACATATAGCACTTCTTTTCTCCATCCTATATATATATATATATATATATATATATATATATATATATATATATATATATATATATCATATAATAATATAAAGTACTCCATCCTATATTAGCCAAAAACTTTCTCAGCACATTTCATGTTCCCTCCCCCACCCACTTGACTAACACGTATATATATAAATATATAATACTTATATATATATATATATATATATATATATATATATATATATAACAAGATTGATATAACTTTCCACCAACAATTTTGAAAAATGGGTAAGTAGGGGTCCAAATAATACGCCCAAAATTGAGTGATTTCTCACGTAAGCATCAATAATCAATACCGTGTGCTACTATGCAACCACACATATTACTGTACTTTTACTACCGAGTAGTTCAACAGTATTAACGGTAAAACTTCCGCCGTTATTTTCATAAAGTATTTTTATCGTTTTCTCAATCCGACAATAATTTCGTTGTGGGTCCACCAATGATTGTGCCATTGTACGAATATTTCCTGTTAAAACGAATATCCCCCGACCAATCGAATATTATATAACAACTTGCGTACTTTGAAAAATTTATAAATATTACCCACAACTATAACATTATATCAAATTTACTTTATAATATTCAAAAATAATATTTATAGAAAATTCATCTTTATTCAAAAAGTTGGGGTTTTACAATCTCCCATTCTTATGAAATTTCGCCCTCGAAATTAGGGTGCGTACCTGGTATATTGAAGAGGTAAGGATACCATGATTTCATTTTAGATTCTAACTCCCAAGTCGTTTCCTCAACATCGTGATTTCTCCACAAAACTTTGACTTGAGGTATAACCTTGGAGCGTAGAATATGTTCCTTCTTATCCAAGATTTGAACAGGAACCTCTTCATACGTCAAATCTTTCGCTATTTCGTCCGGTTCTAACTTAATAATGTGGTTCGGGTCTTCCACATATTTACGTAGCATGGATATGTGAAAAACGATATGAACACGAGACATACTTGGCGGTAAAGCGAGTCTATAGGCCACAATTCCTACTTGATCGAGGATTAAAAATGGGTCGATGAATCGAGGATTGAGTTTTTCTCTCTTTTCAAATCTCGTAACTCCTTTCCATGGAGCAACACGTAACAACACATGATCTCCTATATCGAATTCCATATCCTTTCGATGAAGATCAGCATAACTCTTTTGCCGATCTTGTGAGGTTTTTATACGTTACCGGATCGTTTGAATCTTTTCTGTAGTCATACGTACCAACTCCGGTCCCAACAACGTTGCTTCTTCCACCTCATCTCAGCATACTGGAGAACAACACTTTCTTCCATACACCGCTTCGAATGGAGCCATGTCAATACTTGCTTGATAACTGTTGTTGTAGGAAAACTCCACCAATGGTAAGAACTTTTCTCAACTTCCCTTGAAATCAAGGACATAGAGTCATAATAGATCTTCAAGAGTTTGAATAATCCTCTCCGACTGTCCGTCCGTCTAAGAATGATATGCCGAGCTAAATCGTAAATCTGTGCCCATAGCTTTCTGCAAACTAACCCAAAATCGTGAAGTGAATCTTGGGTCTCGATCAGAAACTATGGATACTGGCATACCATGCAGTCTTACAATCTCGTTTATGTACATACGAGCAAGACGTTCAAGTATATAAGTTTCTCGTATCGGTAAGAAATGAGCAGACTTGGTCAATATATCAACAATGACCCAAATCGCATCTATACCTTGAGAAACCTTAGGAACACCGGTAACGAAATCCATGGTAATGTGCTCCCACTTCTATTCTGGAATTTCAAGTGGTTGCAATGGACCTTTTGGCACTTGATGCTCCGCCTTGACTCGTTGACACGTTAGACATCTTGAGATAAACAGCGCTATCTCTCTCTTCATATTGCCCCACCAAAATGTATGTCGAAGATCATGATACATTTTGGTACTCCCAGGATGGATTGCAAATGGTGTGTTGTGCGCCTCCGTCATGATTTTATACTTTAAATTAGGGTCGTTAGGAACACAAAGTCTGGAGTTGACTCGAAGTATTCCTTCTTCATCAATTCTTGCTTCTGGCATAGCACCTTCTTGCACTTTCTTCTTCATACGCATCAGTTCCAGGTCTGTAGCTTGAGCAGCTTTAACTTTATCAATTAAAGTCGGTTCTACTCGTATATTCGTCATCATCACATGGGTCCCTGGAGTCTTTAACTCTATCTCCATCCTTTGCAAGTCACATAGAATGGGCCTTTGTGTTGATAATATCGCATTCGCACTTGCATATGATCTTCTACTCAATGCGTCAGCTACCACGTTTACTTTTCCAGGATGGTATGATCATAATCTTTCAACAGTTCAAGACAACGTCGTTGTCGCATGTTGATTTCCTTTTGAGTGAAGAAATATTTGAGGCTTTTATGATCCGTAAAGATCTCTACTTTTTCCCCATACAAGTAATGCCTCCAAATCTTTAGTGCGAAGACAACAGCTGCCAACTGTAGATCATGAGTAGGATAATTCTTCTCATATTCTTTGAGTTGTCGTGAGGCATATGCTATGACTTTCCCATATTGCATGAGAACACATCCTAACCCTTTGTGTGACGACCCCAAAATAGGTATACAACACCCATTCTGAGTCGCCAAATACATGGTACAAAAAAACAAACTACAACTTCAATAATACAATTGTCGTGCAAAATACGACAACACATACAATGAGTTTAAATACAAATATTATCTTCTAGACAATATCCACACTCAAGTAAGTCCTCATTACAATTATTCAAACACTATTTTACAGAAATAGTGAGGACAACTAAAACATCTTTCTAGAACCATCACTTCATACCCCGACTAGATCCTGCTATGTTCTCACCTCTTGAGAAGAAAAATGGAACAAAAAGGAAAAGGGTGAGCTCAACTAGCCCAGTAAAGAATATTATGACTAAGATAATA
This sequence comes from Panax notoginseng, assembly GCA_016801055.1. Taxonomy (NCBI): domain Eukaryota; kingdom Viridiplantae; phylum Streptophyta; class Magnoliopsida; order Apiales; family Araliaceae; genus Panax; species Panax notoginseng. Next base: position 175,324,939 of record CM029012.1, read on the forward strand.
TAAAACAAATTATCATTACTATTCAACAGGGAAAAATCTGATAGAATATAATCGACAACAAGTTTTAGATCAACAACTGCAGCGGAAACAGCAAACCATTAGAAGAGTCAAGTAGAGAATGATTTCTACTATCTTCTAAGATTTAAAAGTCCATCATCAATGTTTTATCTCTGTAACATCAATTAATAATCATCTTTAACCAAATATTCATCTTTGCACTACAGGCCAAAGATATTCATTTGTATCACCAGTCAGTCATGTTCATCTCAACACCTGTTCATCTTTGCACTACAGGTCAAAGATATTCATCAGGTAATCATACATATTTGCACTATAGGCCAAAGATATTCAGTAATATCATCATTTAGGACTGAGGATGATGAAAAATATCTTAAAGAAAACGAATCTAGTGAGACAGGAGGACAAATAGTAGGGATTCGTATAACAGTTTATCCAAGATCAATAATACTTCATAATAATCAATTGTGAAGCAGAATTCAAAAATAAAGATCAAAATATGGATACAATCAAAGATAGTAACCATAATAGATATCTTGGACAACAAGGAAAAATTTTATTTTTCGATGAATAGTGCCGTATTCGTGAATAGTACCGTATACGTAAATAGTAACGTATACATGAATAGTAACCCCGACACAAAAAGTTCCAAATTTGATAAAAAGTTCATATCAATATTTCAGCATAATGATATTGAAGAAAATAATATCATTTAAGAAGGAAATAATATCCTTTACCACAAAATATCAGTACTTCTGGTTGGAATACCGGTATAAGGCTGAAAGAAACTTGCTCTGATGAATAGAAACTCTCAAAGTATCTAAATACTCACAAAATACACTCAATAATCTAGAGAGAGAAAGAGAGAAAACTTGTTTCTGGTGTGCTTTTCAATTCTAACTTAGCCCTCTATTTATAGGAAAATGTTAGCACGCCGAAGCAGACTTAACCTGCAACCTGATGGCTTTACCTGCTATTATTCAAGCCTACCACATTTGAATAAAAATTTTAGCACATTTCTTCACCAACCAAGAGTGGGGCCCACCAATTCTAGAATTTTCCACCAAAATGATATACTCCGAAAATTCAACAATTTTTGAACCAGTCATATCGTAAAATTCATAATAAATCATACGTTCATTTTTAACGGTTCAAAATTTGTGGACATATACTCAACTTATATATGTATAACATATCCAAAAATTACCACGATCCAACGGTCGGATTAAAAATTATAACCCCCGCAAAATATCTCAAAAATCCTGATTTGAATTTTAATACCTCCATTCCGATAAAAATACTGATAAAACACCTCAACATTAACTCCTTCATTTTTAACCACAATAAATATATCCAATATTTATATCCACATAAAATAAATATTTCTTTATCATATGAATCAATAATTAATTATTCACAAATAATATTACAGAATCACATTTATGACAACCAGGCCGTTTCCAGGAAAGAGGGGGCTTTTCAATAAGAATTTCTCCTTACTAGCGCGCAATTATATGACCAAACCTCTCCTTAGACAGAACTTTCTAGACATTACCAATAATGCTATCTAATAATATTATTTAAATAATATGAATTATTGATCTGATAATAGAAAATACTGTGCAGCAATAATTATTGAAACAACAATAATACAAAATATCAACGCAGCAATTATTGAATCAATAAAATAAAATATTGAACAGTAACTACTGTAACAATTATTGAGTAGTGTCTTCTTACGTAAGAATCAATAATTGGTGCAATACCGTGTGCTACTGTATTTTAAACACTGGGTATTCCAACAGTATTAACGGTAACAACTACGCCGTTATCTATAAACAACTTATACTTGTCGTTTTCTTCATCCAATAGCTTTTCGTTATGGGGCCCACACAAGGCTGCGCTGTCGTACGAATATTCCCCGACAGCAAGAATATTCCACGACCAAACGAATATTTCCCGACAAAATGAATATTTTATAACCACTTGCTTATTTTGTAAAATTTGCACATTTCTCCCATAACCAAAGTATTATATCAAATTAACCCCTTATTATTCACAATAATATTTAGAGAAAATTTGATTTTATTCATTAATAAGTTGGGGTCTTACAGAGTTTATCAAGCTAGAGCAGAATAATATGACCGTGTCGCAGTACGAAGCGAAGTTTGCCGAGTTGTCTCGGTTTGCATCCCACTTGGTGGATAATGAAGAGAGAATGACGCAAATATTTTTAAGAGGTGTAAAGCTGGAGATACGTCAACATCTTATTTCTCATAAACTGTGTTTGTATTCAGATGTTGTAAATAGGGCTCAGTTAGTGGAGCGCGATAACGAGTCAACGCAACCAAAAGAGAGCAGCCGTCAAAATGATAATACCAGCGAGAGCAGTCATCGAAGCGGTGACAACAAGCGTGGAGGAAATCAACAGGCCAGAAATGGTAACCACTTCGGTGGTAATCAGGGCCAAAATAATAAGAATGGACATTTCAAGAAGAGGAGATTCAACAATAATGGAAAGACGTCAGCACCACCACCCGTTGTTAAGGAAGGAGAACGACCACCTATCATATGCTTCAAATGCGGAGGGGAGGGACACTTAGTCCCACTTTGTCGTTCACCGAAGACAAGTTTAGTCAGGATGGAGGCACCAAAGGCCGTTCTAGAAAAATCAAAGCCGGTAGTGCAAGGGAGAGCGTTTGTTGTGACCTCCCAGAAAGCAAGGAACCCGAATGAGGTCATCACGGATAAGCTTATCATAAACTCTAGCGAAGTATATACTTTATTTGATACCGGTTCTATCCATTCTTTTATTTCTCCTACTTGCGCTCAACGATTAAATTTGACTCCGGAGTAATTAGACTTTAACTTATCTGTAGAAACTCCGTTGGGAGAAACCTTCATTACATCCACTATTTATAAGTCTTGTTTGGTTCAAATCGGTACCCTCACATTACCTGTCGATCTTATTTCATTAAAAATACTTGTATTTGACGTGATTCTAGGAATTGATTGGTTAACTACTCACCATGCTAAAATTGATTGTTTTCGTAAGGTTGTTAGCTTTCATATTCCTAAACAACCTATTATGCGAATTCAAGCGACCAAACCATTAAAATCAATCACGGTCATCTCAAGCCATAAAGCTATTCGTTTATTAAAAAATGGATGTCAAGCTTTCTTAGCCCACGTCACAGATCTAAACAAAACTACGTCAGTTTTGAATGATATTTCTATTGTTAATGAATTTCCTGACGTATTCCCTGAAGAACTTCCTGGCCTACCCCCAGAGCGTGAAATTGAATTTTGTATCGACCTTGAACCCGGTACAAAACCCATTTCCAAAGCCCCATATCAAATGGTTCCTATTGAACTTCAGGAGTTAAAGACTCAACTACAGGAATTGTTAGACATTGGTTTTATTCGTCCTAGTACTTCTCCTTGGGGTGCTTCTATTCTATTCGTGAAGAAGAAAGATGAGAGTATGCGACTTTGTATTGATTATCGGGAGTTGAATCATGTCACCATCAAAAATAGGTACCCATTGCCACGTATTGATGACCTGTTTGACCAGTTGCAAGGAGCCAAATTCTTTTTAAAGATTGATCTTCGTTCCGAATATCACCAATTAAAGATTAGAACTGATGACATTCCAAAGACAGCTTTCAGAACTCGGTATGGGCATTATGAATTCCTAGTCATGTCCTTTGGATTGACTAATGCTCCTGCTACCTTCATGGATATGATGAACCGAGTATTCAAGGAATATTTGGATCACATTGTGGTCGTTTTTATTGATGACATCCTTATTTATTCCACAAGCCGTGAAGATCATGAGCAATACTAGAGGCTGATACTCCAAAAGCTTCGTGAATACAAGCTTTATGCCAAATTGAAGAAATACGAGTTCTGGCTTGAGGAAGTAGCATTCCTTGGGCACGTGGTATCAAGTCATGAAATATCTGTTGACCCAGCAAAGATTAAAGCTATTCAAAGCTGGGAGCAATCTAAATCAGTGACCGAAGTACGCAGCTTTCTCAGCTTAGCTGGTTATTATTGGAGATTCGTAGAAGGGTTTTCTCGAATCGCTACTCCACTAACTCAGCTGACTCGAAAAGATACAAAGTTCGGTTGGAGCGAGGAATGTGAGAAGAGTTTTCAAGAACTCAAGAGGAGACTCATTTCAGCACCTGTTCTGACAATACCATCGGGTTCGGAGGGATTTGTCATCTACAGTGATGCTTCAGGCAAAGTGTAAGACCCCAACTTATTAATGAATAAAATCAAATTTTCTCTAAATATTATTGTGAATAATAAGGGGTTAATTTGATATAATACTTTGGTTATGGGAGAAATGTGCAAATTTTACAAAATAAGCAAGTGGTTATAAAATATTCATTTTGTCGGGAAATATTCGTTTGGTCGTGGAATATTCTTGCTGTCGGAGAATATTCGTACGACGGCGCAGCCTTGTGTGGGCCCCATAATGGAAAGCTATTGGATGAAAAAAACGACAAGTATAAGTTGTTTATAAATAACGGCGTAGTTGTTACCGTTAATACTGTTGGAATACTCGGTGGTTAAAATACAGTAGCACACGGTATTGCACTAATTATTGATTCTTACGTAAGAAGGCACTACTCAATAATTGTTACAGTAGTTACAGTTCAATATTTTATTTTATTGATTCAATAATTGCTGCGTTGATATTTTGTATTATTGTTGTTTCAATAATTGTTACTGTACAGTATTTTCTATTATCAGATCAATAATTCATATTATTTAAATAATATTATTAGATAGCATTATTGGTAATGTCTAGAAAATTCTGTCTAAGGAGAGGTTTGGTCATCTAATTGCGCGCTAGTAAGGAGAAATCCTTATTGGAAAGCCCCCTCTTTCCTGGGAACGGCCTGGTTGTCAAAAATGTGATTCTGTAATATTATTTATGAATAATTAATTATTGATTCATATGATAAAGAAATATTTATTTTATGTGGATATAAATATTGGATATATTTATTGTGGTTAAAAATGAAGGAGTTAATGTTGAGGTATTTTATCAGTATTTTTATCGGAATGGAGGTATTAAAATTCAAATCAGGATTTTTGAGATATTTTGCGGGGGTTATAATTTTTAATCCGACCGTTGGATCGTGGTAATTTTTGGATATGTTATACATATATAAGTTGAGTATATGTCCACAAATTTTGAACCGTTAAAAATGAACGTGTGATTTATTATGAATTTTACGATATGACTGGTTCAAAAATTGTTGAATTTTCAGAGTTTATCATTTTGGTGGAAAATTCTAGAATTGGTGGGCCCCACTCTTGGTTGGTGAAGAAATGTGCTGAGATTTTTATTCAAATGTGGTAGGCTTGTGTGACGCCCCCAAAATTAGGTATACATCACCCATCTTGGGTCGTCAGATACATAGTACAAAATACAAATACAACTTACTAATACAACTGTCGTGTACAATACGACAAAACATAAACTGTGAGTTTGAATACAAATATTATCTTCTAGAGAGTATTCATACTCAAAAGGAGTCCTCATTACATTTATTAACACACCATTACATAGAATAGTAAGGACTACTAACTAATACTATCATTCGGACCATCACTCCGTTCCCCGACTTGCCCCAGCTACGTTCTCATTTCCTGAAGAGAACAGTGAAAGAAAGGGTGAGCTCAACTAGCCCAGTAAGAAATATCATGACTAAGATAATGCAGAATAAATTATCATTAGCCTTCAACAATGTTAAACTGATAAAATATAATAGACATCAAGTTTAACTGCAGCGGAACAAGCAATCCATTAAAAGAGTCAAGTAGAAAATAAACTCTACTATCTTTTATGATTTAAAAGATTTTCCAACACTGTGATCGCTGAGACTCAGCTTAATAAAATAATTCACATCATCGAATCACCCCTGCACTACGGCCAAGGATATTCGTATATTCATTAATGGTCATGATCATGTCAACAACTATCCATCAATGCACTACGGGCCAATGAGGACTTTTACCACATCATTTGTAATATTACGGTCATGATTATACCGAATAATCCCTGGTCATAATCATACCAAGTCCATCTATGCACTACAGGCCACAGATGACTTTCAACATTTTATAAACCTGAGGATGATGACAATGATATAAGAATTCAATAAAACAAGTTCAAGAATTAATTTATCCAAGAATTAACAACGTCCAAATTGTCAACATGATACTGCTTTGTGGAGTAAAATTTAAGAATGATCAGGAGAATATTTTCATGAATAGATACTAGATGAAACGCAAATGTCAAGGATATTTCACAAATTTCATGGAGTATAGAAGTCAAAACTTAACCAACTGAGTATAATAAAGAATGGAATAACAAAAGAAATCACTATGCATGCGATAGACCGCACAAACAGGTTATTCCAACAGAATAATAAATAATGGAACCAGGTCCGGCGTAAATGCACAGACAGGATATTCCGACAGAATAATAAATAATGGAACCAGGTCCGGTGTAAAACACACAGACAGGATATTCCGACAGAATAATAAATAATGGAACCAGGTCCGGTGTAAAACACACAGACAGGATGTTCCAACAGAATAATAATAAAAATGGAACCAGGTCCGGTGTAAAACACACAGACAGGATGTTCCAACAGAATAATAATAAAAACGGAACCAGGTCCGGTGTAAAACACACAGACAGGATGTTCCAACAGAATAATAGAAGAATGTCACCAAGTATAGGGTAGACCACGTATACAGGTTATTCCAACAGAATAATAAGAAATGGAATAACAACAGTTCTCTTCATGAATAAAAAAGAATAACACCCCTTACCGTTTTAAAGACGAGCTGAAATAAGGAAGTAGTTAAGTAGCAGAATACTCTTCTTCTCTCTCTCTATAGTTTCTCTCTCTAGAGTTCAGTGAATTCGTAAGAAATAATGAAGGAATGAGCTGCTATTTATAGAAAAATAGAATGCATAGTAACTAATCTATGAACGGTCCAGATTGATTACTTTAATCTGACGGTCCATATTTAAATAAAAATCTTTTAAATAAAATATAATATATTCTATTTATAGAATAACTTTAATAAAGTATTCTGTTTTATATAAAAAGATGTTTCTGTTTTATTACGTTAATAATACGAATAAAACAAAACGTCATTATCGCTAAATAATTCATATTATTAACTGACAATAATTGAATCAAACTGAGTGACTTCTAACATAAGCATTAATAATCAATACTGTGTGCTACTATGCAACCACACGTATTACTGTACTTTTACTACCGAGTAGTTCAACAGTAACAATGGTAAAATTTTCGCCGTTATTTTTAATAAAATATTTTTGTCGTTTTCTCAATCTGACAATAATTTCGTTGTGGGGTCCACCAATGATTGTGTCGTTGTACGAATATTCCCTGTTAAAATGAATATTCCCCGACCAATCGAATATTATATAACAACTTGCGTACTTTACAAAATTTATAAATATTACCCACAACTATAACATTATATCAAATTAACTCCATAATATTCAAAAATGATATTTATAGAAAATTCTTCTTTATTTATAAAAGTTGGGGTCTTACAGCTTGAATAATAGCAGGTAAAGCCATCAAGTTGCAGGTTAAGTCTGCTTCGGCGTGCTAACATTTTTTTATAAATAGAGGACTAAGTTAGAATTGAAAATCACACCAGAAACAAGTTTTCTCTCTTTCTCTCTCTAGATTATTGAGTGTATTTTGTGAGTATTTAGATACTTTGAGAGTTTCTATTCATCAGAGCAAGTTTCTTTCAGCCTTATACCGGTATTTCGACCAGAAGTACTGATATTTTGAGGTAAGGGATATTATTTCCTTCTTAAATGATATTATTTTCTTCAATATCATTATGTTGAAATATTGATATGAACTTTTTATCAAATTTAAAACTTTTTGTGTCGGGGTTATTATTCACGTATATGTTACTATTCACGTATACGGCACTATTCACTGAAAAATAAAATTTTCCCTTGTTGTCCAAGATATCTATTATGGTTACTATCTTTGATTGTATCCATGTTTTGATCTTTATTTTTGAATTCTGCTTCACAATTGATTATTATGAAGTATTATTAATCTTGGATAAACTGTAATACGAATCCCTACTATTTGTCCTCCTGTCTCACTGGATTCGTTTTCTTTAAGATATTTTTCATCATCCTCAGTCCTAAATGATGATATTACTGAATATCTTTGGCCTGTAGTGCAAAGATGTATGATTACCTGATGAATATCTTTGACCTGTAGTGCAAAGATGAACATGTATTGAGATGAACATGACCGACTGGTGATACAAATGAATATCTTTGGCCTGTAGTGCAAAGATGAATATTTGGTTAAAGATGATTATTAATTAATGTTACAGGGATAAAATATTGATGATGGACTTTTAAATCTTAGAAGATAGTAGAATTCATTCTCTACTTGACTCTTCTAATGGTTTGCTGTTTCCGCTGCAGTTGTTGATCTAAAACTTGTTGTCGATTATATTCTATCAGATTTTTTCCTGTTGAATACTAATGATAATTTGTTGTATATTATCTTAGTCATAATATTCTTTACTGGGCTAGTTGAGCTCACCCTTTTCCTTTTTGTTCCATTTTTCTTCTAAGGAGGTGAGAACATAGCAGGATCTAGTCGGGGTATGAAGCGATGGTTCTAAAAAAATATTTTAGTTGTCCTCACTATTTCTGTAAAATAGTGTTTGAATAATTGTAATGAGGACTTACTTGAGTGTGGATATTGTCTAGAAGATAATATTTGTATTTAAACTCACAGTATGTGTTGTCGTATTTTGCACGACAATCGTATTATTGAAGTTGTAGTTTGTTTTTTTGTACCATGTATTTGGCGACTCAGAATGGGTGTTGTATACCTATTTTGGGGTCGTCACAGTTGGTATCAGAGCTTAGGGATATGATCCCTGGCTGAGATGTGAGACAAGAACTAGGAGGGGAGAGACGGAAAATTTCTTCGCTAGTATGACCTGACTAAGTTTATTTGGTGTTTATTTGGTCGGTCAGAGTATAGGGATAATATGTGACATGTCAATTAACCCTTGTTTTATGGCAGTATTTAAGAATGGCAGCTGAGAACGTTAATAATGGAGTAAATCAGATCGTGGAGACACCTTTAATCACCACCCAGGAGAACGTGCAACAGGAAGGCAATATTCCTCCTGTAAACAACGTTACCGAGGAAACGATGAATGATGGAATGTTTAGGAGCTTTTTGCAGTTCATGCAAAATCAGACGAGGCAGACCCGTGTGCAGAATACGGGTGGAAATGATAACGACGCGCGGTTTGTCACAGCCAAGCAGTTCAAAGAATTGGGACCACCAGAATTTAAGGGAATGCCGGATCTGATCTTGGCGGAAACGTGGGTCAAGCAAATTACCAAGATATTCGATGTCTTGGAATGCACGGAGGAACAGAAGGTTCTATTCGCTACCTTTATGTTTCGCGGTGAGACAGACTACTGGTGGGAGTCTGTGAAGCGTACCCAGCCTGACGCACTCAATATGTCCCGGAAAACATTTCAGAAACTGTTTAATGACAAGTACTTTCCTGAAAGTATTCGTCATATGAAGGAGGTAGAGTTTATTAGACTGGAACAAAATAACATGACGGTGTCCCAGTACGAGGCGAAGTTTGCAGAGTTATCCAGGTTTGCATCTCATTTGGTCGAGAATGAGGAACGAATGACAAGGATGTTTCTGAGAGGTTTAAAACCCGAGATTCGACAATATCTTATCTCTCATAAATTTTCTTTATATTCAGATGTTGTAAACAGGGCTCAATTATTAGAGCGAGATAATGAGTATGTTCAACCGAGGGACCACAACCAGGGTCATACTGGTGACAGCAGTCATCGGAGCGATGAGAACCAGCGAGGAGGGAAAAATACAGACAAAAGTGGTAACCACTCGGGTGGTCATCGTGACCATGATAATAGGAGAGGTGAGTTAAGTGGAAATTTCAAGAAGAGAAGATTTAACGATGACAGGAAGACGTCGACAGCAGCACCAGCACCAGGAACAAATCCTAGGGGAGGAAAACGACTGCCAGTTAGATGTTACAGATGCGGAGAGGAGGGACATATAAGTCCAAACTGCCCACAACAGTTCAAGGTATGTTATAATTGTGGAAAGGAAGGACATATCGCCCGAGATTGTACTATAGCGAAACCAAGTCCAGCTGGGACGGTGACACCAAAGGCGGATACGGACAAAATAAAGTCGACGATTTCTGGAAGAACGTTTGTCGTGACAGCCCAAAACGCGAGGAACCCGAACGAAGGTATAACGGGTTAGTTAATTATAAATTTTTGCGAAGTTTATACCTTACTAGATACCGATTTTACCCATTCTTTTATCTCTCTTGCTTGTACTCAACGTTTAAACTTGACTCCGGAGAAATTAGACTTTGACCTATCTGTGGAGACTCCGTTAGGAGAAACTTTCATTACATCTACAGTTTATAAATCTTGCTTAATCCAAGTTGGCACAATCATATTACCTGTTGACCTAATCTCTTTAAAGGTACTTACTTTTGATGTGATTTTAGGAATTGATTGGTTAACTACTCATCATGCCAGAATTGATTGTTTTCGTAAGGTTGTTAGTTTTCATATTCCTAACCAACCTATTATGCGAATTCAAGTAACCAAACCACTAAAATCAATCGCTGTCATACCAAGCCATAAAGCCATTCGTTTATTGAAAAACGGATGTCAAGCTTTCTTAGCCCATGTCATGAACTTGAACAAAAATACGTCAGATTTGAATGATATTTCTGTTGTTAGTGAATTTCCTGACGTATTTCCTGAAGAATTTTCTGGCCTAACCCAGAGCGTGATATTAAATTTTTGTATTGATCTTCAACCCGATACAAAACCCATTTCTAAAATCTCATATTGGATAGCTCCTATTGAACTTCAGGAGTTAAAAACCCAACTATAGAAGTTGGTACCCGAGCCTCTATCTGGTGACTTCCTTTGTGGAATACACCAAAGTCAGACTCTCCGTAAGGGACTCTATATTTGTGTGGTGGTAAAAGAATAGGTGTCATTGTGACGTGCTATCCAAGATTGGGATATGAATCACAATTGAGAGCAACCAAAGTCGATGACCAAAGTACGTAGCTTTCTGGGCTTAACTGATTATTATCGGAGATTCGTGGAAGGATTTTATCGAATCGCTACTCCGTTAACTTAGCTGACTCAGAAAGATACAAAATTCGTATAGAGCGAGGAATGCGAGAAGATTTTCCAATAGCTCAAGAGGCGACTCATTCGGAACCTGTTCTGACTATACCATCTTGGAAAAGCGAACGTGGTAGCTGACGCGTTGAGTAGAAGATTGTACGTGAGTACGAGTGCGATATTGTTGAACACAAAGACCTATTTTGTATAATTTATAAATGAAAGAGATAGAGTTAATGACTCTAGGGACCCACGTGATGATATACGAGTAAAATCGACTTTAATCGATAACGTTAAAGCCGCTCAAGCTACAGACCTGGAGCTGATGAATATAAAGAAGAAGGTGCAAGAATGTGTTATTCTAGAAGTAAGAGTTGATGAAGAAAAGAAAGCTCAAGCCTTCGATTTATTTGAAATTCTCGATCGAGTAGGAACTGTGGCCTATAGACTTGCCTTAACGCTAAGTATGTCGCGTGTTCATAACGTTTTTCACGTATCGATGTTACGTAAATATGTGGACGACCCGAATCATATTATTGCGTTAGAACCAGACGAGATAGCCGAAGATTTAACGTACGAGGAGGTACCTGCTAAGATATTGGATAGGAAAGAACATGTCCTATGCACGAAGGTTATACCACAAGTTAAGGTTTTGTGGAGAAACCATGCTATTGAAGAAATGACTTGGGAGTTGGAATCAGAAATGAAAGCGAGGTATCCTCACCTTTTCGAAACACTAGGTACGTACGTCAATTTCGAGGACGGAATTTCATAAGGAGGGGAGGTTGTAAGACCCCAACTTAATAATGAATAAAATCAAATTTTCTCTAAATATTATTGTGAATAATAAGAGGTTAATTTGATATAATACTTTGATTATGGGAGAAATGTGTAAATTTTACAAAATAAGCAAGTGGTTATAAAATATTCATTTTGTCGGAGAATATTCGTTTGGTCGTGGAATATTCTTGCTGTCGGGGAATATTCGTACGACGGCGCAGCCTTGTGTGGGCCCCATAACGGAAAGCTATTGGATAAAGAAAACGACAAGTATAAGTTGTTTATAAATAACGGCGTGGTTGTTACCGTTAATACTGTTAGAATACCCGGTGGTTAAAATACAGTAGCACACGGTATTGCACCAATTATTGATTCTTACGTAAGAAGGCACTACTCAATAATGGTTACAGTAGTTACTGTTCAATATTTTATTTTATTGATTCAATAATTACTGCGTTGATATTTTGTATTATTGTTGTTTCAATAATTGTTGCTGCACAGTATTTTCTATTATCAGATCAAGAATTCATATTATTTAAATAATATTATTAGATATCATTATTGGTAATGTCTAGAAAGTTCTGTCTAAGGAGAGGTTTGGTCATCTAATTGCGCACTAGTAAGGAGAAATCCTTATTGGAAAGCCCCCTCTTTCCTGGGAACGGCCTGGTTGTCATAAATGTGATTCTGTAATATTATTTGTGAATAATTAATTATTTATTCGTATGATGAGGAAATATTTATTTTATGTGGATATAAATGTTGGATATATTTATTGTGGTTAAAAATGAAGGAGTTAATGTTGAGATGTTTTATCAGTATTTTTATCGGAATGGAGGTATTAAAAATCAAATCAGGATTTTTGAGATATTTTACGGGGGTTATAATTTATAATCCGACCGTTGGATCGTGGTAATTTTTGGATATGTTATACATATATAAGTTGAGTATATGTCCACAAATTTTGAACCGTTAAAAATGAACGTATGATTTATTATGAATTTTACGAGATGACTGGTTCAGAAATTGTTGAATTTTTGGAGTTTATCATTTTGGTAGAAAATTCTAGAATTGGTGGGCCCCACTCTTGGTTGGTGAAAAAATGTGCTGAGATTTTTATTCAAATGTGGTAGGCTTGAATAGTAGCAGGTAAAGCCATCAGGTTGCAGGTTAAGTCTGCTTCGGCGTGCTAACATTTTCCTATAAATAGAGAGCTAAGTTAGAATTGAAAATCACACCAGAAACAAGTTTTCTCTCTTTCTGTCTCTAGATTATTGAGTGTATTTTGTGAGTATTTAGATACTTTGAGAGTTTCTATTCATCAGAGCAAGTTTCTTTCAGCCTTATACCGGTATTCCGACCAGAAGTACTGATATTTTGAGGTAAAGGATATTATTTCCTTCTTAAATGATATTATTTTCTTCAATATCATTATGCTGAAATATTGATATGAATTTTTTTATCAAATTTAAAACTTTTTGTGTCGAGATTACTATTCACGTATACGTTACTATTCACGAATACGGCACTATTCACCGAAAAATAAAATTTTTCCTTGTTGTCCAAGATATCTATTATGGTTACTATCTTTGATTGTATCCATGTTTTGATCTTTATTTTTGAATTCTGCTTCACAATTGATTATTATGAAGTATTATTGATCTTGGATAAACTGTTATACGAATCCCTACTATTTGTCCTCCTGTCTCACTGGATTCGTTTTCTTTAAGATATTTTTCATCATCCTCAGTCCTAAATGATGATAATACTGAATATCTTTGGCCTGTAGTGCAAAGATGTATGATTACCTAATGAATATCTTTGGCCTGTAGTGCAAAGATGAACAGGTGTTGAGATGAACATGACCGACTGGTGATATAAATGAATATCTTTGGCCTGTAGTGCAAAGATGAATATTTGGTTAAAGATGATTATTAATTGATGTTACAGGGATAAAATATTGATGATGGACTTTTAAATCTTAGAAGATAGTAGAATTCATTCTCTACTTGACTCTTCTAATGGTTTGTTTTTTCCGCTGCAGTTGTTGATCTAAAACTTGTTGTCGATTATATTCTATCAGATTTTTCCCTGTTGAATAGTAATGATAATTTGTTGTATATTATCTTAGTCATAATATTCTTTACTGGGCTAGTTGAGCTCACCCTTTTCCTTTTTGTTCCATTTTTATTCTCAGGAGGTGAGAACATAGCAGGATCTAGTTGGGGTATGAAGTGATGGTTCTAGAAAGATGTTTTAGTTGTCCTCACTATTTCGGTAAAATAGTGTTTGAATAATTGTAATGAGGACTTACTTGAGTGTGGATATTGTCTAGAAGACAATATTTGTATTTAAACTCACAGTATGTGTTGTCGTATTTTGCATGACAATTGTATTATTGAAGTTGTAGTTTGTTTTTTTGTACCATGTATTTGGCGACTCAGAATGGGTGTTGTATACCTATTTTGGGGTCGTCACAAACTCCACCTCTTTCATGTGACGAATACTTTCGGGAAAGTACTTGTCGTTGAATAGTTCTTGGAACTTCTCCCAAGACATCTTGAGTGCGTCAGGCTGAGTACGTTTTATAGATTCTCACCAGTAATCTGCCTCTTCACGCAACATGAAGGTGGCGAAGGGAACCTTTTGCTCCTCGGAGCATCCCAAGACATCAAATATCTTGGTGATCTGCTTTATCCATGCTTCCGCCTTAAGTGGTTTTGGCTCTCCAATAAACTCCGGTGGCCCCAGCTCCTTGAACTGTTTAGCGGTGACCGTCCGAGAGTTTCCAGTGTTTTCACCTACATTTTGGATAGGAGCCGCTCTCGCCTGCTGTTGCATGAATTGCATAAAGCCTCTGAACATTCCATCGTTCATCATTTGGTCAGTGTTGTTGTTTGCCTGAGGAATGTCGCATTCCTGATGCACATTATCCTGATTATTGATCTGTGGAGACTCAACGGTCTCCTGTGCTCCATTGCTATTCTCAACATTCTCGGATGCCATTTTCAGATACTGCCACAAAACAAAGATTAATTAACATATAACATATTATCCTTATACTTTGACAGACCACTTAAAAACCAAATAAACTTATGTAGGTCATACTAGCGAAGGAATTTCCCGTCTCTCCCCTCCTAGTTCTAGTCTCACATCTTAGCCAGGGATCATATCCCTAAGCTTTGATACCAACTGTGATGCCCCTAAAATTAGGTGTACATCACCCATCTTGGGTCGCCAGATACATGGTACAGAATTCAAATACAACTTACTAATACAATTGTCGTGTACAATACGACAAAACATAAACTGTGAGTTTGAATACAAATATTGTCTACTAGAGAGTATACAAACTCAAAAAGAGTCCTCATTACAATTATTATCACACTATTTCACAGAATAGTGAGGACTACTAATGCTATCCTCTGGACCATCACTCCGTTCCCCGACTCGTCCCAGCTATATTCTCATTTCCTGA
Source organism: Panax notoginseng (assembly GCA_016801055.1). Lineage (NCBI taxonomy): Eukaryota > Viridiplantae > Streptophyta > Magnoliopsida > Apiales > Araliaceae > Panax > Panax notoginseng. The sequence goes on from CM029012.1 coordinate 175,340,493, forward strand.
AGAGAACAGTGAAAGAAAGGGTGAGCTCAACTAGCCCAGTAAGAAATATTATGACTAAGATAATGCAGAATAAATTATCATTAGTCTCCAACAATGTTAAACTGATAAAATATAATAGACATCAAGTTTAACTGCAGCGGAACAAGAAATCCATTAAAAGAGTCAAGTAGAAAATAAAATCTTCTATCTTTTATGATTTAAAAGATTTTTCAACACTGTTATCGCTGAGACTCAGCTTAATAAATATTTCACATCATCGAATCACCCATGCACTACGGCCAAGGATATTCTTTAGTATCACGATCACAATTATCCATGCACTACGGGCCAAGAATATTTGTGTATTCATTAATGGTCATGATCATGCCAACAACTGTCCATCAATCCACTATGGGCCAATGAGGACTTTTACCACATCATTTGTAACATTACGGTCATGATTATACCGAATAACCCCTGGTCATAATCATACCAAGTCCATCTATGCACTACAGGCCACATATGACTTTAAAAAAATAACCATGAGGATGATGACAATGATATAAGAATTCAATAAAATAAGTTCAATAATTAATTTGTCCAAGAACCAATAACGTCCAAATTGTCAACATGATACTTCTGTGTAGAGTAAAATTCAAGAATGATCAGAAGAATATTTTCATGAAAAGATACTGGATGAAGCGCAAATATCAAAGATATTCTACTAATTTCATAGAGTATAAAAGTCAAAACTTTAACCAACTGAGTATAATAAAGAATGGAATAACAAAAGAAATCACAATGCATGTGGTACTTTGCATAGACAGGTTATTCCAGCAGAATAATAATAACGGAACCAGGTCAGGCAAAATTTGCACCGACAGGATGTTCCAACAGAATAATAAAGACGGAACCAGGTCCGGTGTAAAACACACAGACAGAATGTTCCAACAGAATAATAATAAAGACGAAACCAGGTCCGGTGTAAAACACACAGACAGGATGTTCCAACAGAATAATAATAAAAACGGAACCAGGTCCGGTGTAAAACACACATACATGATGTTCCAACAGAATAATAAAAGAATGTCACCAAGTATAGGGTAGACCGCGTATACAGGTTATTCCAATAGAATAATAAGCAATGGAATAACAACAGTTCTCTTCATGAATAAGAAAGAATAACACCCCTTACCGTAAAAGAACTGAATATAAGAGTAGTTAAGTAGCAGAAAACTTTTCTTCTTTCTCTCTATAATTTTCTCTCTCTAGAGTTTCAGTGAATTCGTAAGAAAATAATGAAGGAATGAGCTTCTATTTATAGAAGAATGGACTGCATAGTAACTAATTCCTGAACGGTCCAGATTGATTTACTTTTAATCGGACGGTTCATAAAATATTCTAATAAAACAAAACTTTTAAATAAAATATAAATAATATATATTATATATATACATGCAACCCGTGAATACACCCCGTGAATCAGGATGATTCACGTGAATTTCAAATAATCTCTCTCTATATATATTATATACATATAGCACTTATTTTCTCCATCCTATATATATATATATATATATCATATAATAATATAAAGTACTCCATCCTATATTAGCCAAAAACTTTCTCAGCACATTTCATGTTCCCTCCCCCACCCACTTGACTAACACGTATATATATATATATATATATATATATATATATATATATATATATATATATATAACAAGATTGATATTGTAAGACCCCGAATTTTATGAAATAAAAGTATTCAATTTTTCTTATAATTACTATTCAGTAAATGGTTAAATTGATAAATGTTAAAGTTAATGGTGATATATAAATTTTTTTTTCAAGATACACAAGTGGTTATAAAATATTCATTGTTGTCGGGGAATATTCATTTGGTCGTGGAATATTCTTTTTGTCGGGGAATATTCGTACGACGGCGCAGCCATTTGTGGGCCGCATAACAGAATAACTGTCGGGTGAAGAAAACGACAAATTTGAGTTTTTACAAATAACGGCGTAGTTGTTACCGTTAACACTGTTGGAATATCCGGTGGTTAAAATACAGTAATACGCGTTATTGCACAGTAGCACACGATATTGCATAGTATTTTTGAAATTATTAATTTTTACGTAAGAAGACACTACTCAATAATTGTTACAGTAATTACTGTTCAATATTTTATTGATTCAATAATTGCTACGTTAAAATTTTATATTATTGTTGTTCAATAATTGTCACTGCACAGTATTTTCCATTATCAGATCAATAATTCATATTATTTGAATAATATTATTAGATAACATTATTGGCAATGTCTAGAAAGTTCTGTCTAAGGAGAGGTTTGGTCACCTAATTGCGCGCCAGTAAGGAGAAATTCTTATTGGAAAGCCCCCTCTTTCCTGGGAACGGCCTGGTTGTCATAAATGTGATTCTATAATATTATTTGTGAATAATTAATTATTGATTCATATGATAAGGAAATATTTATTTTATGTGGATATAAATGAGGGATATATTTTTGTGGTTAAAAATGAAGGAGTTTGTGACAACCCCAAAATAGGTTCATTCCATCCAACCCATTCTGAGTCGCCAAATACATGGTACAGAAAATAACTACAACTTTATTACAACAATTGTCGTGCAAAATACAACAACACATATGATGTGAGTTTGGATACAAATATATACAAAATATGACTCATGTTCCAACCGTGGACATCACCTCACAATAACACCTTACATAAAGGTATAGTCAAAAACTGTTTTAGAAATTAGAATCTTTGGGAAGTGCTCAAGGAAACCTTCGTACATGGGAGGCCACGCGTCTAGGTTATGATAGATATCATATGGCCACAGAATTATCCTTGGTTGACCCAATAGACCCCAAAGAAAAACGAGAAGATTACTATCATATTCTTCCCAATGGTGAGTCTTCCCTTGACTTATCATTATCTCCACTGTCTCTAATTGAGAATTATACTTCAAACAAACACCAAGATTATATAGGTAGTGCCCATAGATATACTCAGCAAGTGGATGAGCACAACCCTGTCTTATGATGACACGATGTTGTATGTCATTAGACATCTTGTATGATAGTGACAAAACACCCTTCCAACGTTGGGTTCGCCTCACCCTATTTTCTTCACCAAATATAACTACTAAATGATGACCACCGTTCTATTCCCTTGTTACCCCCGCTCGACCCAGCTACATTCTTATTACCTGAAAGGAATTGTGAAGCAAAAGGGTGAGCACAACTAGCTCAGTAAAGAATATCATGACTAAAGATAATTCAATTATCAATAGCCTTCATCAACAATAAATCAGAGATTTAGAACATATGGTAAATGATAAAAATTTCAACCATAGTTGCAGCGGAACGAGCAATCCATTAGAAGAGTCAAATAGACTATAAAGTCTATTATCTTCTCCATATTAAAAATCCACCAACAATGTTTTATCCCTGTAACATCAATCAACAATTCTGGTCCACAATCATATGAATAACTCATAATCATAATTGTAGTTCTAAATTCCTCTTCTCATCCAGGACGATGATAATTTTCATCACCTATATTTACCTGAAACATCAAAGATCATGGTTACACCAAATCACATTTCCTGTTCATAATCATACTAATAACTTCATCTTTGCACTACGTCCAAAGATATTCATTTGTATCACCAGTTGGTCATGTTTATCTCAACATCTGTTCATCTTTGCACTACTGGCCAAAGATATTCAACAACATGTCATCTTTGCACTACGGGCCAAAGATATTCATCAACAATTCATCTTTGCACTACAGGCCAAAGATATTCATCAATATTTCATCTTTGCACTACAGGCCAAAGATATTAATATCTCAAAGAAATATATAATCATTTCAGAATTTATATAAACAATAATTATAACCATGTTGATCAATTCACCTTTGCACTTAAGCTAAAGATATTCACTTATAAATTCAATGGTCATAATCATACCAGTCACAATTCAACTTTGCACTACAGGCCAAAGAGAACCCTAGTCATGATCATACCAATAATCTACCCATCTTTACACTCTAGAGAAAGAGAATTTCAACATCAGGGTTATAAAAATGTTATATATGATAATAAAATCAATATAATCAACATATAGATTTAATCTTAAGAGTAATATTCATAACTCAACTATAATTTGGTTAGAAAAAGAAACCAATTTTTATCGTGAATAGTAACTCGTGAATAGTAACTCATGAATAGTAACTCGTGAATAGTAACTCATAAATAGTAAACTCGACACAAAAAGGTAGAAATTCCACAATAAAATCCATACCAGTATTTCGGTACAATGATATTGAAAGAATAATATTTCTTAAGCTTATAAACAATTTATTTAAATTGTTTACACTTTACTAAATAATGCATTTAATCATTCTAAAATACCAAACTCATAAGATTTTATCACCAATAATCAAAACCCTCATCAAAAATCTGCATATACCTCATATAGGATTCTCAAGCAATAAAATCCTATTTTCCAATTTTCTTACTTCACATAACATATTTAATTCATTTACTCATAACTAGTCCATTTTCATGAAAAATATCAAATCAGTTCCAAAAATATTTCTTTTCTGGGATTTAGCATAATATAGTCCCATAGTGAACATATATTTTTTTCAGAATTTTTAAAAGTCATTTACTATTTTTCATATGGCCAAAATAGCCGAATATTTAGACATTTATCAAAAATTGTACTTTTATCTAAAAATTCTGAAATTCACAGAGTATACTCCTATCATATACATGTACTCCCAATAAAAATTTCATCAATTTTGGAGTTAACCACAAGGAATTATAAGCGGTTACTTTTAAAATAGTCTTTTCTCATAAAATTCATAACTCTTAATCTATACATCCAAAAATCACCATTTTTGGACACAATCAAGAAAACTCATCAAAATATCATTTCAAATTTTTCCAGAATTTTTGAAGATCAGAAAAATTACGAAACTGAAAATCATAACAACCCTTAAAATCCATTACTATCCCTTACAATCCCTTACCTCAAAAGAGCAGTACTTCTGACTGGAATGCAAAGCTGAAGGAAACTTGCACTGAATAGCAACTCTCAAAGTATCTAAATACTCACAAAATATGCTTCATAATATAGAGAGAGAAAGAGAGAAAGCTTATGTTTCTGGTGTGATTTTCAATTCTAACTTAGCCCTCTATTTATAAGAAAATTTTGGTAGGTTTGACCTGTAACCTGATGGCTTTACCTGCTACTATTCCCACCCACCACATTTGAAATATAATTCAGCACATTTCTTCACCTACCACAAGTGGGGCCCACCAATTCTAGAATTTTCCACCAAAATGATGAACTCCGAAAATTCAACAATTTCTGAACCAGTCATCTCGTAAAATTCATAATAAATCATACGTTCATTTTTAACGGTTCAAAATTTGTGGGCATATACTCAACTTATATATGTATAACATATCCAAAAATTACCACGATCCAACGGTCGGATTAAAAATTATAACCCCCGCAAAATATCTCAAAAACCCTGATTTTTAATACTTCCATTCCGACAAAAATATGGATAAAAATCTCAACATTAACTCCTTCATTTTTTAACCACAAAAATATATCCTTATTTATATCCACATAAAATAAATATTTTCTTATCATATGAATCAATAATTAATTATTCACAAATAATATTACAGAATCACATTTATGACAACCAGGCCGTTCCTAGGAAAGAGGGGGCTTTCCAATAAGGATTTCTCCTTACTGGCGCGCAATTAGATGACCAAACCTCTCCTTAGACAGAACTTTCTAGACATTGCCAATAATGCTATCTAATAATATTATTCAAATAATATGAATTATTGATCTGATAATGGAAAATACTGTGCAGCAACAATTATTGAACAACAATAATATAAAATTTCAACGTAGCAATTATTGAATCAATAAAATAAAATATTGAACAGTAATTACTGTAACAATTATTGAGTAGTGCCTTCTTACGTAAGAATCAATAATTTCAAAAATACTATGCAATACCGTGTGCTACTGTGCAATAACGCGTATTACTGTATTTTAACCACCGGGTATTCCAACAGTGTTAACGGTAACAACTACGCCGTTATTTGTAAAAACTCAAATTTGTCGTTTTCTTCACCCGACAGTTATTCTGTTATGGGGCCCACAAATGGCTGCGCCGTCGTACGAATATTTCCCGACAGAAAGAATATTCCCCGACAACAATGATTATTTTATAACCACTTGCTTATTTTGAAAAAAAATCATATTTCATTCATAACTTTAAACTTTTATCAATTTAACCATTTACTGAATAGTAATTATAAGAAAAATTGAATAATTTTATTTTATAAAATTCGGGGTCTTACAGAGTTAATGTTGAGGTGTTTTATCTGTATTTTTGTCGGAACGGAGGTATTGAAAATCAAATTAGGATTTTTGAGATATTTCGCGAGGGTTATAATTTTTAATCCGACCGTTGGATCGTTGTGATTTTTGGATATGTTATACATATATAAGTTTAGTATATGTCCATAAATTTTGAACCGTTAAAAATGAACGTATGATTTGTTATGAATTTTACGAGATCACTGGTTCAGAAATTGTTGAATTTTCGGAGTTAACGATTTTGGTGGAAAATTTTAGAATTGGTGGGCCCCACTCTTGATTGGTGAAGAAATATGCTGAGATTTTTATTCAAATGTGGTGGGTGGGAATAGTAGCAGGTAAAGCCATCAGGTTACAGGTTAAGTCTGATTCGGCGTGCTAACATTTTCCTCTAAATAGAGGGCTAAGTTAAAATTGAAAATCACACCAGAATTCATAAGTTTTCTCTCTTTTTCTCTCTAGATTATTGAGTGTATTTTATGAGTATTTAGATACTCTGTGAGTTTATATTCATTAGTGCAAGTTTCCTTCAGCCTTATACCGATCAGAAGTACTGCTCTTTTGAGGTAAGGAATTTTAAGGGTTGTTATGTTTTTCAGTTTCGTAATTTTTCTGACCTTCAAAAATTCTGGAAAAATTTAAAATGATATTTTGATGAGTTTTCTTGATTGTATCCAAAAATGGTGATTTTTGGATGTATAGATTAAGAGTTATGAATTTTATGAGAAAAGACTATTTTAAAAGTAACCGCTTATAACTCCTTGTGGTTAACTCTAAAATGGATGAAATTTTTATTGGGAGTACATGTATATGATAGGAGTATACTCTGTGAATTTTAGAATTTTTAGATAAAATTACAATTTTTGATAAATGTCTAAATATTCGGCTGTTTTGGCCATATAAAAAATAGTAAATGACTTTTAAAAATTCTGAGAAAAATATATGTTCACTATGGGACTATATTATGCTAAATCCCAGAAAAGAAATATTTTTGGAACTGATTTAGTATTTTTCATGAAAATGGTCTAGTTATGAGTAAATGAATTAAATATGTTTTGTGAAGTAAGAAAATTAGAAAATAGGATTTTATGGCTTGAGAATCCTATATGAGGTATATGCAGATTTTTGATGAGGGTTTTTGGTTATTGGTGATGAAATCTTATGAGTTTGACATTTTAAGATGATTAAATGCATTATTTAGTAAAGTGTAAACAATTAAAATAAATTGTTTATAAGCTTAAGAAATATTATTCTTTCAATATCATTATATCGAAATATTGGTATGTATTTTATTGTGGAATTTCTACCTTTTTGTGTTGAGTTACTATTCATGAGTTACTATTCACGAGTTACTATTCACGAAAAAATTGGTTTCTTTTTTCTAACCAAATTATAGTTGATTTACGAATATTACTCTTGAGATTAAAACTATATGTTGATCATATTATTTTTATTATTATATATAACATTTTTATAACCCTAATGATGATATTTCTCTTTGACTTGAGTGTAAAGATGGGTAGATTTTTGGTATGATCATGACTATGGGTTCTCTTTGGCCAGTAGTGCAAAGTTGAATTGTTGATTGGTATGATCATGACCATTGAATTTATAAGTGAATATCTTTAGCTTAAGTGTAAAGGTGAATTGATCAACATGGTTATAATTATTGTTTATATAAATTCTAAAATGATTATATATTTCTTTGAGATATTAATATATTTGGTCTGTAGTGCAAATATGAACTGTTGATGAATATATTTGGCCGTAGTGCAAATATGAACTGCTGAAGAATATCTTTGGCCTGTAGTGCAAAGATGAATTATTGATGAATATCTTTGGCCTGTAGTGCAAAGATGAATTGTGGATGAATATCTTTGATCCGTAGTGCAAAGATGACATGTTGTTGAATATCTTTGGCCAGTAGTGCAAAGATGAACAGATGTTGAGATGAACATGACCAACTGGTGATACAAATGAATATCTTTGGCCGTAGTGCAAAGATGAAGTTATTAATATGATTATGAACAGGAAATGTGATTTGGTGTAACCATGATCTTTGATGTTTCAGGTAAAGATAGGTGATAAAAATTATCTTCGTCCTGGATGAGAAGAGGAATTTAGAACTACAGTTATGATTATGAGTTATTCATATGATTGTGGACCAGAATTGTTGATTGATGTTACAGGGATAAAATATTGTTGGTGGATTTTTAACATGGAGAAGATAATAGACTTTATAGTCTATTTGACTCTTCTAATGGATTGCTCGTTTCGCTGCAACTATGGTTAAAATTTTTATCATTTACCATATGTTCTAAATCTCTGGTTTATTATTGATGAAGGCTATTGATAATTTAATTATCTTTAGTCATGATATTCTTTACTGAGCTAGTTGTGCTCACCCTTTTGTTTCACAATTCCTTTCAGGTAATAAGAGTGTAGCTGGGTCGAGCGAGGGTAACAGGGAAATAGAACGGTGGTCTCTAGCTGTGGATGTTCTCCCGAAGCAGTATAGAAAAGTTTATTTAGTAGTTTTATTTGGTGAATCCAATAGGATAAGGTGTACCCAACGTTGGAAGGGTGTTTTGCCACTATCATACAAGATGTCTAACGACATACAACCTCGTGTCATCATAAGACAGGGATGTGCTCATCCACTTGCTGAGTATATATACGAGCACTACCTATATAATCTTGGTGTTTGTTTGAAGTATAATTCTTAATTAGAGACAGTAGAGATAATGATATGTCAAGAGAAGACTCACCATTGGAAAGAATATGAGTAATCTTCTCGTTTTTCTTTGGGGTCTATTGGGTCAACCAAGGATAATTCTGTGGCTATATGATATCTATCATAACCTAGACGCATGGCCTCCCATGTACGAAGGTTTTCTTGAGCACTTCCCAAATATTCTAATTTCTAAAACAGTTTTTGACTATACCTTTATGTAAGGTGTCATTGTGAGTTGATGTCCACGGTTGGAACATGAGTCACATTTGGTATATATTTGTATCCAAACTCACAGCATATATGTTGTTGTATTTTGCACGACAATTGTTATAATAAAGTTGTAGTTATTTTCTGTACCATGTATTTGGTGACTCAGAATAGGTTGGATGGAATGGACCTATTTTGGAGTTGTCACAGATATAACTTTTCACCAACAATTTTGAAAAATGGGTAAGTAGGGGTCCAAATAATATGCCCAAAACTGAGTGATTTCTCACGTAAGCATCAATAATTAATACCGTGTGCTACTATGCAACCGCACATATTACTGTACTTTTACTATCGAGTAGTTCAACAGTATTAACGGTAAAACTTCCGCCGTTATTTTCATAAAGTATTTTAATCGTTTTCTCAATCCGACAATAATTTCGTTGTGGGGTCCACCAATGATTGTGCCATTGGACGAATATTTTCTGTTAAAACGAATATTTCCCGACCAATCGAATATTATATAACAACTTGCGTACTTTGTAAAATTTATAAATATTACCCACAACTATAACATTATATCAAATTTACTTTATAATATTCAAAAATAATATTTATAGAAAATTCTTCTTTATTCAAAAAGTTGGGGTTTTACACAAAGTCTGCTTTTTGGCGGGCGGGCCCGTTTGCCAGGTCTAGAAGGGATCATGGTACCACTCTCTTCAATAACGAATGCCTCCAAAAAGATTTGAATAAGTTAAAAGAAAAATTGGAGACAGCCAAAGCCACGCACCGAATCACCGTCGATACGAACGTAGACTTAGTTCGTAGAAATGAAGTCCTTGTGGAGAAAAACGAAACATTGGTGAAAACCAACAAAAGCCTGGCGCTGCAAGTGAACGAATTTGAAGCTAGGAATTTGAGACATCTGAAGGAACGAGCAAAGCTCGAAGAGGAGCTTCGAGAGCTTCGCACTTTGAGAGATTTGGGTCACCCTCTGACCGAAGATCTTCAGAGAGAAATTCAACAAGACTACCGGAAATTAGCTGAGTTGAATGAGGAGATTGTCCAAATGTTCTCGGATGGATATGACGAGTGCCGAAGCAAAGACAATGCAAGACTTGTCACAGCCAAGGTTGATCCGACCATTCTTGACTCTTCGGAAGACGAAGCTGAATCCTGAAGATGATTTTCTTTTCCCTTAGCTGTAGGATTTCTGTAAAAATTCTTATCGTTTTGTAAACAATATTATGTAAATGAAATATCAACTTTCTTCTTTATGACTTTAGTGCGCTTTTTATCAATACTTCAATATCGATTCTTCTTGAAAAATGTACAAGCTCTTTCATGGACTTAACTTAAACTGTTAATTAACAACTAGGCAAGTTATATAACAGATAAGATGAAGTTAAAGAAAAATTTAACACTTAGAAAAATTTAGGTAATAAAGTAAATGAATACTTATTCGTTACCAAAGTGTGAGATAGATCTGCTTCACTGGGGATTTGTTTACCACGAAGGGCCTAAAAACTTGCACAAGATGACATTCGCCTACCGTGAAAGGCCTGACGAAGTCTAAAAGATGACACTTGCCTATCACGAAGGGCCTGACAAGGTTTAAAGGTCGACAATTACCTACCACGCAGGGCCTGACAATGTCTTAAGAATGACACTTGCCTACCACGAAGGGCCTGACAAGGTCTAAAGGTCGACAATTGCCTACCACGCAGGGTCTGACAAAGTCTTAAGGATGACACTTGCCTACCACGAAGGGCCTGACAAGGTCTAAAGGTCGATAATTGCTTACCACGCAGGGCCTGACAACGTCTTAAGGATGACCATTGCCTACCACGAAGGGCCTGACAAGGTCATAAAGACCACCTACCGGCGAGGCTACCATCAAATGGTCAGCGAGTCCACCCGATCCTCCTTACACCGATGACGTTAACAGCAACGAATATAAGACTTGTTTGAGAAAAAGGGAACTTTTATTGATGACGACTAAAACATTTACAGACTTCCGGTGTACTGACATTGTATCTACTGAAAGTATTTTCGAAGCCTGCCTGCATGCCAAGTATTCTTGATCTCTGATCCGTCTAGTGTCTTCAACCGATATGTTCCCGGCTTCGGTACCTCAATGACTTCATAAGGTCCTTCCCAGTTCGGCATCAGCTTTCCCAGATTCTGAGGTGCAGATGCTTCGACTTCTCTAAGGACAAAATCTCCCACTTCGAATCTACGAAGTTTCACCCCCTTATTGTAGTGTTTAGCCACTCTTCGTTGGTAAGATGCCAATCTAATCAAAGTTGTTTCTCTGACTTCTTCGAGTAAATCCAGATTAGCTTTCAGCCCCTCTTCATTATATATCTCCTTGAATTGACTGACCCGAAGACTTGGAGAACCAATTTCAACAGGGACTAAGGCATCAGTACCATAGGCCAGTCTAAAAGGTGAGTCCCCTGTTGTAGTCCTTGGTGTAGTCCGATAAGCCCATAACACGCTGAGCAGCTCCTCTGGCCATCTACCCTTAGCCTCATCCAGCCTACGCTTGATCCCATTCAGCAGCGTCTTGTTGGTCACTTCGACTTATCCATTCTACTGAGGATGAGCTACTGAAGTCTTTCTGTGCTGAACTCCCAGTTCCTTCAAGAATGCTTCAAACTTTGATCCCACAAATTGACGTTCGTTGTCCGATATCACCACCTTAAGAATTCCAAAACGAAACACTACTGACTCCTTCATGAACTTCAAGCATTCCTATTCCGTTATTAACCTAAGTGGCTTTGCTTCTACCCATTTGGTCATATAATCGATGACAACTATAACAAAACTGACCTAACCTTTGGCTTTCAGCAATGGACCCAGTATATCAACCCCCCAGACAGCAAAAGGTATAGGAGATAAGATCGAGTATTGCTCTTCTGGCGGCTGATGTGGGATTGGGCTGTTTAGTTGACACTTCTCGCACTTCTTGACGTATTCCGTAACTTCCTTGAAGATGGTAGGCCAATAGTACCCCTGACGAAGCACTTTGTAGGCTAATGACTTAGCAGCCATATGGTCGCCATAGATGACCTCGTGAACTTCTCGAAGAGTATATTCAGCCTCAGACGGAGTCAAACATTTTAACAGCGGAGACGAGAAGGCCCTTCGAAACAGATCCCCATCTATCAGAACGAAGTTAGCACTCTTGTATTTGATTTTCTTGGCCAGCATCTGATCCGAAGGTAAAACGCCATCTGCCAGATACTCCAGATATGGAGTCAACCAGCAGTTGGTTTGGTCAACGCACATTACCGATTCATGATGAACACTAGGATGTTGCAAAATTTCCAAGTAGACCGACCCATCAAAAACGTTAACATCCGTAGTGGCTAATTTGGAGAGTGCATCGGCAATGGAATTGCCATTACGTTCGACCCCTTAAAATTCATAAGACTGGAAATACTGAAGTCGTTCTTTCAATTATGCTAAATACTTGACCATTCTATGACATCGGGCTTCGTATTCCCCAGAGACTTGTTTAACGACTAACTGAGAGTCACTGAAGATGACTATTCTTTGCACTTCGAGACTCTTAGCTAGTTGTAATCCAGCCAGCACTGCCTCGTACTCCGCTTCGTCCTTGAACTAAAATCTGATGACCTGTTGCACCTTGAATCCCTCCGGACTCGTCAAAATAATCCCTGCTCCACTGACGCCCGTAGTAGAAGACCTATCTGCATACAGTGTCCACGAATTCTGCTTCTGCTGAAGAACTGCAACTGCTCTGTTAGATCCTTCAGCTTCTGCCACAACTTCATCAACTTCAGAGAACGAACATTCGACTACAAAATCAGCCAAGGCCTGCCCCTTGATGGAGGTTCGGGGATGATACTCAATGAAAAATTGAGATAACTCCATCGTCCATGCAGCTAATCTCCCCGATACCTCAGGTTTACCCATAATCTTCTTCAAAGGCTAATCTAGTATACTACTAACAACCTACCCTGAAAGTATTGCCTAAGCTTTTGACTAGCAGTTACTAAAGCAAAAGCAAACTTTTTAATGTTTGGGTACCTTATTTCAGCATCCTGAAGGACATGGCTTACATAATAAACCGGGTGCTGCTTACCCCCAACTTCACGCACCAAAACTGCTCACACTGCCAACGAACTAGCTGCTAAGTACAAATACAAAGGCTCAGCAGGAGCGGACTTCACCAACAAAGGCGCCGAAGATAAGTAGGACTTGATGCTCTGAAAGGCGTCCTCACACTCTGAAGTCCATTGGAACGTCTTTGCATTCTTCGACCCTTTCAACGTATCAAAAAATGGCAAATACCTTTCTGCCGATTTGGACATGAACCTCCTCAAAGCTGCAATCCTTCCAGTTAAACGTTGAACATCTTTAAATGACTGAGGAGTCTTCATGTTCAGGATCGCTTGAATCTTTTTTTGATTGGCTTCAATTCCTCTTTGATTGACTAGATAACCCAGAAACTTGCCAGCCCCTAATCCGAAGGTGCACTTAACAGGATTCAGTCTCAATTTGTGATGACGAACTGTCTGAAAGCATTCTTCTAAGTCATCCAGATGTTTATGTACCAGCATGCTCTTAACAATCATGTCATCCACGTACACCTCCATATTTTTGCCCAACTGATATCTGAAGACGTAGTTCATCATCCTCTGGTATGTGGCCCCGGCATTGATGAGGCCGAAGGTCATTTTTTTATAGGCATATACCGAACGAAGCGTAATGAACGCCGTCTTCAGTATATCCTCTTTACACATGGAGATCTGATGATACCCAGAGAATGCATCCATAAAACTTAATAAAGCATACCCCGAAGTTGCATCGATGAGCTGATCAATGTGGGGCAACGGGTAGAAATCCTTTGGACAAGCTTTATTCAGATCTGTATAGTCGATGCAGACTCTTTATTTCCCGTTCTGCTTCTGGACCAACACCACATTTGCCATCCACTGCGGGTAGTCGATCTCAAAGATGAAGTCAGCAGCTAACAGCTTTGCAATTTCTTCATCGATGATCTGCTGGCGCTCAGGTGCAAAGATCCTCCTCTTCTGTCGAACTGACTTTTTTGACGGGTCCACTTCCAATCGATGCTCAGTAATATCCCTACTCAATCCCGGCATGTCTTGAGGTTTCCATGCGAAAATTTCAACATAGCATCGCAGGAGTTCAATGAGGTTCGTCCGGAGAGGTTCCGGCAGACCCGAACCTATTTTCACTGTCTTGTTTGCCTTGCCAGGGATGAGCTCTATCTCCTCTGTTTCTTCGGCTGGCATGACCAATGGCTCTGAGCTGCTCTCCGTGAAGGGTTCGATCTCTATTGTCATGGTCTGTTTTTGTTTCGATACCCCCACTCCCGAAGTGATCACGACATTTCTATAACATCTTTTGGCCAGATCCAAATCTCCTTTCACCTCTCCAACCCCATTAGCCGTAGGAAATTTAATTTTGAAGTGAGGGATTGAGGTTACAGCTTGTAAAGCAGTTAAAGTAGGTCTCCCCAAAATAGCATTATAAGCAGAATCTACATGCACAACATAAAATTTGCAAATAATTTTTACCTGCTGAGGGGTCGTTCCGAAGATGACCGGTAGCTCAATGGTTCCAGCCACCTTAACTGGATCGTTGCTGAAACCGTACAAGGGGGCCTCCTGCCCAATTTTCATCTTCTGCCCATCCAGATTCATCCTCTGATAAGCGTGGGCATATAGGATATCCACAGAAGACCCATTGTCGATCATCATTCGCTTTATATCCACCGAACCCACTTGTGCAGTCACTACCAATGATCCTTCATGTGGTTCGATGGTTTCCGAAGGGTAATCCTCATCAGTGAAGGAGATTACCGTACCCAGATAAAGTCTGTCAGTCTTCGGGAGGGTACCCGCCACCGACATGACTGAATCCAGATAACTTCGACGCTTCTTTCCAACAAGTTTACCAGAAGTACCTCCGGTGATGACATCTATCACTTGCCTTACTGGTGGTCCAGGAGCTGGGAACACTTGCTGAACTGGTTGGGCTGCCTGAACAGGTCTTCTATCTTGCTGTTGATTCGTTCTGGCAGCCACATACTGAACTAAAGCCCCGCCTTGTACATTTCTTTCAATAAAATCTTTCAAACTAGCACAGTCGTTCGTATCGTGACCCGAGGCTTGATGATAGTCACAATACTTACGAGAATTTTCTTTTCCGGGCTTAATGTTATCTCGAGGTGGCTCGAAGATAGGTTGATTCTTAATCTGATCCAAGATAACAGCCATGTCAGTGTTGAGTTCAGTATACGTCCTATTTACCCTCTGGGCTGGAGCGGACGAACGTCCTCCACCCTGTCTCCAATTATTATTGAATTTCTTTGATCCGCCATCATGGCGGTCTTTATTTCCTTCATTCTTACTCTGGTCCCCTTCTGTTCTGTCCCGATCTGTCTCCTTAAGCCGATCTGAAGAAGGACATTTAAGGCTATTCATGGCTTCTTCTACCACGATATAACCTTCAGCTTTGTCGAAGGCTTCAGCGAGACTCTTCGGGTGATGAAACATTAACTTCTTCACCAACTTTTTTGATTTGACCAGATCTAACCCATTCTGAAACAGTCCTACGACTTGTAGATCGTTCAGGTCTGTCACTTGGCCTACTGCTTCACGGAACCGCTTTACTTATTGGCCCAAAGACTTATTCGAATACTGTCGAACCTGAGCCAATGAGCCAGTTGGTTTCCCCCTCCTTTTGTTGCTCCCGAAGCGAGCATGGAACTTATTGCACATGTCCACCCAAGATGAAATTGAATCCGAAGGCAAAGTCCCCATCCACTGCCTGGCATCCTTTCGGAGTGTCGTGACAAAAGTATGACACTTAGCAGCATCGCTAAAGTCATAATAATCCATCAGTCGGTCGAACGCCATGCTGTGGTCATAG
Organism: Panax notoginseng; assembly: GCA_016801055.1. Taxonomy (NCBI): domain Eukaryota; kingdom Viridiplantae; phylum Streptophyta; class Magnoliopsida; order Apiales; family Araliaceae; genus Panax; species Panax notoginseng. The sequence continues at coordinate 175,356,798 of CM029012.1, forward strand.
GGATCCCCCGATCCGTCATTGCTTTCAATGTGGGGCAACTTCTTGGTGGGGTCAGCTTTTTCTTTTAGAATCTCCGCGAAAAAAGGGGATGCCTTCTTTCCCGAAGTATCTTTCATTTTCTGTACTTCGACAAGCTGCCTCCGAAGTTCCTTTAACTCTTTAACCAGATACTCCACGCCTTCTGGTTGGGATGATGCTTCTTTTTCCGGTGACTCCTCCATCTTCTGAGTGGACCGGTCTCTTACAATAGAACCCCCAACTTTTGAGGGACTTTTATGATGACGATGGTCCATAGAGCGGAGTGCCCTCGGTGGACTTTCTGGTGTACGACCCCTAGATCTTCTTCGTCTTTGAACTCGGCTGTCGTGGTGGGAATGCGCAACAACGAGCGCCTTCTTTGTATTCTCAGGAGTGCGATCTCTAGATCGACCTTTCGTTCGCTTCGACCCTGCTCCTTAGAACCGACAGGGTGATGTGCCCTCTTCGATTTTTGAGGAGTAGGGCTTCTGGATCTTCTTCTTTCTCGAGGTTGACCCCGAGACTCACGCCCTGAATGAGCAGGTTCCTTCCCGCTCCGATGCCCACGTTCTTCGGATTGAACATAGCTGGACGCTTCGTCCCTCAACTCTGCCATTCGGGACATCTGCTCAGCTATATCCTGTCGTTGCTTTACAAGTACCTCCATGGCCCTATCTGCCTCATCTGCCATTTTAGCCAGTCGGGAGGCCTTTTCGTCTTGGTCATTTCGGTATCGAGTTCTAGGCGAGGTGCCTTTTACTCGTTTCTGACCATGGGCAGACCCTTTCTCTGCCGTGAAAACTAGTTTTCGCTTAACGTTACTCACAGCCCTCAGGCGAAAATCTTCGTATGAACGTTTTGACGCTGTGCTGACATGAATACTTAGTGCCGGTCCCAAAAGATCCTTGACAGATACTCGTGGTGTGGATTCACTGACAGTCATTGGCTGCCATTCAGGTGTAGGTGCTCTACTCTTCCCCATGAATACTGATGTAGAACAAACACAATTAGTGATTGAAAAATACTCAGGACACTGGAACTCATCCCTCCTTCTAGCGCCAATGTTAATGCCAAGATCTTCTCCCACGTCCCAATCACGTAAGACGCTCTGATCCTGCACAGTTCAACAAATCAACACCAAAAGCTTGACGGCCTGACCGTCGGGAGATAGCTCCGGCGTGAGAGTCAGTACAGGTAATCACAAGGTTAACAATGGAGGAATATATTGTCTAGTGCTTGAGAGAGAATAATAATTTGATTGTGTGTGGTGTAATGTTTTGTTACCTTCTTCTTCCTGTGTAATCCTTGCCCCACACGTAATACTAAATGCACCTTTCTAGAAATCACCAAAAAGATGGAATGATACACTTCAGATAAAGAAAGTTACTTAAATTTTTTTAAGTTTCCTTAGCAGCAAACCCTTATCAACAAAAAGAAAAACAAGAAATTGAGCAAGTAAAACAAAATATAGAGATAGCATGAAATTTTTGAAGGCACCATGAATTCTTCCTCTAGAAATACACAAATACTAAATAGGGCCCGTTGTCCTATTTTCTTAGCCATGACCAATGCAATAAAGATGATAGTACCAAATGTCTAAATGCAGTGTCTCGAAGCAGTAAGTTCAGCTGGAGTACAAATAGAAGTTGTGATTTTGGTAATGTTAGACTTTAGACCAATGCTCGCTTAGAAAGTGGGGAGCTAAACATCATCAGTACAAAAGATTTGAAACTCTATAAATATGTTTATTTAAGTGGTAGCACAAGGTAATGTTGCAAAAAGAACCATGATACTCACCTTGAAAACCCCTAATTTTCCATCTTTACTCCGAGTACCCTCTGGAAAGAAAAAAATAGATCCTCCCTTCTTCACAAGATCCATGCATCGCTTTAGAGTTTGCTACATTCATCAAAGCAACGATATAAATTGCATAGTTTAAGATAAGATAGTTTACCAGGGAAGCAATTATTACAGTGTGAAATTTGCAGATTGTAATCCAACCTACACCAACTGATTAAAACGTTGCATCAGAGGTGAAATAATGTTTTCAAAGGAGGGAACCGAGTTACCAATTGGCTTCTGCTGTCCATGCGCTGTAAAGGAATAACACCCATTAAAAACATGGCCCATCCAACAACAGGAAAGAGGAAAATTGCAGTCTTGCTGATGAACTTGAAGCTTCTACCCAGAGTGAGAAGAGTATATGTGTCTAAAAAACTTTGGTGATTGGACACATATACAGCAGCTGTATCTGGTGAAGGCAAATTTTCTACTCCCTCCACTTCAATCTTTAAGAACAGAGTAACAGTCAAAAGAGCCCAAATTTTGGCAATAAGGTGATGGGCTTTTCTATGGTACTGATCAAACAAGAGCACAAAAGGATGTGCCACCAGCATCACCATGAACAGAAAAATGGCAAGAGAAGCAGTAACAGTATAGAAGCAAATTCCTCTAACTTTTGAGCCTAATCGAAGTTCTGCACTTGCAAGAAAAAATGAATCAAGACAAAGGTAAAAATGATAGCGTTGGAAACCAAAAATGGAAGTTGGTTAAATCCCTTCAAGAAGAACCTGATAATTGACGGGCAGCATCAGGAGACCCAGTTCCAGCAATTTCAGATCTAGCAACGATGTACCTCGACATTTTAACCTGCTTATGCCATTTATAATCATGATGCGGCCCATTAATATTTTCCTTTGGATAAAAACTGAAGCAAGATGCAGAAGCATATTTTGGTCTGCTGAGCAAATGACCAACTGTAAGACCGTCTGGAGAAAAGGAAAAGTAAATGACCAGATTGAAAAGAAAGTAGACTACAACAACAATAATAAATTAATGGAATACATATGACTGAAAGAAAATAGAGAAAATTGCAACACAAAAATGCAGATTGAAGACAAGTATATAGTTATGAACTCTGAAGTCATCTATTACTGAATAAATATTATTAAACTCGCAAATTTGGAAGCTTGGAATACAATTTTAGTTTCCAAGTCTACAAAGATGAACTCTTAACAGTTAATATATATTGTAACACAATCCGGCTGACGTAGAGGCAAGCTAGACTCATCTGATGAGAGAGGTTGAGCAGAAATGACGAGGGTTAAAATACATAGACCAAGAAAACCAAAAGGCATACTAAATCAATGACATAGGCAAGAATCACCATTTGTGCAGGACCATAACATACTTCCGGATATTGCATTGAGTTACAGATATTCATTACTGAAAATTTTATTTGAGAGGCAGAGAACAACGTCGTACATTGGTAATAAAAGAAATGCAAAAACAACGTTAAACAAAAAAAAAGGCCAAAAGAGCATCCTAGATTAAAATTGTATGCTAAAGGAATATGTCAGGAATAAACATGTGAATGAATTGAAATATATGTACAAGAACTTAGAATGAATTGATCAAATATGTTAGGTTGATCCTACATAAGCAAAACAGGTTTGTAAAGTCCTTAAAAAGAAATGATGTACAAGGACTATAAAGATAGAAAGATCAAGCATGTTAGGTTGATCTTATAATGTAATAGATAGGCTTGTCTGATCGTCGAGCACTGCACCAGAAGTCGTAGTCTACCAGGAGAGTCAAAGGTAGCTCCACCTTGTTCTCTCACCTGCTAGATTTATCAGGAGAATAGTAGTAGAAGTTCCAAATGAACCATCAGAGACTCCTCCTGACAGATGGGAAAACCATGGAGGTGAACAGATCAGAATAATAAGAATGACATCCTTCGACTTAGTCAAGAACCGGAACAACATGGAAATGGACTGCACAACCATTCTCTATAACCCTGATGATCTATTGATGAGATGGTTCTTCCAGTGGATGCCATGGCTAAAGGCTCTTACTGAAAAGGATGGAAGCTACTACAGTTGGTGTTACAAGCAGTTTCCAAGCATGGAACTGGTGGCTCAGAACTTTCCAAGAGTAAGAAGTTTGCCACCAAGCTGATCACAAACCAGCCTCACTTCAAGGTCTATCGACATGCTGGAAATCTCTACATCCCCTACGATCGTAGAGTAGATTCTGAAGGAAGAAGGGTCATGACCAAGGAGCTAATCGTAGAGTCTGTTCACTCTACGGCTGATGGTGTTCAAGCCCAATCTCAGAAGTCTCCTTATGATCAAGCACTGCTATCAGACACTCCATCATCCTCCACAATCAATTGGTACTCCACGATTGTTCAGATTATCCACACCTTTGAAAATCTGTCCAAAGATGACAATTGTAGAGTCCAATCCATTGCCCATACTGAAGCTGCCAATCAAGAGGATCAAACTGCTTTGGAGTAGGACTTACAGAAAAGCTCTGATGATTTAAGCAAGAAGATATCTATGCCCACTAAAGACTCACAGAAGCAGACAGCAGCAGGAGATGACTCTTACCAGCACAAGCTTCAAGCTATCTTGGCTGATGTATCTCTCAAAATTCAAGAGCGAGATAGCATCTATCAGAAGGCCATCCAAGATCAGAAGGCAGCAGCTCTACAAATTCAAGAGGCCAATGCAAAGCAGATAGAAGCCCTCTCTGACAAGATTGACGATCTGAAGTAGACCTTCTCTGTGCAACTTGAGCTCAGCCAGCAAGAACTAAAGTTTGAAGTTGCAAACTCCTCCTACCTCATGAAGCAGCTTATGTCCAACATGGAGCAGCTCTTTCGAATGATTGATGACAAAAAGGGGGAGAAAAAGAGGCAAAGAAAGAAGAGGAGCAAGAGGCATCAAAAGAAGAGCAAAGGGTTAAGGGAGAAGAAGTTAAAGAAGAAGTTAGCAGCAGCAGATAAAGAATCATCATCTGAGGGAGAGCCTAAAGATGATGATCCCATGATAGCAAAATCTAAGGGGGAGCCAGATAAGAAAGATGATGAAGGGGAGCCAAGCAAAGATAGAAGATCATCATCTGAGGGGGAGCAAGAGCAAGAAGCAGAATCAGATGAGTAGCTGATCAACAAGCATCCTGGAAACATGCATGGAGCCAAGGAGGTACATCTCTAACTAATTAGGTATGTTCTGGATCCAGGATGTAGAATGTCTGAATATATAAACTGTCGTATTAATATAAATGACATTCATGATTAACTGTTTAGAAATACAGCTGCTCACTGTATCTAAGATTCATTCATAACATGCATATGCACGTATTGTTTTTGTCATAATCAAATAGGGGGAGATTGTCAGGAATAAACATGTAAATGATATTCTTATTTAATATATGATTTGATTATGATATATATATATATATATATATATATATATATATATATATATATATATATATATATATGAATGAATATGCAAGGATGCTTGCATTAAGAAAAGCTGTAAAGTCCTTTGATAGATAATAGAAATATATGTACAAAGACTTAGAATGAATTGATCAAATATGTTAGGTTGATCCTACATATGCAAAACAGCTTTGTAAAGTCCTTAAAAAGAAATGATGTACAAGGACTATAAAGATAGAAAGATGAAGCATGTTAGGTTGATCTTATAATGTAATAGATAGGCTTGTCTGATCGTCGAGCACTGCACCAGAAGTCGTAGTCTACCAGGAGAGTCAAAGGTAACTCGGGAGCTATCGAGGCAGAATAGGAGTATGCAAGATAGTGAGATCTCGGAGTTCGTAGATTTCCAAGGAAAACGAAGAAGGATCGTAGTGTATCGAGTAGAGCTTCCTCGGGATCGTAGTATGCTGAGGAAGTCATGTTCAGAATCGTACAGACAGCCTGTCTATGAGCCGAACGACCATCTGCCAAAGCCAAGTATGAAACGTAGACTACACTCAGAGTCGTAGAGTCTAGCAATGCCAAAGCAAAGACAAGGATCGTAGGCTACACTCTGAGATCGTAGAGTCCATTGAATGAATGTAGAGATCGTAGTCGGGCAAGATCAGATGAAGACAACAAACACAAGGCAGTAATCGTAGAGTACCAAGATCTGATCTCGGGATCGTAGTGTCTGCACAGCCGAAGCTAAATCGTAGAGTGAAGAACTACGACTCCAAAAGAGGTGCTCACAATGCTAAGTCAGAATCGTAGAGCAGATACGGTTCTCAACGAATGAGCACTCCCAGAATATCCAAATGTACGAAGCCTCTGGTTGGCACTGCAAAGATGTAATCCACAACAAGGGAACCAGAGAGCACTCAACGAATGGCATGCAGGCTAGCAGAAGAACTAAGCAACAATCCAATCAGCATCAAGATTGAGTTGAAAGGCCACTCGTGATGAAGTCTTCCACAAGGAGATCCAATGAAGACTTCAGCAGCTGACTAAGGAAAAGTCAGCTAATGCAGTAGCTGTCAAGAGAACAGAAGACAATGATCTTGGAAGCAACCAAGATCGTAGTGTTTGCCAAACAAAGAAGGGACTGATGGAAGGTGAACCGAGATACTGGTCAGCCTCTGATAAGCAAGGCTAAAGTGATTAAGTGCTGGGTCAGATCATTGATGATAAGTGAATAGGAGATCACAAGGAGAAAGTAAGCTGGACGCACCCCAAATCTGAAGTGTCTTGATATTCAGAAGGGGACCAGGGCAAGGAATTAGGCCATCAGTATCTGAGAACAGTTGAGGCGAACAGAAGTATTGAAGCACTGCACAATACAGGAAGAAGTGTTCTACACTGAAGATCCAATCAACACTCTTCCAGATCGTAGTGTTAACTCTTCTAGTCAACGAGCAACACTCAACAAGACACTACGTTCAGGTCCTTGAAGACATGCATCAGAATCGTAGAGTTCGAATACCTGAAGACTGAAGCAGTGGCAACGGTTCAATCTGAAGGATAATATTCAAACAAGTGCTTATTGAGAGCGTCGATGCAAAAGGACAACCTCTGATCTAGAAATCAGAAGTAATAAAGTCTTCAACCTGCCCAAGACAGTAAAGTGATACATCTGACAGGGTAGGTGAAAAAGTAGACTGCAGCGTCAGATAAAATATGACAAGTCACATCAAGCAGTCTACATCAAGCAACTCAAGATCTGCGAAGACATTTGAATAGCTTCCAACGGCTACTTTCCAACGGAAAGATTGGGAAGGTGTATAAATAGAGAAGAGCTTCAAAGATCAAAGGTTGCTGGAGTTGTCAGTTTTGGAGAAAAGGTGGACTGATACAACCGAGTGATAGTGAGTCAGAAGGCTCACTCTACGATCCACCAAGAACACTCAGAAGTTAGATCAAGCAAGAAGTAGAAATGTGAGTTCTACTATATAGAAGTGAGAGTTCTACTATATGAAGAGTGTTCTGAACTGCCGAGAGAAAGAAGAGCATCATGCCATCTGGATGTCCATCATGGGAAGACTCTAAGTACAATAGAGAAGAGCTTACAGTCAGCTTAGCAAGTCCATCGTGGGAAGGCATCTAGTAGCAAGAAGGGAGATCACAAAAGCCATCTTGGTGACAAGCATGAGAAAGCTTCTAAGTACCTAACAGAAGAGCTTACAGTCATCTTAGAAGCCTCTCATGTGTAGCCATCAAGTACCAGGGAGAAAGATCTTCAAGGCAGTTCATCAAGGGGTCATCCGGAGTAATTGAGCAACCTAAGAAGCTGAGCATCATGCAACACTCAGTTGCTCCTCAAGGATGATCAAGCCAAGCTGCTAAGGATAAAAGATGTTCAGAGCATGAAGACATCTTAGCAGCTCAGCACCGACTCCAACAACAACAAACAAACAACTCAACGAAGCCAGGGCCTGAGGGGTCCTTGTCTAGAGGGACTAAACGAAGTTCCAAGCCTGCTGGGCTTGAAGAGTTCCTAGGGAACTAGAGGAGTCCCAAGGCTGCTGGTCTTGAAGAGTTCTCAGTGAACTGAAGTCCCAAGGCTGCGGGCCTTGAAGGAATCGTAGAGATTCAGGGTGCTGCCCTTCCTTAGTGGAAATCCTGCTAGTTGAAAGCAGAAGAGTGGATTAGGAGCTTGAGTCTCTGAACCACTTAAAACCCCTTGTGTCTTTTATATTATGTCATTTATATTATGTCTATAACTGCTATAACTGCTATGTATGTCTTAACTGCTTACAACTAAACTAACCTAATGAACAATGTATGTATGACTATGAATATATCAATGAAGGGGAATCTTTTACTTATTCCGTTGTGCTTGAAAAGATTCTATGTTTGTCATATACTCAAATATGAACAACACATCATAATCCAGAAAAGTATTTGAAAAGAAAAGGATCTATTCAACCCCCCCTTCTAGATCTATTGTGCCCTCTGGGAACTAACAATTGGTATCAGAGCAGGTTCTCATGCTATATTCTAAAGCTAATTGCTTTGAGTCTGATCCCAGGCACTAACATTGTTCTAAACTTAGTTTAGTAGTAAGTAACTTGTTATATGCAGAAGAGCTCACAAGTTGGAAATATTGTGTATAGGTAAATATGTGCATACACCTGAAGCTGCTCAGATTGGTCCATATCCTTGATTGTTATATCAACTAGACCAATCCTAGCATGCAGTCAATCTTATAGTCTGAAGATCAGACGAGAGAAAGAAAGTAAGGGACATCAGCGACAAAGAGTAAAGCATTCTTCAATCTGAAAGATGAAGAGGTCACGCGTACTAAGAAATGCTGATCAAGAGGAGAAAGAAGACCTTCTCAAACTTATGAGTGACCAACCAACAACTGGTTGCTATCTCTGCAAACTCAAGGATGTCAAAGATCTGAATGCCTTGATTCTCTCAACCTACCACGACTGATTGATGAAAGGCCAACAAGAGCATTAAGCTGAAAAGAGCAAAAGTAAAAGCTATGCACATCAATACCTGAACTCAGTATATCTAAGGTAAATGACAGTAAAAAGGTACGGTTCCTCACCATTATCAATGTGGACATCATATTTGCACCATCTTATGAACTATGACAGTATTCTGTCAAGAAGTCATAATCTACCTAAAAAGGTGAAGAGAGAAAGTAGTCTGAAGATGGAAAATTCAAATGTCTATAAACTTTCTCTTTAACCAAGCTTTAGGCGGAAGATTACATCTTGAAGAAAATCTGAAATAGATCATAAGAGTATCACTGACCATATGGACTTTATGTGAAGTAACCATTGCTGGTGTGCTAGTACGCATGTACAAGTCTATGTTCTAAGTGTTTGACAACACACAGAGAATGATCAGGTCTATAAGAGGATCTTGCTGATTTGTAGAAACTAGAACAAATCAAGAAACATGTTATCATCGCACAGTCAACAGGCACAACTAAGTAAATATCACCTTTCAAAAATGTAAAGAAGATATAAATCAAAAAATTACCGGTTGAAGAAGACAAGATGAAGAGAAACAGCTAGCATCTTTCTTACCTGAGCAATTATGCAACACAAGTAAATTACTACGAGGGAGTAAAATTCAGATAAACATATATATATAGAGAGAGAGAGATAGAGAGAGAGAGAGAGAATTATACGAGGATTGGCTGGAGTGGAGGGGTTGAACAGAAAATGGTTGAATTTCGGTTGATAGGATAGCTCCATGGATTGAAGATGTGACCTGTAAGTACCAAACTTTCTTAGAAATTCCTATCTGTTTCTCTCTCATTCACAGAAACAAACACGCACAGACACACTATCTTTCTTCTTCGGCTTTTACGTCTTGGGACGTCTGACGACCACTTCCAAACTATCTTTAGTTTCGTTTTAAAACCGTCTTTTTGGCTGTTCTTGAACGCAGTTTAAGAAATAAAAGGGCTAGTATTTAACCACTGAATCCCATTATATTGTCGTTAAAATAATTATTTTTTTCCCTAAAGCTGGAAGAAACAAATTGTTCAAATACTCTTTTTCCCTTCGGCTGGCTTATGTTTATTTGAAAGAATTAAACTTGGATATCACTATTAATTATAAAATTATATTTGTTTGTAAAGATTATATTTGAGATAAAAATATTATTTTTTTTTGTTTTCAAATTTAGATTTGGAACTATTAGTTTAGGAATTATAAAATTACTTAATAGTCTTTAGATTATAATTATAATCCCGGAATTATAATTCTAGGATTAATAGTCTTGAATTATAATTCCAAAATTATATAATCATAGCCTAAGGGAATTAAATTGATCATTTCAAACAAATGTAATGTTTATCTTATTGTTAAAAAAGGATTTTTCGCAATGGAAGTTTCATTCAAATAAATATTCATTGTTTTTATTTGTTTGAAGTATTTGATTTGTTGTTGCCTGGCTAAGAGTCTGTTCCGCAGTGACATATAAGTCAGTCAAACCAACTTATAAGTCATTTGTCACTATTCCTCTCTTTAGCAATGATTTATTTTTCTATTTATAAATTAAGTTTTAAGTCAAAAAAAAGGCAAGTATTTGTAACTTATTTTAAAATGACTTATAATTCATTTTAAAAAAAGTTAGTTTGACAAAATATAATGTCTATTTTGCCCTTCTTCTATTTTTGTCCCTCTTTTTATTAATATCCCTTTAAGTAATCATTACATTTAATTTTAACTTATAAGTCGAGCCGAACACTTTCTGTAACTTGTTTTAACTTAATTTATGACTTATAAATCAAACTGATGCCAAACATTGTTACTTATAAGTCACAATTTAAAATAACTTATAAATTAATTTATATTTTAATTTTAAATCATTTTAAAATAAAATCGTTGTTGAACGGGCTCTAAATGCTTTCTCCCGGACACACGTAGACTTACTATTCATATACTCGTAAAGTAAGAAATAACAGCCAAGAAGTTGGAACAATCCCAAGAAAAACAAAGCTTACAAAAGAAACAGAAAAAAAAATATCTTCCCAATCTAAACTGAATATACAGATTATGCAAAGTATAGATTGATCTATTTGCGAGGGCCGAACCTGCAACACCATTGCCTACCTTAGAAACCTTCCGAGTCTCCAAGACGGGAGCCTCCAACTTCTTGTTGGCGAGCAAGGTAGAGTCTCGAATGGTAACAGAAATGGCTAAGCCACCAAGAGCCATTTTAGCACGACAGGAAGGTAAGCTTTAGCAGAGCCAGTTAACTCTCCAGACAGAACAAAAAAGAAAAGGAAAAGAAAGTAAAAAGAGAAATGTACAGATATGTATGTTTTTATATGTTATTATCTGTTCAAGTTGAAATTAGGCCATATATTACTCTCATATCATCATTTTCTCATGGCTTTAGTAATGTCAAAAATCAAAATTGATATGAACAGCTATATACAAATCTTGAGGAAGGTGTAATTGGTTTTATTATGTCCGAAGGACATACAAACATGTCTAGCTTCAATATTTGACGTACTTTTTACACTCCTAAGAAAGATAAAAGTGACAGAATAGAACAATCATACTACCATTTCAGCTTCTCTTACATATGTTGGAATCCCAACGTCGAACCTCATTGTTGATTTGTAGTGTTCAGGCACAGCAGCGCCGCCCTGCACACAGATTTCAACCACTGCAGGAGCCTGACCATAGAAGTTCCTAAGCTCCCTCTGCAGTAGGGGTTCATTGAGATCAGGAACATGCCACACCCTATTTCCAATGCGGATAATTGGCTTTCTTCTTCTTTTCGTGGGGAACTCGGGCAGATCAACCCCTGCTTGAATGCAGAGTTCCACTACTGCTGGAATTCGAGGGACTGAAAACCTTTCCTCATGAGGAATACGCTTTCCCAGACGGTCAAAGAGGTGGTAGGCTTCAATTGGAACCAATATGTCTTCGATAACTGCATTTGTCCACTCGTGAAGTCCCCTGCGCACTGAAGCATTTGAGCCTCTACATGATTTGAATGGATGCCCAACAGGTCCCACATGGATTTCATTACACCACCTGCAAAAGTTTTGTGATAAATTGTGAACAACAAATCTTTAAATCTTCAACAGTATTTGTAACACCCCAGTCCCACACCGAAAGATAGGAAAAAAAATTGTCTGTATATGAGGAATTAAATAACTACCAATAGTACCTTCAAGTCATGACCTTTTGGGAGCCTATGGTGGGCTAAGATGACCCAAGAAGATACTATTGGGCCAGTGGTTTGAGGCCTTATTTTGATGGATTTGATTCGATTCGGACTTGGGATTTGACCCGAGATTTATTCCGGACTCGGGATTTGACCCGGGTTGTTTCATATGGTATCAAAGCCAGGTTCTTGAAAGCTCGGGTTAGGTTATCCGATCGGGTTGCCGGAGGTGGGGACACGAAGGCTGGTGGTATTATCCCACAATGGAGAGATGGAGGTCCGGAGGTGGGGACACAAAGCCAGCCGGTATTATCCCACAATGGCTAGAGAGGCAAAGATCTTTGGGCCCGTGTGTGTGATCGGTTCTGACGGGGACGTCAGAAATTTAAGTGGGGGAGTTTGTAACACCCCAGTCCCACATCGAAAGATAGGGAAAAATTTGTCTGTATATAAGGAATTAAGTAACTACCAATAGTACCTTCAAGTCATGACCTTTTGGGAGCCTGTGGTGGACTAAGATGACCCAAGAAGATACTATTGGGCCAATGGTTTGAGGCCTTATTTTGATGGATTTGATTCGATTCGGACTTGGGATTTGACCCGAGATTTGTTCCGGACTCGGAATTTGACCCGGGTTGTTTCAGTATTACAAACTTGCTTCTGAAAGAGAGAACCACTAATAAATTAATAAAGGTGTCTAAAAGCATATCCTGATAGCCCTTATACCATGACCATAAAAAATTATGGAACTACTTCCAATCCCCTCATTCCATTGGTATAATGAGTTACTTGGGTATGGCTCTGTGGAATGGATAATTTTATGCCCAGCTGGAGTTTCCAGTTTGCAGTAAGTTCACATAAGTAATAACTTTCCAGTAACCATAGGCATTCAAAATTATGGTAAACAAAAACTTACTTGCAGGCATGAGCAGGCACCACTTTCAAGAGCTTCTTGAGATTGTTAATTAGTGTTATTCTTGCATTAAACACGCTGTATGCAACAGGAATGAATCTTTTGACCAGCAATCCATTCTTTGGAGGAGGGACTGGTCTTTTAGGTTGGCCTTTCCTGTTCTTCAGTCTCTCCCTAGCAGCTCTCCGCAACTCCACTATGGGTATAGGGAAGGGTTTTTTCTCTTTTTTTGAATAATAACGAGGCAAATCAGCATTTTGAGGAGGATGATGGCATTTGATAACAGAGGACTGGCTGTGACATAAATTCCATTGTCGGGTTTTAAATGTTGTTTGAAGTCCAAATTTATTGTCACCATACTGCCAAAAAAAAAGTACAATTATAATACTAAAAATTCAACATGGTTTCTAAAATACAGCCATCAAAAGAGTAGAGAATTCAAATTCAAAAATCTTAAGACCTGAAATTAGTAAATATAGGAATGTCACATCACAAACTACATTTTGCATAGTGCATAACACCATATACATATTTAATATTTTTATCATAATTGGACAATATGCAAGCTGAAGCCACAGAAATATCTTCTACTACATGAAAATTAAAATGAAATATTTATAGCACGAAATCTAACCCTACAAATTAGTTTACTGATAAAGGAAAGTTGCAATATGGAATTGGATCCATTCCGTTATTTCATATTGTGGGCATAGAATTTGGTGGTAGAACACAGTTCGAATGGTTCCAGTGGTTTACTAGATAAGAAAAAGAAGGGGCAAAATGTGGAAGAGAAATATAGAAAAGCTGTTGTTTCATAATGTGGGCATAGAACGTGCTGTAGAATTAACATATAATTGTTGCAGTGTATCGGTAGATAGGGAAATCAGGGGGAAGGGAAGAGGTATTCTGCTGTTGTCCCTAGTTGCAGCCATCACACACAGACACCCTACACTATATGTTCCTCTTATAGTCTTATGTGCTTCAAACTGCAATGTCAAGACAAAGTTGACAACAACCCTATTTGTTGGGGATATACTTGGAGAATAAATCATTCATTATAATGAGAACAATATCTTTGATAGAGGAGATATTTTGGAAGTAACAGAAATAAAGCAGATTGAGGAACCGCGAGACCTATATTTCTTCCACAAAAGGATCCAGATGAGATGCTATTGACCCAAAATAATGTTATTCTACTGATGCAATGAAGAATTACAGAAGTTAAAACAGGCAATAGGCAAACTCTAGGTTCTTTAGAGATAAGAATTGCAACCTCTAGAAAGATATTGGTATAAGTTGGAAAAGTTAATTCCTATATTATGCAGTCTATTTTAATGTCTTGTATGAGCAAAAAACTGAAATAAAGGGAGGCACGAATAAGGCCACAAAACATATACACAGGATATAAGATAACATGTATAAATGGGTGCACAACAAAATAAAAATAAAATTAAGCATCCTGCTAGCTGAACCCAAAAGGTCACCTAAATTCATAATACACTCTTTAACAGATTAGAATAAATGGTGGACTTCAGGGTCATTATCACATAATTCATAAATATATTTAAAAGTTCATTGCATACTATAGGATAATCAGCAGATTGAACACATCTTGTTACATTCTCCACAAACTAAAAAGCTGCTTCTTTTAAAGTCTTCTTACTATGTCAAAAACATTAACATAATTAACAAGTAATAAAGAATGTGAGGTAAATACAAGAAGCAATAGAACAACCTCATACTCCAACAAACATTCAATAAGTATGTTTACCTTTAAAGAATCAAGTGAACCCAAAACCCAACGTCGATTGCATTTCAAAACTCCCAATTTAGGGGGTGAAGGTGCCCTTCCTTCAAAATGCAATAAAACTGTAGCGCCAAACAGGGGTGAATGCAGCCACAATCCATACCTGAAATCCTAAATTAGCATAAAAATATGAAGAATTGGCACTTTGTAATGGAGGTTTATTTATATTATACGAATTTCGCAAACAACTATACTACTACATAAGAAAGTGGTTAAATTAGTGAGTAAAAAGAAGAAGGAATTTGAGCTACAGAACTTCCCATATGTAGCCCAAAGCGTGCCGATTGCGCACGTGAGAGGTATTTCAATTGCACCAAAAGAGAGAGATTTCAGAAGATTTGGGGCTCCGAGTTCGAGGGTACAGAACTAGGCGTTGGCTTTTTCTAGTTTTCAGAACAGTATTACCGTAAACTTATCAAGAAGTGTTTATTTATTTATGTTTTTTTTTCTTTTTCTAGCCGCTTAATATTTCTAAACCCACGATCCCGCTCACCTTTTATTTAATTCACCCGAGTTCATTCTCTTTTAGTGACGGACCCGACAACGGTTCGGTCATGAAACCGTCGTCTATACTTTTAGCGACGGACAACGTATAGCGTCGCTAAAAGTATAGACGACGGTTGTATGATCGAACCATCACCGAATCCGTCACTAAAAAAAGATGAATTCGGTTGAGTTGGATAAGGGTGGAGTTCCGGACTCTTTAAACCCATATCATATTTCTACTCGTTAAAAAAATGGGTCTACTTCTTGAAGTTCTTGAAGCTTTTCTTTCTTTAAAAAAAAACAGTCAAAACATCTTCCAATCAATAGACAATAATAGGAAAACAAAACTCATACGGTTGTTAGCAAAACCATGAGCAACCAAATACTGATATAAGCATTACGATGAACGTACATGTGTAAAATAAATGGCAACTGAAATTCAGTCAATCCTCAACGAAATCGGAGGAAGAAATCACCAACTCCTTTGCAACCATATTAGTCCACTACTCGAGGCTTGACCACTTGAAATTTATCTTTAATTTTTATTTTAAGTTTCTTTTCAATTTCTTTATTTTTTGTCTTTTATTTTTATTTTCTCTCATAATATTTTTACATATAAATTTATTATTAAATTTCTAATATATTTAAAATTTTGAATCATTCGGTATTTCTAAATTTTTATTTCAATATACTATCATATTTTAGTCTTGACATTTATAAGTATTTTTATTTACTCTGTTTAATTCTTAACTCAAACTATCAATTTTTTTATAAAAAAAATTACACAAATGTTTATTATTATTTTTTAAAATATCATTTGTGATTTTAGTAATTTAAGAAATTTGAATTTTCTTTATTTATAAATTTATTATAAAAAGGGTCAAAATTGTAAATTCTAATATTTTGTCAATGGACTACAGAGTTGGGAAGAAGGGTGTATGCTCATGTATTCATGCAAAATACACGAGCAGTACTATCTGTTATTTTATCAGATTGAGGGGTAATGAAATTCATCCTCAAAGTATCTATTTGCATTTGAAATTTTTTTTCATGCCAACGTATTATATTATATGAAAATTACAATTAGTATATGTATATACTGTGCTATTATATTGAAAAAAAAATGATGATCTTTAAAAGTACGAACCTTAAACCTAATATTTTTAATGGCGACACTACATTTATAAATGGGATTCGATTACTATAAAGTTAAAGTTAATCAATAGACAAATACATTGCAGACATGTAGAGATAGTAATCACCTTTCGTTTTCGTTTGCATGTCGACAATTTATGTATTAATTAATTGACTATCATTAACCCCATGTTAATCACTCTCTTACAAATTAAGGACTATAGCTTTCAAAAGTGATTATTTTTTAACTTTTTAATCTCTTAAAGGGTATGAAGATTATAACAAATTTTAAAAAATAAGTATCATATATGAGACCAAATCCAATTATGCAAATATCATCAAATTAACCATAATACATGCATGTCATATTTTTATCATATCTTGCTTACACAACCTCTAAACCAAGGCCAGCACAACCAAACCTCCAAAAGCAAGAACACTACCAATAAACCCATTCCTCAGACTTTGTCCTCCATTATGCGGAGCTGGTGCCGGAGCAATGTCTGACGGAGAAGGCGCCGGAGAAGGTGTCCAAGAGTGATGATGTCCATGATTAGGGGACAACACCTCCACCTCTAGTTTCTGCCCCTTCTCACAGTTGGCTTTAATTCCACTGATGAAAAAGTAGGGACCTTTCTTCTTAAGCTTAATCTCCGTGACGCTATTTTGGTAAGCGTCGATTGGATTCTCTATTCTGCAACTTGTGTAGGCCTTCCCACTCACTTGCAGCACAGAATCAGTCGTCGCGTTGTATTTAAACACTAAAAATATTTATATGTATGGAAACAAAATTAAAATCACAATATACATATATGGAAAAACAATATAAATTATTAGTGACTTTTGAAGAAAACATATACGGAGTATATATATTAATTTAGAATTATGGAGAAAATTTGATATTTTTACGAGTTTCTCTTCACGTACATAATAAGTGCTAGCGAGTGCTTTCTGAGAATATATTATAAAGAATTAATATACTATCCACAAGTTCATCCTCACATAAATAACCTTATAATTTTGTCATTTTACATAAAAAAATCATAGCAACAATTTAACTAGGATGCGATTCTACTAAAAAGAAATCTTCTCATTAATTTTTTTGAAAATTGATAATTCTACATTATTATTCATGTAAGTGAAATTACCAATTAATTCCCGTTTTTTTTAATTAATTATTCCCTTTCTATCTTTAAAATAAGGAACATTGAAATTTTGATTCGTTAATTATCGTCAGCCCAAAACTTTTCACTTATTTTGATGGAAACCTCATACATCATGCAAAAAAGTTGGCATAAAAATTAAAGTGCAAGCTAGATAGGAAAATTAATATACAAGAATGAGAATAATCATGAAGAACTAAAACAGAAACATGCAATGAATAAGAAATGAGGAATAAAATTACCCAGATTATCCCCAATTTGGAAGCGTTCTTTAGCGGCCCATTTGTTTAGATCATCGGGAGAAGATGGAATTTTCCATGAATTATCATTCCCACCGACCAGAATATCTCTACCTTCAGACAATGAGAATAACAATAACACCAGACCCAAACAAGTCAAAAGAGTCCTACGGAAACCCATTTGAACAAAAGACTGAAATTTTAGGTGGAAAATAGTATAGTAGTAGTATATGCTGCTGGTATTTTGGGTGAAGGAGAATAGGGTTTTGGCATTCGGGTTATAATATATATATACATATATGGGTTAGGTTCGGATTGGGGAATTAAGGGGCGTGGAGAAGGTTTGGAGTATCCGAAGCTGGGAAATGGTGCACGTGAGAATCACACGTTTGGAAAATATTATTCGATTTCCGAGAAAACTTCGGGTGCATTAATCACTCGTTACCAAATTCAACCGTTTCACGCTTCTCTGACGTCATGATTCGTGAATAAAAATAATCTAAAATTCATCCAATGACCCACTTAAAGACCAATACTTTTTAATTTTTGCTTATTTTGATTTTGAACGTCACTCCACAATATATATATATATATATAATTAATTTTAAGGGGACAAAAACGTTTCATTACCAAATACAATAAAATTGCGGAATTACTCTTCGTTTATCTTTCTTATGCGTTCCTCCTCCTCTATCCCTCCTATAGTTATATTCCTTCCTTTTTACTATTAGAGCATCTTTAAGAGTAAGTAATAAAAAAAATTCTTTAAATTGATATTTATTGATCTACGTGATAATTTGAAAAATATTATTTGTTACTTTTATATTTTGTGTTTTATCAGTCTCTTAAATTTAATGATTTATACACATCAAATTCATCAAGCTTAATAAATATTTTTAACCTTTAATTATAGATTTGAAGGGTGAGAAGGAGGTTACAGATTTGAAGGGCGAGAAGAATGTTTGTTGACGAGAGAATTTTTTTGATGTGACTCACCTATTTAAGTATCTCAAAGTAGTTGAAGAGGCAGTTAGAAATGCTCTTAGATATATGTCTTTCAAAGGACGATTTTTAATGTGTAACATATTCTTAAACTTTTGTTAAAAATGTAATAGTATTGACATGGTATTTTTTAAAATAAAAGTAAAGGCATATTAAAATTTTAATCTGACTTTACCTAAAATATAAATGTCTAATTTTAAAATAAATAAAAAATATACCTCCCCCTCCCAATATAATTTTGGAACATATATATTGAGTTTAATAATGAGTCTTGTTATAACAATAAATTTATGTCGAATTATAATTGTAGAACTTATCAATACATAGAATTAATAGAAATTATAGGAAGGGACACATCTCTCTAAAAATATTATCATTAATATTTATTCACGTAACTGACAATCAAAAATCGACATAAAATATTCACAATATATATCATTACCGTTACGTTTAATAATATCAGCCTTGCGGCAAATACATAAATAAGGGTGAAATAGGTTCAAGATATAGCATGTGGTTGTGACAAATTTGAAAGCTTGGATGTCCATTTTAAACCTCTTGCTCACCATAAAAATCAAGCCCACCTCTTTCTCACCTACAGAATCGAGCCCAACTACGGTGGATCACTTCAACCCAGGAAAAGTTACATGTCCCAAATCAAGTAATCATATATATTTTTTGTTTTTTTTTTTTGGCTTTCAAAATAGTCATAGACCGAGAATGAAACCGAGAAATTCATTCAAAGGTTTAGGAGATCATAGATTCATAGTCACTCTCAATGATTTACTCATCATATACCTGCATGGTGATTAATTTTAATATATATAGTTAAATCAGTTTTAAAATATATGTTAGATTTGTTGGAATTATTTTGAGATATTTTTAAATTCAATAATTAATTTAAAGCTTTAAATAATACATGAATTACGTTGATTTGCATTTGTTGTGAGGAATTGTCAATTGGTACTGTGAGAAAATGGTCCAGAATTCTGCAATGCATGTACAGACTGACTACGGGCATGCATGCTGCTACGGAAATAGTAACGATTACGACCCAACGTACGCTACCTTTGTTTTAAAAACCGGAATAACGAGCCATATATAACAGACGTCATTACTGTATATGGAATATTAAACCAAAAATTTGAACCAACCAAGTGTATGCCTTCCTTTCATCGTTACCGTTTCATTCAACAAAAATATGTTTAGGATGTAAATCAGTCGAATCTCTGCGAACATTTTAATACTCAGATTTGAATTATTATTCAGACCTACTCGATTCTTAAGTACTCGACTCGTTTACAAAACGAGTTACTCATGAGGCTTTAAATTGAGTTTCGAATATAAACCATTTTACTTAATACTGAACCACTATATATACTAAATTAATTATTGAACTAATGTTTTTTATATATATATATATATATATATATATATATATATAAATGATCAAGTAAGGGATCCCTTACTTGATTAAAATGAGGGATTTTTTTTTTTTTTTTTGCTTTTTTTTTAAATAACTAAAAAAAAGTTTAATATTTTATAGAACTGAAATTTTTCCATAATACAATGTTTTGGGCGTGTTTTGAATACCTATACCAAAAAGTGGTGGTACAGTCTGCCCAGACTGTACATACATGTTTTGTTATACGTACCCAACTCACACCCAAAACACTGTATTATGAAAAAATTTCAGTTCCATAAAATATTAAACTTTTTTTTTAGTTGTTTTAAAAAATAAGCAAAAAAAAAGTCCCTCGTTTTAAGAAAGTAAGGGATCCCTTACCTAATCCTGACCATATATATATATATATATATATATATATATATATATATATATATATATATATATATATATATATATAATGTAATGAAATTACAAAGAATGTAATACAAATTCACAATCAATTCATTGATCTATTCATGTGACAACCCCAAAATAGGTCCATTCTGTAAGACCCCGAATTTTATGAAATAAAAGTATTCAATTTTTCTTATAATTACTATTCAGTAAATGGTTAAATTGATAAAAGTTTAAAGTTATGGGTGAAATATGAATTTTTTTTTTTTCAAAATAAGCAAGTGGTTATAAAATAATCATTGTTGTCGGGGAATATTCGTTTGGTCGTGGAATATTCTTTCTGTCAGGGAATATTCGTACGACGGCGCAGCTATTTGTGGGCCCCATAACGAATAACTGTCGGGTGAAGGAAAACGACAAATTTGAGTTTTTACAAATAACGGCGTAGTTGTTATCGTTAACACTGTTGGAATACCCGGTGGTTAAAATACAGTAATACACGTTATTGCACAGTAGCACACGGTATTGCATAGTATTTTTGAAATTATTGATTCTTACGTAAGAAGGCACTACTCAATAATTGTTACAGTAATTACTGTTCAATATTTTATTTTATTGATTCAATAATTGCTACGTTGAAATTTTGTATTATTGTTGTTCAATAATTGTTGCTGCACAGTATTTCCCATTATCAGATCAATAATTCATATTATTTGAATAGTATTATTAGATAGCATTATTGGCAATGTCTAGAAAGTTCTGTCTAAGGAGAGGTTTGGTCATCTAATTGCGCGCCAGTAAGGAGAAATCCTTATTGGAAAGCCCCCTCTTTCCTGGGAACGGCCTGGTTGTCATAAATGTGATTCTGTAATATTATTTGTGAATAATTAATTATTGATTCATATGATAAGGAAATATTTATTTTATGTGGATATAAATGAGGAATATATTTTTGTGGTTAAAAATAAAGGAGTTAATGTTGAGGTTTTTATCAGTATTTTTATCGGAATGGAGGTATTAAAAATCAGGATTTTTGAGATATTTTGCGGGGGTTATAATTTTTAATCCGACCGTTGGATCGTAGTAATATTTGGATATGTTATACATATATAATTTGAGTATATGTCCACAAATTTTGAACCGTTAAAAATGAATGTATGATTTGTTATGAATTTTACGAGATGACTGGTTCAGAAATTGTTGAATTTTCGGAGTTTATCATTTTGGTGGAAAATTCTAGAATTGGTGGGCCCCACTTGTGGTTGGTAAAGAAATGTGCTGAATTATATTTCAAATGTGGTAGGTGGAAATAGTAGCAGGTAAAGCCATCAGGTTGCAGGTCAAACCTACCAAAATTTTCCTATAAATAGAGCGCTAAGTTAGAATTGAAAATCACACCAGAAACATAAGCTTTCTCTCTTTCTCTCTCTAGATTATTGAGTGTATTTTGTGAGTATTTAGATACTTGGTGAGTTGTTATTCAGTGCAAGTTTCCTTCGGCTTTGCATTCCAGTCAGAAGTACTGCTCTTTTGAGGTAAGGGATAGTAAGGGATTTTAAGGGATGTTATGATTTTCAGTTTCGTAATTTTTCTGAACTTCAAAAATTCTGGAAAAATTTGAAATGATATTTTGATGAGTTTTATTGATTGTGTCCAAAAATGGTGATTTTTGGATGTATAGATTAAGAGTTATGAATTTTACGGGAAAAGACTATTTTAAAAGTAACCGCTTATAATTCCTTGTGGTTAACTCCAAAATTGATGAAATTTTTATTGGGAGTACATGTATATGATAGAAGTATACTCTGTAAATTTCAGAATTTTTAGATAAAAGTACAATTTTTGATAAATGTCTAAATATTCGGCTATTTTGGCCATATGAAAAATAGTAAATGACTTTTAAAAATTCTGAGAAAAATATATGTTCACTATAGGACTATATTATGCTAAATCCCAGAAAAGAAATATTTTTGGAACTGATTTGGTATTTTTCATGAAAATGGTCTAGTTATGAGTAAATGAATTAAATATGTTTTGTGAAGAAAGAAAATTGGAAAATAGGATTTTATGACTTGAGAATCCTATATGAGGTATATGCAGATTTTTGATGAGGGTTTTGGTTATTGATGATGAAATCTTAAGAGTTGACATTTTATGATGATTAAATGCATTAATTAGTAAAGTGTAAACAATTTAAATAAATTGTTTATAAGCTTAAGAAATGTTATTCTTTCAATATCATTATACCGAAGTATTGGTATAAATTTTATTGTGAAATTTCTACCTTTTTGAGTCGGTGTTACTATTCACGAGTTACTATTCACGAGTTACTATTCATGAGTTACTATTCACGAGTTACTATTCACGACAAAATTGGTTTCTTTTACTAACCAAATTATAGTTGATTTATGAATATTACTCTTGAGATTAAATCTATATGTTGATTATATTGATTTTTATAACCCTGATGTTGAATTTCTCTTTCACTGGAGTGTAAAGATGGGTAGATTATTGGTATGATCATGACTAGGGTTCTCTTTGGCCTGTAGTGCAAAGTTGAATTGTGACTGGTATGATCATGACCATTGAATTTACAATTGAATATCTTTAGCTTAAGTGTAAAGATGAATTGATTAACATGGTTATAATTATGGTGTATATAAATTCTGAAATGATTATATATTTCTTTGAGATATGAATATATTTGGCCTGTAGTGCAAATATGAATTGTTGAGGAATATCTTTGGCCTGTAATGCAAAGATGAATTGTAGAGGAATATCTTTGGCCTGTAGTGCAAAGATGAATTGTAGATGAATATATTTGGCCTGTAGTGCAAATATGAATTGTTGATGAATATCTTTGGCATGTAGTGCAAAGATGGCCTGTTGATGAATATCTTTGGCCTGTAGTGCAAAGATGAACTGTTGTTGAATATCTTTGGCCCGTAGTGCAAAGATGGTTTGTTGATGAATATCTTTGGCCCGTAGTGCAAAGATGGATTTGTTAGTATGATTATAAACAGGAACTGTGATTTGGTATAACCATGATCTTTGATGTTTCAGGTAAAGACAGGTGATGAAAATATTCTTCGTCCTGGGTGCGAAGAAAAATTTATAGTCACAATTATGATTATGAGTTATTCATATGATTGTGGAAAGGAACTGTTGAGTGATGTTACATGGATAAAATATTGTTGGTGAATTTTTAACATGGAGAAGATAATAGACTTTATGGTCTATTTGACTCTTCTAATGGATTGCATGTTCCGCTGCAACTATGGTTGAAATTTTTATCATTTACCATATGTTCTAAATCTCTGATTTATTATTGATGAAGGCTACTGATAATTGAATTATCTTTAGTCATGACATTCTTTACTGGGCTAGTTGTGCTCACCCTTTTGCTTCACAATTCCTTTCAGGTAATAAGAGTGTAGCTGGGTCGAGCGAGGGTAACGGGGAAATAGAACGGTGGTCTCTAGCTGTAGATGTTCTCCCGAAGCAGTATAGAAAAGTTTATTTAGTAGTTATATTTGGTGAATCCAATAGGGTAAGGTGTACCCAACGTTGGAAGGGTGGTTTGCCACTATCATACAAGATGTCTAACGACATACAACCTCGTGTCATCATAAGACAGGGATGTACTCATCCACTTGCTGAGTATATATACGAGCACTACCTATATAATCTTGGTGTTTGTTTGAAGTATAATTCTCAATTAGAGATAGTAGAGATAATGATATGTCAAGAGAAGACTCACCATTGGGAAGAATATGATAGTAATCTTCTCGTTTTTCTTTGGGGTCTATTGGGTCAACCAAGGATAATTCTGTGGCCATATGATATCTATCATAACCTAGACGCGTGGCCTCCCATGTACGAAGGTTTCCTTGAGCATTTTCCAAAGATTCTAATTTCTAAAACAGTTTTTGACTATACCTTTATGTAAGGTGTTATTGTGAGGTGATGTCCACGGTTGGAACATGAGTCACATTTGGTATATATTTGTATCCAAACTCACAGCATATGTGTTGTTGTATTTTGCACGACAATTGTTGTAATAAAGTTGTAGTTATTTTCTGTACCATGTATTTGACGACTCAGAATGGGTTGGGTGGAATGGACCTATTTTGGGGTTGTCACACATTCCATCCAACCTATTCTGAGTCGCCAAATACATGGTACAGAAAACAACTACAACTTTATTACAACAATTGTCGTGTAAAATACAACAACACATATGCTGTGAGTTTGGATACAAATATATACCAAATGTGACTCATGTTCCAACCGTAGACATCACCTCACAATGACACCTTACATAAAGGTATAGTCAAAAACCGTTTTAGAAATTAAAATCTTTGGGAAGTACTCAAGGAAACCTTCGTACATAGGAGGTCATGCGTCTAGGTTATGATAGATATCATATGGCCACAGAATTATCCTTGGTTGACCCAATAGACCCCAAAGAAAAATGAAAAGATTACTATCATATTCTTCTCAATGGTGAGTCTTCTCTTGACATATCATTATCTCTACTGTCTCTAATTGAGAATTATACTTCAAACAAACACCAAGATTATATAGGTAGTGCTCGTATATATACTCAGCAAGTGGATGAGCACATCCCTGTCTTATGATGACACGAGGTTGTATGTCGTTAGACATCTTGTATGATAGTGGCAAACCACCCTTCCAACGTTGGGTACACCTTACCCTATTGGATTCACCAAACAAAACTACTAAATGAACTTTTCTATACTGCTTCGGGAGAACATCCACAGCTAGAGACCACCGTTCTATTTTTCCGTTACCCTCGCTCGACCCAGCTACACTCCTATTACCTGAAAGGAATTGTGAAGCAAAAGGGTGAGCACAACTAGCTCAGTAAAGAATATCATGACTAAAGATAATTAAATTATCAATAGCCTTCATCAAATATAAATCAGAGATTTAGAACATATGGTAAATGATAAAAATTTCAACCATAATTGCAGCGGAACGAGCAATCCATTAGAAGAGTCAAATAGACTATAAAGTCTATTATCTTCTCCATGTTAAAAATCCATCAACAATGTTTTATCCCTGTAACATCAATCAACAATTCTGGTCTACAATCGTATGAATAACTCATAATCATAACTGTAGTTCTAAATTCCTCTTCTCATCCAGGACGAAGATAATTTTCATCACCTATCTTTACCTGAAACATCAAAGATCATGGTTACACCAAATCACATTTCATGTTCATAATCATACTAATAACTTCATCTTTGCACTACGGCCAAAGATATTCATTTGTATCACCAGTTGGTCATGTTTATCTCAACATCTGTTCATTTTTGCACTACTGGCCAAAGATATTCAACAACATGTCATCTTTGCACTACGGGCCAAAGATATTCATCAACAATTCATCTTTGCACTACAGACCAAAGATATTCATCAATATTTCATCTTTGCACTACATGTCAAATATATTCCTCAACAGTTCATATTTGCACTACGGCCAAATATATTCATCAACAGTTCATATTTGCACTACAGGCCAAATATATTAATATCTCAAAGAAATATATAATCATTTATATAAACAATAATTATAACCATGTTGATCATTTCACATTTGCACTTAAGCTGAAGATATTCAATTATAAATTCAATGGTCATGATCATACTAGTCAATAATTTAACTTTGCACTACTGGCCAAAGAGAACCCAAGGTCATGATCATACCATTAATCTACCCATCTTTACACTCAAGTGAAAGAGAATTTCAACATTAGGGTTATAAAAATGTTATATATGATAATAAAAACAATATAATCAACATTTAGATTTAATCTCAAGAGTAATATTCATAAATCAACTATAATTTGGTTAGAAAAAGAAACCAATTTTGTCGTGAATAGTAACTCGTGAATAGTAACTCGTGAATAGTAACTCGACATGAAAAAGGTAGAAATTTCACAATAAAATTTATACCAATATTTCGGTATAATGATATTGTAAGAATAATATTTCTTAAGCTTATAAACAATTAATTTTAATTGTTTACACTTTACTAAATAATGCATTTAATCATCATAAAATGCCAACTCTTAAGATTTCATCATCAATAACCAAAACCCTCATCAAAAATCTGCATATACCTCATATAGGATTCTCAAGCCATAAAATCCTATTTTCTAATTTTCTTACTTCACAAAACATATTTAATTCATTTACTCATAACTAGACTATTTTCATGAAAAATGCCAAATCAGTTCCAAAAATATTTCTTTTCTGGGATTTAGCATAATATAGCCCCATAGTGAACATATATTTTTCTCAGAATTTTTAAAAGTCATTTACTATTTTTCATATGGCCAAAATAGCTGAATATTTAGACATTTATCAAAAATTGTACTTTTATCTAAAAATTCTGAAATTCACAGAGTATACTCCTATCATATACATGTACTCCCAATAAAAATTTCATCAATTTTGGAGTTAACCACAAGAAGTTATAAGCGGTTACTTTTAAAATAGTATTTTTCTCATAAAATTCATAACTCTTAATCTATACATCCAAAAATCACCATTTTTGGACACAATTAAGAAAACTCATCAAAATATCATTTCAAATTTTTTCAGAATTTTTAAAGGTCAGAAAAATTACAAAATTGAAATATATAACAACCCTTAAAATCCCTTACTATCCCTTACTATCCCTTACCTCAAAAGAGCAGTACTTCTGATCGGTATAGGGTTGAAGGAAACTTGCACTGATGAATAGAAACTCACAGAGTATCTAAATACTCACAAAATATACTCAATAATCTAGAGAGAGAAAGAGAGAAAACTTATGAATTCTAGTGTGATTTTCAATTCTAACTTAGCCCTCTATTTATAGGAAAATGTTAGCACGCCGAAGCAGACTTAACCTGTAACCTGATGGCTTTACCTGCTACTATTTTCACCCACCACATTTGAATAAAAATTTCAGTACATTTCTTCACCAACCAAGAGTGGGGCCCACCAATTCTATAATTTTCCACCAAAATGATTAACTCCGAAAATTCAACAATTTCTGAACCAGTCATCTCGTAAAATTCATAACAAATCATACGTTCATTTTTAACGGTTCAAAATTTGTGGACATATAATCAACTTATATATGTATAACATATCCAAAAATTACAACGATCCAACGGTCGGATTAAAAATTATAACCCTCGCAAAATATCTCAAAAACCCTAATTTGATTTTCAATACCTCCGTTCCGACAAAAATACAGATAAAACACCTCAACATTAACTCCTTCATTTATAACCACAAAAATATATCTCTCATTTATATCCACATAAAATGAATATTTCCTTATCATATGAATTAATAATTAATTATTCACAAATAATATTACAGAATCTCATTTATGACAACCAGGCCGTTCCTAGGAAAGATGGGGTTTTCCAATAAGAATTCCTCCTTACTGGCGCGCAATTAGATGACCAAACCTCTCCTTAGACAGAACTTTCTAGACATTGCCAATAATGCTATCTAATAATATTATTAAAATAATACGAATTATTGATCTAATAATGGGAAATATTGTGCAGTGACAATTATTGAACAACAATAATATAAAATTTCAACGTAGCAATTATTGAATCAATAAAATAAAATATTGAACAGTAATTACTGTAACAATTATTGAGTAGTGCCTTCTTACGTAAGAATCAATAATTGAAAAAAATACTGTGCAATACCGTGTGCTACTGTGCAACTACGCGTATTACTGTATTTTAACCACCAGGTATTCTAACAGTGTTAACGGTAACAACTACGCCGTTATTTATAAAAATTCAAATTTTTCGTTTTCTTCATCCGACAGTTATTCGTTATGGGGCCCACAAATAGCTGCGTCGTCGTACGAATATTCCCCGACAGAAAGAATATTCCACGACCAAACGAATATTCCCCGACAACAATGATCATTTTATAACCACTTATTTATTTTTAAAAAAAAATCATATATCACCTTTAACTTTAACTTTTTATCAATTTAACCATTTACTGAATCGTAATTATAAGAAAAATTGAATACTTTTATTTCATAAAATTCGGGGTCTTACAATCTCCACTCCTTATGAAATTTCGTCCTCAAAATTTACGTACCTAGTATTTCGAAGAGTTGAGAATACCTTGCTTCCATTTCAGATTCTATCTCTCAGATCATCATGATTTCTCCATTGCTCATCTCCCATGATAACTTTATTTGGGTTCCTCATTTGTTGGAAAGTCATGACAACCGTCATCTCTCGAACTACTCGGCTTTGAATTGTCTGGAGCAGCATTTGGCGTCATCATTACCGTTGGAATATACCTTTCTATAGGACATATTCCTCCCTCAACTGCCTCTTCGTACTCCTCATTCATGATCTGAATCATCAATCTTCGATCCATATCGGATTCAGGTTGACCGCTATGTACAGGGTAATTCAAAACTCGATGTTAGGTTCTCCCAATTGCTTTCCAAAAAGAGAAATTAATATCATCTATTTTAGACTTCTTAGATCGAACATCTCTTTCCACAATATCCACGTGTCGTGCGGCTTTTGCCCATGCATCACTTATTCTCACTCGTTTAGTTTTTTCTTCTTTCAGCTCAGATTCCATTTTTATCATCTTATACTCTGCTAAAGAATGCTTCTGTTCAAGCATCACATATCGGGTAACACAAGCTTGAATTGTTGCATCTTTTTGTTCCACGACCGCCTGTCGTTCTTCTGCCTGCTCTTCTAACTCATGAATACGATTTTGAAATTCTACATTTTGATCATATAATATGTAAGACCCCGAATTTTATGAAATAAAAGTATTCAATTTTTCTTATAATTACTATTCAGTAAATGGTTAAATTGATAAAAGTTTAAAGTTATGGGTGAAATGTGAAATTTTTTTCAAAATAAGCAAGTGGTTATAAAATAATCATTGTTGTCGGGGAATATTCGTTTGGTCGTGGAATATTCTTTCTGTCGGGGAATATTCGTACGACGGCGCAGCTATTTGTGGGCCCCATAACGAATAACTGTCGGGTGAAGAAAACGATAAATTTGAGTTTTTACAAATAACGGCGTAGTTGTTACCGTTAACACTGTTGGAATACCCGGTGGTTAAAATACAGTAATACGCGTTATTGCACAGTAGCACACGGTATTGCATAGTATTTTTGAAATTATTGATTCTTACGTAAGAAGGCACTACTCAATAATTATTACAGTAGTTACTGTTCAATATTTTATTTTATTGATTCAATAATTGCTGCGTTGAAATTTTGTATTATTGTTGTTCAATAATTGTTGCTGCACAGTATTTCCTATTATCAGATCAATAATTCATATTATTTGAATAATATTATTAGATAACATTATTGGCAATGTCTAGAAAGTTCTGTCTAAGGAGAGGTTTGGTCATCTAATTGCGCGCCAGTAAGGAGAAATCCTTATTGGAAAGCCCCCTCTTTCCTGGGAACGGCCTGGTTGTCATAAATGTGATTCTGTAATATTATTTGTGAATAATTAATTATTGATTCATATGATAAGGAAATATTTATTTTATGTGGATATAAATGAGGGATATATTTTTGTGGTTAAAAATGAAGGAGTTAATGTTGAGGTTTTTATCAGTATTTTTGTCGGAATGGAGGTATTAAAAATCAGGATTTTTGAGATATTTTGCGGGGGTTATAATTTTTAATCCGACCGTTGGATCGTGGTAATTTTTGAATATGTTATACATATATAAGTTGAGTATATGTCCACAAATTTTGAACCGTTAAAAATGAACGTATGATTTGTTATGAATTTTAAGAGGTGGCTGATTCGGAAATCAGGTTATAAATCATTTTTGGTAGAAAATTCTAGAATTGGTGGGCCCCACTTGTGGTTGGTGAAGAAATGTGCTGAATTATATTTCAAATGTGGTGGGTGGGAATAGTAGCAGGTAAAGCCATCAAGTTGCAGGTCAAACCTACCAAAATTTTCCTATAAATAGAGGGCTAAGTTAGAATTGAAAATCACACCAAAAACATAAGCTTTCTCTCTTTCTCTCTCTATATTATGAAGCATATTTTGTGAGTTTTTAGATACTTGGTGAGTTGCTATTCATCAGTGCAAGTTTCCTTCAGCATCATATCCGATATCCAGTCAGAAGTACTGCTCTTTTGAGGTAAGGGATAGTAAGAGATTTTAAGGGTTGTTATGATTTTCAGTTTCGTAATTTTTCTGATCTTCAAAAATTCTGGAAAAATTTGAAATAATATTTTGATGAGTTTTCTTGATTGTATCCAAAAATGGTGATTTTTGGATGTATAGATTGAGAGTTATGAATTTTATTAGAAAAGACTATTTTAAAAGTAACAGCTTATAATTCCTTGTGGTTAACTCCAAAATTGATGAAATTTTTATTGGGGGTACATGTATATGATAGAAGTATACTCTGTAAATTTTAGAATTTTTAGACAAAAGTACAATTTTTGATAAATGTCTAAATATTCGGCTATTTTGGCCATATGAAAAATAGTAAATGACTTTTAAAAATTCTGAGAAAAATATATGTTCACTATGGGACTATATTATGCTAATCCCAGAAAAGAAATATTTTTGGAACTGATTTGGTATTTTTCATGAAAATAGTCTAGTTATGAGTAAATGAATTAAATATGTTATGTGAAGTAAGAAAATTTGAAAATAGGATTTTATGGCTTGAGAATCCTATATGAGGTATATGCAGATTTTTGATGAGGGTTTTGATTATTGGTGATAAAATCTTATGAGTTTGGCATTTTTGATGATTAAATGCATTATTTAGTAAAGTGTAAACAATTAAAATAAATTGTTTATAAGCTTAAGAAATATTATTCTTTCAATATCATTATACCGAAATATTGGTATATATTTTATTGTGGAATTTCTACCTTTTTGTGTCGGGATTACTATTCATGAGTTACTATTCATGAGTTACTATTCACGAGTTACTATTCATGAGTTACTATTCACGAGTTACTATTCACGACAAAATTGGTTTCTTTTTCTAACCAAATTATAGTTGATTTATGAATATTGCTCTTGAAATTAAATCCATGTTTTAATCAAATTGTTTTTATTATCATATATAACATTTTTATAACCCTAATGATGATATTTCTCTTTGACTTGAGTGTAAAGATGGGTAGATTTTTGGTATGATCATGACTATGGGTTCTCTTTGGCCAGTAGTGCAAAGTTGAATTGTTGACTGGTATGATCATGACCATTGAATTTATAATTGAATATCTTTAGCTTAAGTGCAAAGGTGAAATGATCAACATGGTTATAATTATTGTTTATATAAATTCTTAAATGATTATATATTCTTTGAGGTATTAATATATTTGGCATGTAGTGCAAATATGAATTGTTGAGGAATATCTTTGGCCTGTAGTGCAAAGATGAATTGTAGATGAATATCTTTGGCCTGTAGTGCAAAGATGGTCTGTTGATGAATATCTTTGGCCCGTAGTGCAAAGATGACCTGTTGTTGAATATCTTTGGCCAGTAATGCAAAGATGAACTGTTGACGAATATCTTTGGCCTGTAGTGCAAAGATGACTTGTTGATGAATATCTTTGCCCCGTAGTGCAAAGATGAAGTTATTAGTATGATTATGAACAGGAACTGTGATTTGGTATAACCATGATCTTTGATGTTTCAGGTGATGAAAATTATCTTCGTCCTGGATGAGAAGAGGAATTTAGAACTACAATTATGATTATGAGTTATTCATATGATTGTGGACCAGAATTGTTGATTGATGTTACAGGGATAAAACATTGTTGGTGGATTTTTAACATGGAGAAGATAATAGACTTTATAGTCTATTTGACTCTTCTAATGGATTGCTCGTTCCGCTGCAACTATGGTTGAAATTTTTATCATTTACCATATGTTCTAAATCTCTGATTTATTATTGATGAAGGCTATTGATAATTTATTTATCTTTAGTCATGATATTCTTTACTGAGCTAGTTGTGCTCACCCTTTTGCTTCACAATTCCTTTCAGGTAATAAGAGTGTAGCTGGGTCGAGCGAGGGTAACAAGGGAATAGAACGGTGGTCATCATTTAGTAGTTATATTTGGTGAAGAAAATAGGGTGAGGCGAACCCAACGTTGGAAGGGTGTTTTGCCACTATCATACAAGATGTCTAACGACATACAACCTCGTGTCATCATAAGACAGGATTGTGCTCATCCACTTTTGAGTATATCTACAAGCACTACCTATATAATCTTGGTGTTTGTTTGAAGTATAATTCTCAATTAGAGACAGTGGAGATAATGATAAGTCAAGAGAAGACTCACCATTGGGAAGAATATGATAGTAATCTTCTCGTTTTTCTTTGGGGTCTATTGGGTCAACCAAGGATAATTCTGTGGCCATATGATATCTATCATAACCTAGACGCATGGCCTCCCATGTACGAAGGTTTTCTTGAGCACTTCCCAAAGATTCTATTTCTAAAACAGTTTTTGACTGTACCTTTATGTAAGGTACCTTTATGAGGTGCTGATACATGATGGTGTCCAATGTCACATTTGATATATATTTGTATCCAAACTCACAGCATATGTGTTGTTGTATTTTGCACGACAATTGTTGTAATAAAGTTGTAGTTATTTTCTGTACCATGTATTTGACGACTCAGAATGGGTTGGATGGAATGGACCTATTTTGGGGTCGTTACAGGTGGTATCAGAGCTTAGGGATATGATCTCTGGTGGAGATCGGGGAATAGGACTAGGAGGGGAGAGATGAGTAAATCCTTCGCTAGTGTGTCCTGCCTAAGCTTATTTGTTGGTCAGTCATAATATCGGGATATTATGTGATATGTTAATTTGTTCAATTAACCCTTGTTTTGAAGCTGTATTCTAGAATGATATCTGAAATACAGGAGATGAGCAATGGAGAAATCATGATGACAGGAAAGATGGAATCTGAAATGAAAGCAAGGTATTCTCAACTCTTCGAAATACCAGGTACGTAAATTTCGGGGACGAAATTTCATAAGGAGGGGAGATTGTAAGACCCCGAATTTTATGAAATAAAAGTATTCAATTTTTCTTATAATTACTATTCAGTAAATGGTTAAATTGATAAAAGTTTAAAGTTATGGGTGAAATGTGAAATTTTTTTCAAAATAAGCAAGTGGTTATAAAATAATCATTGTTGTCGGGGAATATTCGTTTGGTCGTGGAATATTCTTTCTGTCGGGGAATATTCGTACGACGGCGCAGCTATTTGTGGGCCCCATAACGAATAACTGTCGGGTGAAGAAAACGACAAATTTGAGTTTTTACAAATAACGGCGTAGTTGTTACCGTTAACACTGTTTGAATACCCGGTGGTTAAAATACAGTAATACGCGTTATTGCACAGTAGCACACGGTATTGCATAGTATTTTTGAAATTATTGATTCTTACGTAAGAAGGCACTACTCAATAATTGTTACAGTAATTACTGTTCAATATTTTATTTTATTGATTCAATAATTGCTGCGTTGAAATTTTATTATTGTTGTTCAATAATTGTTGCTGCACAGTATTTCCTATTATCAGATCAATAATTCATATTATTTGAATAATATTATTAGATAACATTATTGGCAATGTCTAGAAAGTTCTGTCTAAGGAGAGGTTTGGTCATCTAATTGCGCGCCAGTAAGGAGAAATCCTTATTGGAAAGCCCCCTCTTTCCTGGGAACGGCCTGGTTGTCATAAATGTGATTCTGTAATATTATTTGTGAATAATTAATTATTGATTCATATGATAAGGAAATATTTATTTTATGTGGATATAAATGAGGGATATATTTTTGTGGTTAAAAATGAAGGAGTTAATGTTGAGGTTTTTATCAGTATTTTTGTCGGAATGGAGGTATTAAAAATCAGGATTTTTGAGATATTTTGCGGGGGTTATAATTTTTAATCCGACCGTTGGATCGTGGTAATTTTTGGATATGTTATACATATATAAGTTGAGTATATGTCCACAAATTTTGAACCGTTAAAAATGAACGTATGATTTGTTATGAATTTTAAGAGGTGGCTGATTCAGAAATCAGGTTATAAATCATTTTTGGTAGAAAATTCTAGAATTGGTGGGCCCCACTTGTGGTTGGTGAAGAAATGTGCTGAATTATATTTTAAATGTGGTGGGTGGGAATAGTAGCAGGTAAAGCCATCAGGTTGCAGGTCAAACCTACCAAAATTTTCCTATAAATAGAGGGCTAAGTTAGAATTGAAAATCACACCAAAACATAAGCTTTCTCTCTTTCTCTCTCTATATTATGAATCATATTTTGTGAGTTTTTAGATACTTGGTGAGTTGCTATTCATCAGTGCAAGTTTCCTTCAGCATCATATCCGATATCCAGTCAGAAGTACTGCTCTTTTGAGGTAAGGGATAGTAAGAGATTTTAAGGGTTGTTATGATTTTCAGTTTCGTAATTTTTCTGATCTTCAAAAATTCTGGAAAAATTTGAAATGATATTTTGATGAGTTTTCTTGATTGTGTCCAAAAATAGTGATTTTTGGATGTATAGATTGAGAGTTATGAATTTTATGAGAAAAGACTATTTTAAAAGTAACAGCTTATAATTCCTTGTGGTTAACTCCAAAATTGATGAAATTTTTATTGGGAGTACATGTATATGATAGAAGTATACTCTGTAAATTTCAGAATTTTTAGACAAAAGTACAATTTTTGATAAATGTTTAAATATTCGGCTATTTTGGCCATATGAAAAATAGTAAATGACTTTTAAAAATTCTGAGAAAAATATATGTTCACTATGGGACTATATTATGCTAAATCCCAGAAAAGAAATATTTTTGGAACTGATTTGGTATTTTTCATGAAAATAGTCTAGTTATGAGTAAATGAATTAAATATGTTATGTGAAGTAAGAAAATTGGAAAATAGAATTTTATGGCTTGAGAATCCTATATATGAGGTATATGCAGATTTTTGATGAGGGTTTTGATTATTGGTGATAAAATCTTATGAGTTTGGCATTTTTGAATGATTAAATGCATTATTTAGTAAAGTGTAAACAATTAAAAAAAAATTGTTTATAAGCTTAAGAAATATTATTCTTTCAATATCATTATACCGAAATATTGGTATATATTTTATTGTGGAATTTCTACCTTTTTGTGTCGGGATTACTATTCATGAGTTACTATTCATGAGTTACTATTCATGAGTTACTATTCACGAGTTACTATTCACGACAAAATTGGTTTCTTTTTCTAACCAAATTATAGTTGATTTATGAATATTGCTCTTGAAATTAAATCCATGTTTTAATCAAATTGTTTTTATTATCATATATAACATTTTTATAACCCTAATGTTGATATTTCTCTTTGACTTGAGTGTAAAGATGGGTAGATTTTTGGTATGATCATGACTATGGGTTCTCTTTGGCCAGTAGTGCAAAGTTGAATTGTTGACTGGTATGATCATGACCATTGAATTTATAATTGAATATCTTTAGCTTAAGTGCAAAGGTGAAATGATCAACATGGTTATAATTATTGTTTATATAAATTCTTAAATGATTATATATTCTTTGAGGTATTAATATATTTGGCCTGTAGTGCAAATATGAATTGTTGAGGAATATCTTTGGCCTGTAGTGCAAAGATGAATTGTAGATGAATATCTTTGGCCTGTAGTGCAAAGATGGTCTGTTGATGAATATCTTTGGCCCGTAGTGCAAAGATGACCTGTTGTTGAATATCTTTGGCCAGTAATGCAAAGATGAACTGTTGACGAATATCTTTGGCCTGTAGTGCAAAGATGACTTGTTGATGAATATCTTTGCCCGTAGTGCAAAGATGAAGTTATTAGTATGATTATGAACAGGAACTGTGATTTGGTATAACCATGATGTTTGATGTTTCAGGTGATGAAAATTATCTTCGTCCTGGATGAGAAGAGGAATTTAGAACTACAGTTATGATTATGAGTTATTCATATGATTGTGGACCAGAATTGTTGATTGATGTTACAGGGATAAAACATTGTTGGTGGATTTTTAACATGGAGAAGATAATAGACTTTATAGTCTATTTGACTCTTCTAATGGATTGCTCGTTCCGCTGCAACTATGGTTGAAATTTTTATCATCTACCATATGTTCTAAATCTCTGATTTATTATTGATGAAGGCTATTGATAATTTAATTATCTTTAGTCATGATATTCTTTACTGAGCTAGTTGTGCTCACCCTTTTGCTTCACAATTCCTTTCAGGTAATAAGAGTGTAGCTGGGTCGAGCGAGGGTAACAAGGGAATAGAACGGTGGTCATCATTTAGTAGTTATATTTGGTGAAGAAAATAGGGTGAGGCGAACCCAACGTTGGAAGGGTGTTTTGCCACTATCATACAAGATGTCTAACGACATACAACCTTGTGTCATCATAAGACATGATTGTGCTCATCCACTTTCCGAGTATATCTACAAGCACTACCTATATAATCTTGGTGTTTGTTTGAAGTATAATTCTCAATTAGATACAGTGGAGATAATGATAAGTCAAGAGAAGACTCACCATTGGGAAGAATATGATAGTAATCTTCTCGTTTTTCTTTGGGGTCTATTGGGTCAACCAAGGATAATTCTGTGGCCATATGATATCTATCATAACCTAGACGCATGGCCTCCCATGTACGAAGGTTTTCTTGAGCACTTCCCAAAGATTCTAGTTTCTAAAACAGTTTTTGACTGTACCTTTATGTAAGGTACCTTTATGAGGTGCTGATACATGATGGTGTCCAATGTCACATTTGATATATATTTGTATCCAAACTCACAGCATATGTGTTGTTGTATTTTGCACGACAATTGTTGTAATAAAGTTGTAGTTGTTTTCTGTACCATGTATTTGACGACTCAGAATGGGTTGGATGGAATGGACCTATTTTGGGGTCGTTACATAATACCTCTAATAAACTCTCCTCAGGTACTTCTTCTTCCTCTTCTTCCTCAGTCTCAGCTATTACCTCTGCTGTGAGACCCCAAATTTTATGAAATAAAAGTATTCAATTTTTCTATTTTGGTAAATGGTTAAATTGATAAAAAGTTAAAGTTAAGGGTGATATGTAAATTTTTTTTTAAAAGTAAATAAGTTGTCATAAAATACATGGTCACTATTCACAGTTTACTATTCATCTAAATTACTATTCACTCTAGTATTATTCACTCGAGTATTTGAGACACTTTTTGTGTCAGAGTTACTATTCACGAGTTACTGTTCACGGGTTACTATTCACCCAAATTACTATTCACTCTAGTATCGTTCACTCGAGTATTTGGGACACTTTTTGTGTCGGAGTACTATTCATAAGTTACTATTCACAAATTACTATTCACAGGTTACTATTCACCCAAATTACTATTCACTCTAGTATTGTTCACTCGAGTATTTAGGACACTTTTTGTGTCGGAGTTACTATTCACGAGTTACTATTCACAGTTTACTATTCATCTAAATTACTATTCACTCTAGTATTATTCACTTGAGTATTTGAGACACTTTTTGTGTCGGAGTTACTATTCACGAGTTACTATTCACGAGTTACTATTCACCCGGATAATATATTTATTTTCGGTCCAAATCATTTTTGGGTACAATATTATTTCATGAGGAAATGTGCTAATTTTTCAGACCGTTGGTTGAAATTATATTAGTAAATCAATAATTCATTTAAATATATTATTATAATATTATATTATAGTAGTATAATGTGATTATATGATAGTATGTTTTTTTTTATAATTTGAATGGTAACATTATTATAGTAAATTCATGGTATACAAGTAAAATGAGGTGAAAGAGAACAATTTAAATTTGAATTCTGATGATGTAAGCGATGATGTCATCGGAACGATGAGGTAAGCAATGATGTCATCAGAAGGATGATGTAAGCAATGATGTCATTTGATCGATGATGTATGCAATGATGTCATCTGATCGATGATGTAAGCGATGATGTTATAAATTATGGCGAAAAGACTATTTTACCCTTACTCTACCAAGCTTATAAATAGAAGCTCATTCCTTTATTATTTCTGAGGAATTCACTGAACTCTAGAGAGAAAAACTATAGAGAGAAAGAAGAAGAGTATTCTGCCACTTAACTACTT
Source organism: Panax notoginseng (assembly GCA_016801055.1). Classification (NCBI taxonomy): domain Eukaryota; kingdom Viridiplantae; phylum Streptophyta; class Magnoliopsida; order Apiales; family Araliaceae; genus Panax; species Panax notoginseng. Next base: position 175,395,518 of record CM029012.1, read on the forward strand.
CTTTATTTCAGTTCTTCTTTAAAATGGAAATGAGAATATAGCTGGGACGAGTCAGGGAAAGGAGTGATGGTCCAGAAGATAGCATTAGTAGTCCTCACCATTCTGTTAAATAGTGTGACAATAAATGTAATGAGGACTCCTTGAGTATGGATATTGTCTAGATGACAATATTCCTATTAGAACTCTCAGTTTATGTATTGTCGTATGTTACACGACATTTGTATAATTAAGTTTGTATTTGTATTTTGTACCATATATCTGACGACCCAAGATGGGTGATAAATACCTAATTTTGGGGGCGTCACAGTTGGTATCAGAGCTTAGGGATATGATCCCTGGCTGAGATGTAAAATAAGAACTAGGAGGGGAGAGACGGGGAATTCCTTCGCTAGTATGACCTACCTAAGTTTATTTGGTATTTAATTGGTCGGTCAGAGTATAGGAATAATATGTGATATGTTAATTAACCCTTGTTTTGTAGCAGTGTTTGAAAATGGCATCTAACAATGTTGAGATAAGCATTGGAGCAAAATAATATGACCATATCGCAGTACGAGGTTAAGTTTGCAGAGTTATCCCGGTTTGCATCCCATTTGGTCGATAATGAGGAGCGAATGACGCGAAAGTCTCTAAGAGGTTTGAAACCCTATATACGTCAATACCTCATTCTCATGTTTATATTTTGTTGAAAGTCATCTGTGGCCTGTAGTGCACAGATGGACTTGGTATGATTATGACCAGGGATTATTCGGTATAATCATGACCGTAATGTTACAAATGATGTGGAAAAAAGTCCTCATTGGCCCGTAATGCATTGATGGACGGTTTTTGGTATGATTATGGCTATGGATTCTCTTTGGCCGTAGTGCAAAGACTAATTGTTTTATGGCATGATCAGGACCGTTGATAAAAATACGATTATCTTTAGCCATAGTGCATGCATAATTCATGGTCGTGATACTAAAGAATATCCTTAGCCGGAGTGCAAGGGTGATTCGATGATGTGGATTAATTATTGAGCTGAGTTTCAGCAATGAAATATTAATTCATGGATGTGGTAAAAGTCATCTGTGGCTTACGTGCATAGATGGACTTGGTATGATTATGACCAGGGATTGTTCGGTATAATCATGACCGTAATTGAAAACACGATTATCTTTGGCATGTAGTGAATGGATAATTTGTGGTCGTGATACTATTGAGCTGAGTCTCAGCAATGAAATATTAATTCATGGATGTGGTAAAAGTCATCTGTGGCTTACGTGCATAGATGGACTTGGTATGATTATGACCAGGGATTGTTCGGTATAATCATGACCGTAATTGAAAACACGATTATCTTTGGCACGTAGTGCATGGATAGTTCGTGGTCGTGATACTATTAAGCTGAGTCTCAGCATTATTGATTTTACAGTTGTATATCCTTGGCCTGTAGTGCGAAGATTAACTGTTGATTATTGGTTATACAGTTGTAAATCTTTAGCCGTAGTGCAAAGATGAATTTATTAGTATGATTATGAGCAGAAATTGTGATTTGGTATAACCATGATTTTTGATGTTTCAGGTGAAGATAGGTTATGTAAATTTTCTTCTTCCTGGGTGCGAAAAGTAATTCAGAATCACAATTATGATTATGAGTTATTCATATGATTGTGGACAAAAATTGTTGATTGATGTTACAGGGATATGGTCACTGACGGAGATATTAGTCTAGAAGACGAGTAATATACTTCGCTAGGGTGTGACTTACCTAAGCTGAAATTATTTACTTAATAAGTGGATAAATTGTGGTATGTCGATTAACCTTTGTTTTAAAGGTATATTCTAGAATGATATTCGAAATACAGGAGATGAGAAATGGAAAAATCATGATAGAGCGGAATTATCCGGAAAGGTACAATCTGAAAAAAAAGTAAGGTATTCTCATCTCTTCGAATATCAGGTAAGTACGTTAATTTCGAGGGCGAAATTCCATAAGGAGGGGAGATTGTGAGACCCCAAATTTTATGAAATAAAAGTATTCAATTTTTCTATTTTGGTAAATGGTTAAATTGATAAAAAGTTAAAGTTAAGGGTGATATGTAAATTTTTTTTTAAAAGTAAATAAGTTGTCATAAAATACATGGTCACTATTCACAGTTTACTATTCATCTAAATTACTATTCACTCTAGTATTATTCACTCGAGTATTTGAGACACTTTTTGTGTCAGAGTTACTATTCACGAGTTACTGTTCACGGGTTACTATTCACCCAAATTACTATTCACTCTAGTATCGTTCACTCGAGTATTTGGGACACTTTTTGTGTCGGAGTACTATTCATAAGTTACTATTCACAAATTACTATTCACAGGTTACTATTCACCCAAATTACTATTCACTCTAGTATTGTTCACTCGAGTATTTAGGACACTTTTTGTGTCGGAGTTACTATTCACGAGTTACTATTCACAGTTTACTATTCATCTAAATTACTATTCACTCTAGTATTATTCACTTGAGTATTTGAGACACTTTTTGTCTCGGAGTTACTATTCACGAGTTACTATTCACGAGTTAATATTCAGGAGTTACTATTCACGAGTTACTATTCACCCGGATAATATATTTATTTTCGGTCCAAATCATTTTTGGGTACAATATTATTTCATGAGGAAATGTGCTAATTTTTCAGACCGTTGGTTGAAATTATATTAGTAAATCAATAATTCATTTAAATATATTATTATAATATTATATTATAGTAGTATAATGTGATTATATGATAGTATGTTTTTTTTTATAATTTGAATGGTAACATTATTATAGTAAATTCATGGTATACAAGTAAAATGAGGTGAAAGAGAACAATTTAAATTTGAATTCTGATGATGTAAGCGATGATGTCATCGGAACGATGAGGTAAGCAATGATGTCATCAGAAGGATGATGTAAGCAATGATGTCATTTGATCGATGATGTATGCAATGATGTCATCTGATCGATGATGTAAGCGATGATGTTATAAATTATGGCGAAAAGACTATTTTACCCTTACTCTACCAAGCTTATAAATAGAAGCTCATTCCTTTATTATTTCTGAGGAATTCACTGAACTCTAGAGAGAAAAACTATAGAGAGAAAGAAGAAGAGTATTCTGCCACTTAACTACTTCTTTATTTCAGTTCTTCTTTAAAATGGAAATGAGAATATAGCTGGGACGAGTCAGGGAAAGGAGTGATGGTCCAGAAGATAGCATTAGTAGTCCTCACCATTCTGTTAAATAGTGTGACAATAAATGTAATGAGGACTCCTTGAGTATGGATATTGTCTAGATGACAATATTCCTATTAGAACTCTCAGTTTATGTATTGTCGTATGTTACACGACATTTGTATAATTAAGTTTGTATTTGTATTTTGTACCATGTATCTGACGACCCAAGATGGGTGATAAATACCTAATTTTGGGGGCGTCACATCTGCTACTATCTCGGGTGCAACTATCAATTCTTCACTCACCACATGGATATCTCTAATTCCTTCTTCGTCTGACATCACATTATCACGGTTAGTGATTAGAGGTATCCCCACAGTCTCATTCACTCCATTGTTAGCATTCTCAGCTGTCATTCTCAAATACTGCCATAAAGCAAGGGTTAATTAAATAAATTAACATATCACATAATATCCCAATATTATGACTGACCAACAAATAAGCTTAGGTAGGACACACTAGCGAAGGATTTACTCATCTCTCCCCTCCTAGTTGTATTCCCCGATCTCCGCCATAGATCATATCCCTAAGCTCTGATACCAAATGTGACAACCCCAAAATAGGTCCATTCTATCCAACCTATTCTGAGTCGCCAAATACATGGTACAGAAAACAACTACAACTTTATTACAACAATTGTCGTGCAAAATACAACAACACATATGCTGTGAGTTTGGATACAAATATATACCAAATGTGACTCATGTTCCAACCGTAGACATCACCTCACAATGACACCTTACATAAAGGTATAGTCAGAAACCGTTTTAGAAATTAAAATCTTTGGGAAGTACTCAAGGAAACCTTCGTACATAGGAGGTCATGCGTCTAGGTTATGATAGATATCATATGGCCACAGAATTATCCTTGGTTGACCCAATAGACCCCAAAGAAAAATGAAAAGATTACTATCATATTCTTTCCAATGGTGAGTCTTCTCTTGACATATCATTATCTCTACTGTCTCTAATTGAGAATTATACTTCAAACAAACACCAAGATTATATAGGTAGTGCTCGTATATATACTCAGCAAGTGGATGAGCACATCCCTGTCTTATGATGACATGAGGTTGTATGTCGTTAGACATCTTGTATGATAGTGGCAAACCACCCTTCCAACGTTGGGTACACCTTACCCTATTGGATTCACCAAATAAAACTACTAAATGATGACCACCTTTGGCCGTTGTGCAAAGATGGATTTATTAGTATGATTATGAACAGGAAATGTGATTTGGTATAACCATGATCTTTGATGTTTCAGGTAAAGACAGGTGATGAAAATATTATTCGTCCTGGGTGCGAAGAAAAATTTAGAGTCACAATTATGATTATGAGTTATATTTGGTGAAGAAAATAGGGTGAGGCGAACCCAACGTTGGAAGGGTGTTTTGTCACTATCATACAAGATGTCTAATGACATACAACCTCGTGTCATCATAAGACAGAGTTGTGCTCATCCACTTGCTGAGTATATCTATGGGCACTACCTATATAATCTTGGTGTTTGTTTGAAGTATAATTCTCAATTAGAGACAGTGGAGATAATGATAAGTCAAGAGAAGACTCACCATTGGGAAGAATATGATAGTAATCTTCTCGTTTTTCTTTGGGGTCTATTGGGTCAACCAAGGATAATTCTGTGGCCATATGATATCTATCATAACCTAGATGCGTGGCCTCCCATGTACGAAGGTTTCCTTGAGCACTTCCCAAAGATTCTAATTTCTAAAACAGTTTTTGACTATACCTTTATGTAAGGTGTTATTGTGAGGTGATGTCCACGGTTGGAACATGAGTCACATTTGGTATATATTTGTATCCAAACTCACAGCATATGTGTTGTTGTATTTTGCACGACAATTGTTGTAATAAAGTTGTAGTTATTTTCTGTACCATGTATTTGGCGACTCAGAATAGGTTGGATGGAATGAACCTATTTTGGGGTTGTCACAATAAGGCTGAAAGAAACTTGCTCTGATGAATAGAAACTCTCAAAGTATCTAAATACTCACAAAATACACTCAATAATCTAGAGGGAGAAAGAGAGAAAACTTGTTTCTGGTGTGATTTTTAATTCTAACTTAGCCCTCTATTTATAAGAAAATTTTAGTAGGTTTGACCTGCAACCTGATGGCTTTACCTGCTACTATTCCCACCCACCACATTTGAAATATAATTCAGCATATTTCTTCACCAACCACAAGTGGGGCCCACCAATTCTAGAATTTTCCATCAAAATGATAAACTCCAAAAATTCAACAATTTCTGAACCAGTCATCTCGTAAAACTCATAATAAATCATACGTTTATTTTTAACGGTTCAAAATTTGTGGACATATACTCAACTTATATATGTATAACATATCCAAAAATTACCACGATCCAACGGTCGGATTAAAAATTATAACCCCCGCAATATTTCTCAAAAACCCTAATTTTTAATACCTCCATTCCGACAAAAATACTGATAAAAACCTCAACATTAACTCCTTCATTTTTAACCACAAAAATATATCCCTCATTTATATCCACATAAAATAAATATTTCCTTATCATATGAATCAATAATTAATTATTCACAAATAATATTACAGAATCACATTTATGACAACCAGGCCGTTCCCAGGAAAGAGGGGGCTTTCCAATAAGGATTTCTCCTTACTGGCGCGCAATTAGATGACCAAACCTCTCCTTAGACAGAACTTTCTAGACATTGCCAATAATGTTATATAATAATATTATTCAAATAATATGAATTATTGATCTGATAATGGAAAATACTGTGCAGCAACAATTATTGAAACAACAATAATATAAAATATCAATGCAACAATTATTGAATCAATAAAATAAAATATTGAACAATAACTAATGTAACAATTATTGAGTAGTGCCTTCTTACGTAAGAATCAATAATTGGTGCAATACCGTGTGTTACTGTATTTTAACCACCGGGTATTCCAACAGTATTAACGGTAACAACTACGCCGTTATTTATAAATAACTTATACTTGTCATTTTCTTCATCCAATCGCTTTCCGTTATGGGGCCCACACAAGGCTGCGCCGTCGTACGAATATTCCCCGACAGCAAGAATATTCCACGACCAAACGAATATTCCCCGACAAAATGAATATTTTATAACCACTTGCTTATTTGAAAAATTTGCACATTTCACCCATAACCAAAGTATTATATCAAATTAGCCCCTTATTATTCACAATAATATTTAGAGAAAATTTGATTTTATTCATTAATAAGTTGGGGTCTTACAACCTCCCCTCCTTATGAAATTTCGTCCTCGAAATTGACGTACGTACCTGATGTTTCAAAAAGGTGAGGATACATTGCTTTCATTTCTGATTCCAACTGCCAGGTCATTTCTTCAATAGCATGGTTTCTCCACAAAACCTTAACTTGTTGTATAACCTTCGTGCGTAGGACATGCTTTTCCTATCCAAGATCTTAACAGGTACCTACTCGTACGTTAAATCTTCAGTTATCTCGTCTGGTTCTAACTCAATAATGTGGTACGGGTCTTTAACATATTTACGAAGCATAGATATGTGAAAAATATTATGAACACGAGACATGCTTGGAGGTAATGCGAGTCTATATGCCACATTTCCTATTCGCTCAAGAATCTCAAATGGACCAACAAATCTTGGATTGAGCTTTCCTCTCTTCCCAAATCTTGTAACTCCCTTCCATGGTGCAACACGTAATAATACATGATCCCCAATATTAAATTCCACGTCCTTCGATGAAGATCCGCATAACTCTTTTGTCGATCCTGTGCCGTTTGTATACGTTGTCGAATCGTTTGGATCTTCTCTGTAGTAATGCGTACCAACTCTGGTCCCAACAATGTTGCTTCACCCACCTCGTCCAGCATACTGGAGAACGACATTTTCTTCTATACAACGCCTCGAATGGAGCCACACCTATGCTCGCCTGATAACTGTTGTTGTAGGAGAATTCCACCAATGGTAGGTACTTATCCCAACTCCCTTTGAGATCTAGGACACAAAGTCTTAATAGATCTTCAAGAGTTTGAATAGTCCTCTCTGATTGTCCGTCCGTTTGAGGATGGTATGCCGAACTGAATCGTAAATCCGTGCCCATAGCTTTCTGCAAGCTAACCCAAAATCGTGAATGAATCTTGGGTCACGATCCGAAACTATGGATACTGGCATGCCATGCAATCTCACAATCTCGTTCACGTACATACTAGCAAGACATTCAAGGGAATAAGTCTCACGTATCGGCAAGAAATGAGCGGACTTGGTTAATCTATCAACAATAACCCAAATCGCATCTATGCCTTGAGAAACCTTGGGAAGACCCGTAACAAAATCCATAGTAATGTGTTCCCACTTCCATTTCGGGATCTCAAGTGGTTGCAATGGACCCTTTGACACTTGATGCTCCGCCTTTACACGTTGACAAGTTAAACACCTCGAGATAAACTCCGCGATCTCTCTTTTCATATTGCTCCACCAAAATGTATGTCGAAGATCGTGATACATTTTGGTACTCCCAGGATGGATTGCAAACGGTGTGTTGTGTGCCTCCATCATTATTCTATGCTTCAAGTCAAAATCGTTAGGAACACAAAGTCTGGAGTTGACTCGAAGTATTCCTTCTTCATCGATTCTTGCTTCTGGAATAGCACCTTCTTGCACTTTCTTCTTCATACGCATCAGCTCCATGTCCGTAGCTTGAGCAGCTTTAACTTTATCGATTAAAGTCGGTTCTACTCGTATATTTGATATCATCATGTGGGTACTTGGAGCCTTCATCTCTATCTCCATCCTTTCCAAGTCATACAAAATGGGCCTTTGTGTTAACAACATTGCACTCGTACCCGCATATGATCTTCTACTCAATGCGTCAGCTACTACGTTTGCTTTTTTCAGGATGATATTGGATGGTATGATCGTAATCTTTCAACAGCTCGAGCCAACGTCGCTGCCGCATGTTGAGTTCCTTTTGGGTGAAGAAATATTTGAGGCTTTTATGATCTGTATAGATCTCCACTTTCTCCCCATACAGGTAGTGTCTCCAGATCTTCAACGCAAAAAAACGATTGCTGCCAACTCCAAATCATGAGTAGGATAATTCCTCTCATATTCTTTGAGTTGTCGTGAGGCATAGGCTATGACTTTCCCATGTTGCATGAGATCACATCCTAACCCTTTGCCTGAAGCATCACTGTAGATAACAAATCCATCCGAACCAGATGGTATTGTCAGAACAGGTGCCGAAATGAGTCTCCTCTTAAGTTCTTGGAAACTCTTCTTGCATTCCTCACTCCATATGAATTTTGTATCTTTCCGAGTCAGCTGAGTTAACGGAGTAGCGATTTGAGAAAATCTTTTTACAAATCTCCGATAATAACCAGCTAAGCCTAGAAAGCTATGTATTTCGATTACTGACTTAGGTTGCTCTCAACTGTGACTCATATCCCAATCTTGGATAGCACGTCACAATGACACCTATCGGTTTACTACCGCACGAATATGGCGTCCCCTACGGAGAGTCTGGATTCAGTGCATTCCACAAAGGAAGTCACCAGATAAAGGCTCGGGTACAAACTTCTACAGTTAGGTTTTTAACTCCTGAAGTTCAATAAGAGCCATTCGATATGAGATTTTAGAAGTGGGTTTTGTACCGGATTCAAAGATGATACAAAATTCAATATCACGCTCTGGAGGTAGGCTAAGAAATTCTTCAGGAAATACGTCAGGAATTTACTAACAATAGAAATATCATTCAAATCTGACGTATTTTTGTTCAAGTCCATAACATAGCTAAGAAAGCTTGACATCCGTTTTTCAATAAACGAATGACTTTACAGCTTGATATGAAAGTGTTTGACTTCAATGGTTTGGTTGCTTGAATTTGAATAACAGGTTGCTTAGGAATATGAAAACTAACAACCTTACGAAAGCAATCAATTTTGGCATGATGAGTAGTTAACCAATCAATTCCTAAAATCACATCAAAAGCAAGTATCTTTAAAGAGATAAGATCAACAGGTAATGTGATAGTGCCAACTTGGATCATGTAAGATTTATAAACTGTAGATGTAACGAAGGTTTCACCCAACGGAGTTTCAACAGATAAGTTAAAGTCCAATTTCTCCGAAGTCAAGTTTAAAACTTAAGCGCAAGCAAGAGAGATAAAAGAATGGGTAGAACCGGTATCTAGTAAAGTATAAACTTCGCAAGAATTCAAGATTAGCTTACCCGTGATCACCTCGTTCGGGTTTCTCGCGTTTTGGCCAGTCACGACAAACGCCCTTCCAGGAACCGCTGATTTCGACTTATCCGGGATAACTTTTGGAGTCACCATCCCCGCTGAACTTGGTTTTGCTACAGAACACTCTCGAGCTATATGACCCTCCTTTCCACAGTTATAACATACCTTGGATTGTTGTGGGCAGTTTGGGCTGATATGTCCCTCTTTCCCACATTTGTAACATACGACCGGTGGTCGTTCTCCTCCCCTAGAAACAGTTGATGTTTGTGCTGACATCTTCACATTATCATTGTTGTACCTTCTCTTCTTGAAATCTCCTCCCGACTCGCTCCTTCTATTATCACGACCACGATTACCACCAGAGTGGTTACCGCTTTTGTCCGAATATTTTCCTCCCTGCTGGTTTTCATTGCTTCGATGACTGCCGCCACCGGTATGACCCTGGTTGTGGTCCCTCGGTTGCACATACTCATTATCTCGCTCTAATAATTGAGCCCTATTTACAACATCTGAATATAAAGAAAATTTATGAGAGATAAGATATTGTCGAATCTTGGGTTTTAGACCTCTCAGAAACATCCTTGTCATTCGTTCCTCATTTTCGACCAAATGAGGTGCAAACCTAGATAACTCTGCAAACTTCGCCTCGTACTGGGACACAGTCATGTTGTTTTGTTCCAGTTTGATAAACTCTACCTCCTTCATATGACGAATACTTTCAGGAAAGTACTTGTCATTGAACAGTTTTTGAAATGTTTCCCAGGACATGTTGAGTGCGTCAGGCTGGGTACGCTTCACAGACTCCCACCAGTAGTCTGCCTCACCGCGGAACATAAAGGTGGCGAATGGAACCTTTTGTTCCTCCGTGCAACCCAAGACATCGAATATCTTGGTAATTTACTTGACCCACGTTTCCGCCATGATCGGATCCGGCTTTTCCTTAAATTCTGGTGGTCCCAATTCTTTGAACTGCTTAGCTGTGACAGACCGCGCGTTATCATTTCCACCCGTATTCTGCACACGAGTCTCCCTCGTCTGATTTTGTATGAACTGCAAAAAGCTCCTAAATATTCCATCATTCATCGTTTGCTCGGTAACGTTGTTTACAGGAGGAATATTGCCTTCCTGTTGCACGTTCCCTTGGGTGGTGATCAAAGGTGTCTCCACGGTCTGATTTACTCCATTATTAACGTTCTCAGCTGCCATTCTTAAATACTGCCATAAAACAAGGGTTAATAGTCATGTCATATATTATCCCTATACTCTGACCGACCAAATAAACACCAAATAAACTTAGTCAAGTCATACTAGTGAAGGAATTCCCCGTCTCTCCCCTCCTAGTTCTTGTCTCACATCTCAGCCAGGGATCATATCCCTAAACTCTGATACCAACTGTGACGCCCCCAAAATAGGTATACAACACCCATTCTGAGTTGCCAAATACATGGTACAGAAAGCAAACTACAACTTCAATAATACAAATGTCGTGCAAAATACGACAACACATACTGTGAGTTTAAATACAAATATTATCTTCTAGACAATATCCACACTCAAATAAATCCTCATTACAATTATTCAAACACTATTTTACAGAAATAGTGAGGACTGCTAAAACATCTTTCTAGAACCATCACTCCATACCCCGACTAGATCCTGCTATGTTCTCACCTCCTGAGAAGAAAAATGGAACAAAAAGGAAAAGGGTGAGCTCAACTAGCCCAGTAAAGAATATTATGACTAAGATAATATACAAACAAATTATCGTTAGTCTTCAACAGGGAAAAATCTGATAGAATATAATCGACAACAAGTTTTAGATCAACAACTGCAGCGGAAACAGCAAACCATTAGAAGAGTCAAGTAGAGAAAGAATTCTACTATCTTCTAAGATTTAAAAGTCCATCATCAATATTTTATCCCCGTAACATCAATTAATAATCATCTTTATCCAAATATTCATCTTTGCACTACAGGCCAAAGATATTCATTTGTATCACCTGTCAGTCATGTTCATCTCAACACCTGTTCATCTTTGCACTACTGGCCAAAGATATTCATCAAGTAATCATACATCTTTGCACTACAGGCCAAAGATATTCAGTAATATCATCATTTAGGACTGAGGATGATGAAAAATATCTTAAAGAGAACGAATCCAGTGAGACAGAAGGACAAATATTAGGGATTCGTATAACAGTTTATCCAAGATCAATAATACTTCATAATAATCAATTGTGAAGCAGAATTCAAAAATAAAGATCAAAACATGGATACAATCAAAGATAGTAACCATAATAGACATCTTGGACAAAAAGGGAAAATTTTTATTTTTCGGTGAATAGTGCCGTATTCGTGAATAGTACCGTATACGTGAATAGTGCCGTATACGTGAATAGTAACTCCGACACAAAAAGTTCTAAATTTGATAAAAAAAAACTCATATCAATATTTCAGCATAATGATATTGAATAAAATAATATCATTTAAGAAGAAAATAATATCCCTTACCTCAAGATATCAGTACTTCTGGTCGGAATACCGGTATAAGGCTGAAAGAAACTTGCTCTGATGAATAGAAACTCTCAAAGTATCTAAATACTCACAAAATACACTCAATAATCTAGAGAGAAAGAGAGAAAACTTGTTTCTGGTGTGATTTTTAATTCTAACTTAGCCCTCTATTTATAGGAAAATTTTAGTAGGTTTGACCTGCAACCTGATGGCTTTACCTGCTACTATTCTCACCCACCACATTTGAAATATAATTCAGCACATTTCTTCACCAACCACAAGTGGGGCCCACCAATTCTAGAATTTTCTATCAAAATGATAAACTCCAAAAATTTAACAATTTCTGAACCAGTCATCTCGTAAAATTCATAATAAATCATACGTTTATTTTTAACGGTTCAAAATTTGTGGACATATACTCAACTTATATATGTATAACATATCCAAAAATTACCACGATCCAACGGTCGGATTAAAAATTATAACACCCGCAATATTTCTCAAAAACCCTGATTTTTAATACCTCCATTCCGACAAAAATACTGATAAAAACCTCAACATTAACTCCTTCATTTTTAACCACAAAAATATATCCCTCATTTATATCCACATAAAATAAATATTTCCTTATCATATGAATCAATAATTAATTATTCACAAATAATATTACAAAATCACATTTATGACAACCAGGCCGTTCCCAGGAAAGAGGGGGCTTTCCAATAAGGATTTCTCCTTACTGGCGCGCAATTAGATGACCAAACCTCTCCTTAGACAGAACTTTCTAGACATTGCCAATAATGTTATATAATAATATTATTCAAATAATATGAATTATTGATCTGATAATAGAAAATACTGTGCAGCAACAATTATTGAAACAACAAAAATATAAAATATCAATGCAACAATTATTGAATCAATAAAATAAAATATTGAACAATAACTACTGTAACAATTATTGAGTAGTGCCTTCTTACGTAAGAATCAATAATTGGTGCAATACCGTGTGCTACTGTATTTTAATCACCGGGTATTCCAACAGTATTAACGGTAACAACTACGCCGTTATTTATAAATAACTTATACTTGTCATTTTCTTCATCCAATTGCTTTCCGTTATGGGGCCCACACAAGGCTGCGCCGTCGTACGAATATTCCCCGACAGCAAGAATATTACACGACCAAACGAATATTCCCCGACAAAATGAATATTTTATAACCACTTGCTTATTTGAAATATTTGCGCATTTCACCCATAACCAAAGTATTATATCAAATTAGCCCCTTATTATTCACAATAATAGTTAGAGAAAATTTGATTTTATTCATTAATAAGTTGGGGTCTTACAGAAAACTTATGAATTCTAGTGTGATTTTCAATTCTAACTTAGCCATCTATTTATAGGAAAATGTTAGCACGCCGAAGCAGACTTAACCTGTAACCTGATGGCTTTACCTGCTACTATTCCCACCCACCACATTTGAATAAAAATTTCAGCACATTTCTTCACCAACCAAAAGTAGGGCCCACCAATTCTAGAATTTTCTACCAAAATGATTAACTCCGAAAATTTAACAATTTCTGAACCAGTCATCTCGTAAAATTCATAACAAATCATAGGTTCATTTTTAACGGTTCAAAATTTGTGGACATATAATCAATTTATATATGTATAACATATCCAAAAATTACAACGATCCAACGGTCGGATTAAAAATTATAACCCTCGCAAAATATCTCAAAAACCCTAATTTGATTTTTAATACCTCCGTTCCGACAAAAATACAGATAAAACACCTCAACATTAACTCCTTCATTTTTAACCACAAAAATATATCTCATTATATCCACATAAAATGAATATTTCCTTATCATATGAATTAATAATTAATTATTCATAAATAATATTACAGAATCTCATTTATGACAACCAGGCCGTTCCCAGGAAAGATGGGGCTTTCCAATAAGAATTCCTCCTTACTGGCACGCAATTAGATGACCAAACCTCTCCTTAGACAGAACTTTCTAGACATTGCCAATAATGCTATCTAATAATATTATTAAAATAATACGAATTATTGATCTGATTGTGACGCCCCCATAATAGGTATACAACACCCATTCTGAGTCGCCAAATACATGGTACAGAAAGCAAACTACAACTTCAATAATACAATTGTCGTGCAAAATACGACAACACATACTGTGAGTTTAAATACAAATATTGTCTTCTAGACAATATCCACACTCAAATAAATCCTCATTACAATTATTCAAACACTATTTTACAGAAATAGTGAGGACTGCTAATACATCTTTCTAGAACCATCACTCCATACCCCGACTAGATCCTGCTATGTTCTCACCTCCTGAGAAGAAAAATGGAACAAAAAGGAAAAGGGTGAGCTCAACTAGCCCAGTAAAGAATATTATGACTAAGATAATATACAACAAATTATCGTTAGTCTTCAACAGGGAAAAATCTGATAAAATATAATCGACAACAAGTTTTAGATCAACAACTGCAGCGGAAACAACAAACCATTAGAAGAGTCAAGTAGAGAAAGAATTCTACTATCTTCTAAGATTTAAAAGTCCATCATCGATATTTTATCCCTGTAACATCAATTAATAATCATCTTTAACCAAATATTCATCTTTGCACTACAGGCCAAAGATATTCATTTGTATCATCAGTCGGTCATGTTCATCTCAACACCTGTTCATCTTTGCACTACAGGCCAAAGATATTCATCAAGTAATCATACATCTTTGCACTACAGGCCAAAGATATTCAGTAATATCATCATTTAGGACTGAGGATGATGAAAAATATCTTAAAGAGAACGAATCCAGTGAGACAGAAGGACAAATAGTAGGGATTCGTATAACAGTTTATCCAAGATCAATAATACTTCATAATAATCAATTGTGAAGCAGAATTCAAAAATAAAGATCAAAACATGGATACAATCAAAGATAGTAACCATAATAGACATCTTGGACAAAAAGGAAAATTTTATTTTTCGGTGAATAGTGCCGTATTCGTGAATAGTACCGTATACGTGAATAGTACCGTATACGTAAATAGTAACCCCGACACAAAAAGTTCCAAATTTGATAAAAACTCATATCAATATTTCAGCATAATGATATTGAAGAAAATAATATCATTAAGAAGAAAATAATATCCCTTACCTCAAAATATCAGTACTTCTGGTCGGAATACCGGTATAAGGCTGAAAGAAACTTGCTCTGATGAATAGAAACTCTCAAAGTATCTAAATACTCACAAAATACACTCAATAATCTAGAGAGAGAAAGAGAGAAAACTTGTTTCTGGTGTAATTTTCAATTCTAACTTAGCCCTCTATTTATAGGAAAATTTTGGTAGGTTTGACCTGCAACCTGATGGCTTTACCTGCTACTATTCCCACCTACCACATTTGAAATATAATTCAGCACATTTCTTCACCAACCACAAGTGGGGCCCACCAATTCTAGAATTTTCCATCAAAATGATAAACTCCGAAAATTCAACAATTTCTGAACCAGTCATCTTGTAAAATTCATAATAAATCATACGTTCATTTTTAACGGTTCAAAATTTGTGGGCATATACTCAACTTATATATGTATAACATATCCAAAAATTACCACGATCCAACGGTCGGATTAAAAATTATAACCCCCGCAAAATATCTCAAAAACTCTGATTTTTAATACCTCCATTCCGACAAAAATATGATAAAAACCTCAACATTAACTCCTTTATTTTTAACCACAAAAATATATCCCTCATTTATATCCACATAAAATAAATATTTCCTTATCATATGAATCAATAATTAATTATTCATAAATAATATTACAGAATCACATTTATGACAATCAGGCCGTTCCCAGGAAAGAGGGGGCTTTCCAATAAGGATTTCTCCTTACTGGCGCGCAATTAGATGACCAAACCTCTCCTTAGACAGAACTTTCTAGACATTGTCAATAATATTATCTAATAATATTATTCAAATAATATGAATTATTGATTTGATAATGGGAAATACTGTGCAGTAACAATTATTGAAACAACAATAATATGAAATATCAATGCATCAATTATTGAACCAATAAAATAAAATATTGAACAGTAATCACTGTAACAATTATTGAGTAGTGCCTTCTTACGTATGAATCAATAATTCAACTATACTGTGCAATCCGTGTGCTACTGTGCAACCACGCGTTATTACTGTATTTTTAACCACCGGGTATTTAAACAGTGTTAACGGTAACAACTACGCCATTATTAATAAATAACTTATACTTGTCGTTTTCTTCATCCAATCGCTTTCCGTTATGGGGCCCACACAAGGCTGCGTCGTCGTACGAATATTCCCCGACAGCAAGAATATTCCACGACCAACCGAATATTCACCGACCAAAAATAAATATTTTATAACCACTTGCTTATTTTGCAAAATTTGCACATTTCACCCATAACCAAAGTATTATATCAAATTAACCCCCTTATTATTCACAATAATATTTAGAGAAAATTTGATTTTATTCATTAATAAGTTGGGGTCTTACAACCTCCCCTCCTTATGAAATTTCGTCCTCGAAATTGACGTACGTACCTGATGTTTCAAAAAGGTGAGGATACCTCGCTTTCATTTCTGATTCCAACTCCCAGGTCATTTCTTCAATAGCATGGTTTTTCCACAAAACCTTAACTTGTGGTATAACCTTCGTGCGTAGGACATGCTCTTTCCTATCCAAGATCTTAACAGGTACCTCCTCGTACGTTAAATCTTCAGCTATCTCGTCTGGTTCTAACTCAATAATGTGGTTCGGGTCTTTAACATATTTACGAAGCATAGATATGTGAAAAACATTATGAACACGAGACATGCTTGGAGGTAATGCGAGTCTATATGCCACATTTCCTATTCGCTCAAGAATCTCAAATGGACCAACAAATCTTGGATTGAGCTTTCCTCTCTTCCCAAATCTTGTAACTCCCTTCCATGGTGCAACACGTAACAATACATGATCCCCAATATTAAATTCCACGTCCTTCCGATGAAGATCCGCATAACTCTTTTGTCGATCCTGTGCCGTTTGTATACGTTGTCGAATCGTTTGGATCTTCTCTGTAGTAATGCGTACCAATTCTGGTCCCAACAATGTTGCTTCACCCACCTCGTCCCAGCATACTGGAGAACGACATTTTCTTCCATACAACGCCTCAAATGGAGCCATACCTATGCTCGCCTGATAACTGTTATTGTAGGAGAATTCCACCAATGGTAGGTACTTATCCCAACTCCCTTTGAGATCTAAGACACAAAGTCTTAATAGATCTTCAAGAGTTTGAATAGTCCTCTCTGATTGTCCGTCCGTTTGAGGATGGTATGCTGAACTGAATCGTAAATCCGTGCCCATAGCTTTCTGCAAGCTAACCCAAAATCGTGAAGTGAATCTTGGGTCACGATCCGAAACTATGGATACTGGCATGCCATGCAATCTCACAATCTCGTTTACGTACATACTAGCAAGACGTTCAAGGGAATAAGTCTCACGTATCGGCAAGAAATGAGCGGACTTGGTTAATCTATCAACAATAACCCAAATCGCATCTATGCCTTGAGAAACCTTGGGAAGACCTGTAACAAAATCCATAGTAATGTGTTCCCACTTCCATTTCGGGATCTCAAGTGGTTGCAATGGACCCTTTGGCACTTGATGCTCCGCCTTTACACGTTGACAAGTTAAACACCTCGAGATAAACTCCGCGATCTCTTTTTTCATATTGCTCCACCAAAATGTATGTCGAAGATCGTGATACATTTTGGTACTCCCAAGATGGATTGCAAACGGTGTGTTGTGTGCCTCCATCATTATTCTATGCTTCAAGTCAAAATCGTTAGGAACACAAAGTCTGGAGTTGACTCGAAGTATTCCTTCTTCATCGATTTTTGCTTCTGGAATAGCACCTTCTTGCACTTTCTTCTTCATACGCATCAGCTCTATATCCGTAGCTTGAGCAGCTTTAACTTTATCGATTAAAGTCGGTTCTACTCGTATATTTGATATCATCATGTGGGTACTTGGAGCCTTCATCTCTATCTCCATCCTTTGCAAGTCATACAAAATGGGCCTTTGTGTTAAAAACATTGCACTCGTACCCGCATATGATCTTCTACTCAATGCGTCAGCTACTACGTTTGCTTTTCCAGGATGGTATTGGATGGTATGATCGTAATCTTTCAACAGCTCAAGCCAACGTCGTTGCCGCATGTTGAGTTCCTTTTGGGTGAAGAAATATTTGAGGCTTTTATGATCTGTATAGATCTCCACTTTCTCCCCATACAGGTAGTGTCTCCAGATCTTCAACGCAAAAACGACTGCTGCCAACTCCAAATCATGAGTAGGATAATTCCTCTCATATTCTTTGAGTTGTCGTGAGGCATAGGCTACGACTTTCCCATGTTGCATGAGAACACATCCTAACCCTTTGCCTGAAGCATCGCTGTAGATAACAAATCCATCCGAACCAGATGGTATTGTCAAAACAGGTGCCGAAATGAGTCTCCTCTTGAGTTCTTGGAAACTCTTCTCGCATTCCTCACTCCATACGAATTTTGTATCTTTCCGAGTCAGCTGAGTTAACGGAGTAGCGATTCGAGAAAATCCTTCCACAAATCTCCGATAATAACCAGCTAAGCCCAGAAAGCTACGTACTTCGGTTACCGACTTCGGTTGCTCCCAACTTTGTATGGCTTCAATCTTCGCCGGGTCGACAGATACTCCATGTTTTGACACCACGTGCCCAAGGAATGCTACTTCCTCAAGCCAGAACTCGCATTTCTTCAGTTTGGCATATAGCTTGTTTTCACGAAGCCTTTGCAGTACCAGCTTCAAATGGCGCTCATGATCTTCACGGCTTTTGGAATAGATGAGGATGTCATCAATAAAGACAACAACGAACTGATCCAAATATTCTTTGAATACACGGTTCATCATATCCATGAAGGCAGCAGGAGCATTAGTCAATCCAAAAGACATTACTAAGAATTCATAATGCCCGTACCGAGTTCTGAAGGCAGTTTTTGGAATATCCTCAGTTTTAATCTTCAGCTGATGATATCCAGAACGAAGATCGATGTAACAACCCCAAAATAGGTCCATTCCACCCAACCCATTCTGAGTCGCCAAATACATGGTACAGAAAACAACTACAACTGTATTACAACAATTGTCGTGCAAAATACAACAACACATATGCTGTGAGTTTGGATACAAATATATACCAAATGTGACTCATGTTCCAACCGTGGACATCACCTCACAATAACACCTTACATAAAGGTATAGTCAAAAACTGTTTTAGAAATTAGAATCTTTGGGAAGTGCTCAAGAAAACCTTCGTACATGGGAGGCCATGCGTCTAGGTTATGATAGATATCATATGGCCACAGAATTATCCTTGGTTGACCCAATAAACCCCAAAGAAAAACGAGAAGATTACTATCATATTCTTCCCAATGGTGAGTCTTCTCTTGACTTATCATTATCTCCACTGTCTCTAATTGAGAATTATACTTCAAACAAACACCAAGATTATATAGGTAGTGCCCATAGATATACTCAGCAAGTGGATGAGCACAACCCTGTCTTATGATGACACGAGGTTGTATGTCATTAGACATCTTGTATGATAGTGACAAAACACCCTTCCAACGTTGGGTTCGCCTCACCCTATTTTCTTCACCAAATATAACTACTAAATGATGACCACCGTTCTATTCCCTTGTTACCCCCGCTCGACCCAGCTACACTCTTATTACCTGAAAGGAATTGTGAAGCAAAAGGGTGAGCACAACTAGCTCAGTAAAGAATATCATGACTAAAGATAATTAAATTATCAATAGCCTTCATCAATAATAAATCAGAGATTTAGAACATATGGTAAATGATAAAAATTTCAACCATAGTTGCAGCGGAACGAGCAATCCATTAGAAGAGTCAAATAGACTATAAAGTCTATTATCTTCTCCATGTTAAAAATCCACCAATAATATTTTATCCATGTAACATCACTCAACAGTTCCTTTCCACAATCATATGAATAACTCATAATCATAATTGTGACTATAAATTTTTCTTCGCACCCAGGACGAAGAATATTTTCATCACCTGTCTTTACCTGAAACATCAAAGATCATGGTTATACCAAATCACAATTCCTGTTTATAATCATACTAACAAATCCATCTTTGCACTACGGGCTAAAGATATTCATCAACAAACCATCTTTGCACTACGGGCCAAAGATATTCAACAACAGTTCATCTTTGCACTACAGGCCAAAGATATTCAACAACAGTTCATCTTTGCACTACAGGCCAAAGATATTCATCAACAATTCATATTTGCACTACAGGCTAAATATATTCATATCTCAAAGAAATATATAATCATTTCAGAATTTATATAAATAATAATTATAACCATGTTGATCAATTCACCTTTGCACTTAAGCTTAAGATATTCAATTATAAATTCAATTGTCATGATCATACCAGTCACAATTCAACTTTGCACTACAGGCCAAAGAGAACCCTAGTCATGATCATACCAATAATCTACCCATCTTTACACTCCAGTGAAAGAGAATTTCAACATCAGGGTTATAAAAATGTTATATATGATGATAAAAATAATATGATCAACATATAGTTTTAATCTCAAGAGTAATATTCGTAACTCATGAATAGTAAATCGTGAATAGTAACTCATGGAATAGTAACCCCGACACAAAAGATAGAAATTCCACAATAAAATCCATACCAATATTTCGGTATAATGATATTGAAAGAATAACATTACTTAAATTTATAAATAATTTATTTTAATTGTTTACACTTTACTAATTAATGCATTTAATCATCATAAAATGCCAACTCTTATAATTTCATCATCAATAACCAAAACTCTCATCAAAAATCTGCATATACCTCATATATAGGATTCTCAAGCCATAAAATCCTATTTTCCAATTTTCTTACTTCACAAAACATATTTAATTCATTAACTCATAACTAGACCATTTTCATAAAAAATACCAAATCACTTTCAAAAATATTTCTTTTCTGGGATTTACATAATATAGTCCCATAGTGAACATATATTTTTCTCAGAATTTTTAAAAGTCATTTACTATTTTTCATATGGCCAAAACAGCCGAATATTTAGACATTTATCAAAAATTATACTTTTGTCCAAAAATTCTGAAATTAACAGAGTATACTTCCATCATATACATGTACTCCCAATAAAAATTTCATCAATTTTGGAGTTAACCACAAGAAATTATAAGCAGTTACTTTTAAAATAGTCTTTTCTCATAAAATTCATAACTCTCAATCTATACATCCAAAAATCACCATTTTTGGACACAATCAATAAAACTCATCAAAATATCATTTCAAATTTTTCCAGAATTTTTGAAGTTCAGAAAAAAATTACGAAACTGAAAAACATAACAACCCTTAAAATCCCTTAAAATCCCTTACTATCCCTTACAATCCCTTACTATCCCTTACCTCAAAAGAGCAGTACTTCTGATCGGTATAAGGCTGAAGGAAACTTGCACTGATGAATAGCAACTCACCAAGTATCTAAATACTCACAAAATACACTCAATAATCTAGAGAGAGAAAGAGAGAAAGCTTATGTTTCTGGTGTGATTTTCAATTCTAACTTAGCCCTCTATTTATAGGAAAATTTTGGTAGGTTTGACCTGCAACCTGATGGCTTTACCTGCTACTATTCCCACCCACCACATTTGAAATATAATTCAGCACATTTCTTCACCAACCACAAGTGGGGCCCACCAATTCTAGAATTTTCCACCAAAATGATTAACTCCGAAAATTCAACAATTTCTGAACCAGTCATCTCGTAAAATTCATAACAAATCATACGTTCATTTTTAACGGTTCAAAATTTGTGGACATATACTCAACTTATATATGTATAACATATCCAAAAATTACCACGATCCAACGGTCGGATTAAAAATTATAACCCCCGCAAAATATCTCAAAAACCCTGATTTTTAATACCTCCATTCCGACAAAAATACGGATAAAAATCTCAACATTAACTCCTTCATTTTTTAACCACAAAAATATATCCCTCATTTATATCCACATAAAATAAATATTTCCTTATCATATGAATCAATAATTAATTATTCACAAATAATATTACAGAATCACATTTATGACAACCAGGCCGTTCCCAGGAAAGAGGGGGCTTTCCAATAAGGATTTCTCCTTACTAGCGCGCAATTAGGTGACCAAACCTCTCCTTAGACAGAACTTTCTAGACATTGTCAATAATGTTATCTAATAATATTATTCAAATAATATGAATTATTGATCTGATAATGAGAAATACTGTGCAGCAACAATTATTGAACAACAATAATACAAAATTTTAACGTAGCAATTATTGAATCAATAAAATAAAATATTGAACAGTAATTACTGTAACAATTATTGAGTAGTGCCTTCTTACGTAAGAATCAATAATTTCAAAAATATTATGCAATACCGTGTGCTACTGTGCAATAACGCGTATTACTGTATTTTAACCACCGGGTATTCCAACAGTGTTAACGGTAACAACTACGCCGTTATTTGTAAAAACTCAAATTTGTCATTTTCTTCACCCGACAGTTATTCGTTATGGGGCCCACAAATAGCTGCGCCGTCGTACGAATATTCCCCGACAGAAAGAATATTCCACGACCAAACGAATATTCCCCGACAACAATGATTATTTTATAACCACTTGTGTATTTTGAAAAAAAATCATATATCACCCTTAACTTTAACATTTATCAATTTAACCATTTACTAAATAGTAATTATAAGAAAAATTGAATACTTTTATTTCATAAAATTCGGGGTCTTACAATCTCCCCTCCTTATGAAATTTCGTCCTCGAAATTTACGTACCTGGTATTTCAAAGAATTGAGAATACCTTCCTTTCATTTTAGATTCCATCTTCCCTGCCATCATAATTTCTCCATTGCTCATCTCCTGTATTTCAAATATCATTCTAAAATACAGCTTCAAAACAAGGGTTAATTTAACAAATTAACATATCACATAATATCCCGATATTATGACTGACCAACAAATAAGCTTAGGTAGGACACACTAGCGAAGGATTTACTCATCTCTCCCCTCCTAGTTATATTTCCCGATCTCCGCCAGAGATCATATCCCTAAGCTCTGATACCAAATGTGACTCTCATGGTGCTTCAACCACAGCACCTCACAATGGTACCTATCAGTTTGCCACCGCAGAACGGCGTCCCCTACGGAGAGTCTGGCTTCGGTGCATCCCCCATCAACAGGAAGTCACCAGCAAGAGGCTCGGGGCTCTTTACTTATAGCTCTGATACCAAATGTAACGACCCCAAAATAGGTTCATTCCACCCAACCCATTCTGAGTCGCCAAATACATGGTACAGAAAACAACTACAACTGTATTACAACAATTGTCGTGCAAAATACAACAACACATATGCTGTGAGTTTGGATACAAATATATACCAAATGTGACTCATGTTCCAACCGTGGACATCACCTCACAATAACACCTTACATAAAGGTATAGTCAAAAACTGTTTTAGAAATTAGAATCTTTGGGAAGTGCTCAAGAAAACCTTCGTACATGGGAGGCCATGCGTCTAGGTTATGATAGATATCATATGGCCACAGAATTATCCTTGGTTGACCCAATAAACCCCAAAGAAAAACGAGAAGATTACTATCATATTCTTCCCAATGGTGAGTCTTCTCTTGACTTATCATTATCTCCACTGTCTCTAATTGAGAATTATACTTCAAACAAACACCAAGATTATATAGGTAGTGCCCATAGATATACTCAGCAAGTGGATGAGCACAACCCTGTCTTATGATGACACGAGGTTGTATGTCATTAGACATCTTGTATGATAGTGACAAAACACCCTTCCAACGTTGGGTTCGCCTCACCCTATTTTCTTCACCAAATATAACTACTAAATGATGACCACCGTTCTATTCCCTTGTTACCCCCGCTCGACCCAGCTACACTCTTATTACCTGAAAGGAATTGTGAAGCAAAAGGGTGAGCACAACTAGCTCAGTAAAGAATATCATGACTAAAGATAATTAAATTATCAATAGCCTTCATCAATAATAAATCAGAGATTTAGAACATATGGTAAATGATAAAAATTTCAACCATAGTTGCAGCGGAACGAGCAATCCATTAGAAGAGTCAAATAGACTATAAAGTCTATTATCTTCTCCATGTTAAAAATCCACCAATAATATTTTATCCATGTAACATCACTCAACAGTTCCTTTCCACAATCATATGAATAACTCATAATCATAATTGTGACTATAAATTTTTCTTCGCACCCAGGACGAAGAATATTTTCATCACCTGTCTTTACCTGAAACATCAAAGATCATGGTTATACCAAATCACAATTCCTGTTTATAATCATACTAACAAATCCATCTTTGCACTACGGGCTAAAGATATTCATCAACAAACCATCTTTGCACTACGGGCCAAAGATATTCAACAACAGTTCATCTTTGCACTACAGGCCAAAGATATTCAACAACAGTTCATCTTTACACTACAGGCCAAAGATATTCATCAACAATTCATATTTGCACTACAGGCTAAATATATTCATATCTCAAAGAAATATATAATCATTTCAGAATTTATATAAATAATAATTATAACCATGTTGATCAATTCACCTTTGCACTTAAGCTTAAGATATTCAATTATAAATTCAATGGTCATGATCATACAAGTCACAATTCAACTTTGCACTACAGGCCAAAGAGAACCCTAGTCATGATCATACCAATAATCTACCCATCTTTACACTCCAGTGAAAGAGAATTTCAACATCAGGGTTATAAAAATGTTATATATGATGATAAAAATAATATGATCAACATATAGTTTTAATCTCAAGAGTAATATTCGTAACTCATGAATAGTAAATCGTGAATAGTAACTCATGGATAGTAACCCCGACACAAAAGATAGAAATTCCACAATAAAATCCATACCAATATTTCGGTATAATGATATTGAAAGAATACCATTACTTAAATTTATAAATAATTTATTTTAATTGTTTACACTTTACTAATTAATGCATTTAATCATCATAAAATGCCAACTCTTATAATTTCATCATCAATAACCAAAACTCTCATCAAAAATCTGCATATACCTCATATATAGGATTCTCAAGCCATAAAATCCTATTTTCCAATTTTCTTACTTCACAAAACATATTTAATTCATTAACTCACAACTAGACCATTTTCATAAAAAAATACCAAATCACTTTCAAAAATATTTCTTTTCTGGGATTTAACATAATATAGTCCCATAGTGAACATATATTTTTCTCAGAATTTTTAAAAGTCATTTACTATTTTTCATATGGCCAAAACAGCCGAATATTTAGACATTTATCAAAAATTATACTTTTGTCCAAAAATTCTGAAATTAACAGAGTATACTTCCATCATATACATGTACTCCCAATAAAAATTTCATCAATTTTGGAGTTAACCACAAGAAATTATAAGCAGTTACTTTTAAAATAGTCTTTTCTCATAAAATTCATAACTCTCAATCTATACATCCAAAAATCACCATTTTTGGACACAATCAATAAAACTCATCAAAATATCATTTCAAATTTTTCCAGAATTTTTGAAGTTCAGAAAAAAATTACGAAACTGAAAAACATAACAATCCTTAAAATCCCTTAAAATCCCTTACTATCCCTTACAATCCCTTACTATCCCTTACCTCAAAAGAGCAGTACTTCTGATCGGTATAAGGCTGAAGAAAACTTGCACTGATGAATAGCAACTCACCAAGTATCTAAATACTCACAAAATACACTCAATAATCTAGAGAGAGAAAGAGAGAAAGCTTATGTTTCTGGTGTGATTTTCAATTCTAACTTAGCCCTCTATTTATAGGAAAATTTTGGTAGGTTTGACCTGCAACCTGATGGCTTTACCTGCTACTATTCCCACCCACCACATTTGAAATATAATTCAGCACATTTCTTCACCAACCACAAGTGGGGCCCACCAATTCTAGAATTTTCCACCAAAATGATTAACTCCGAAAATTCAACAATTTCTGAACCAGTCATCTCGTAAAATTCGTAACAAATCATACGTTCATTTTTAACGGTTCAAAATTTGTGGACATATACTCAACTTATATATGTATAACATATCCAAAAATTACCACGATCCAACGGTCGGATTAAAAATTATAACCCCCGCAAAATATCTCAAAAACCCTGATTTTTAATACCTCCATTCCGACAAAAATACGGATAAAAATCTCAACATTAACTCCTTCATTTTTTAACCACAAAAATATATCCCTCATTTATATCCACATAAAATAAATATTTCCTTATCATATGAATCAATAATTAATTATTCACAAATAATATTACAGAATCACATTTATGACAACCAGGCCGTTCCCAGGAAAGAGGGGGCTTTCCAATAAGGATTTCTCCTTACTAGCGCGCAATTAGGTGACCAAACCTCTCCTTAGACAGAACTTTCTAGTCATTGTCAATAATGTTATCTAATAATATTATTCAAATAATATGAATTATTGATCTGATAATGAGAAATACTGTGCAGCAACAATTATTGAACAACAATAATACAAAATTTCAACGTAGCAATTATTGAATCAATAAAATAAAATATTGAACAGTAATTACTGTAACAATTATTGAGTAGTGCCTTCTTACGTAAGAATCAATAATTTCAAAAATATTGTGCAATACCGTGTGCTACTGTGCAATAACGCGTATTACTGTATTTTAACCACCGGGTATTCCAACAGTGTTAACGGTAACAACTACGCCGTTATTTGTAAAAACTCAAATTTGTCGTTTTCTTCACCCGACAGTTATTCGTTATGGGGCCCACAAATAGCTGCGCCGTCGTACGAATATTCCCCGACAGAAAGAATATTCCACGACCAAACGAATATTCCCCGACAACAATGATTATTTTATAACCACTTGTGTATTTTGAAAAAAAATCATATATCACCCTTAACTTTAACATTTATCAATTTAACCATTTACTAAATAGTAATTATAAGAAAAATTGAATACTTTTATTTCATAAAATTCGGGGTCTTACAATCGATCTTTGAAAAGAATTGTGCTCCTTGCAACTGGTCAAACAGGTCATCAATGCGAGGTAGCGGATACCTATTCTTGATGGTGACATGGTTCAATTCTCGATAGTCAATACAAAGTCGCATACTCCCGTCTTTCTTCTTTACGAATAAAACAGGAGCACCCCAAGGAGACGTACTAGGACGAATAAAACCGATGTCCAACAACTCCTGTAGTTGGACTTTTAACTCCTGAAGTTCAATAGGAGCCATTCGATATGGGGTTTTAGAAATGGGCTTTGTACCGGGTTCAAGGTCAATAAAGAATTCAATTTCTCGTTCCGGGGGTAGACCGGGAAGTTCTTCAGGAAATACATCGGAAAATTCTCTAACAATAGAAATATTATTCAAATCTGACTTGTCTTTGTTCAAATCCATAACATGGGCTAAGAAAGCTTGACATCCGTTTTTCAATAAACGAATAGCTTTGTGGCTTGATATGACAGTGACTGATTTTAGTGGTTTAGTAGTTTGAATTCGTATGACAGGTTGGTTAGGAATATGAAAACTAACAACCTTACGAAAACAATCAATTTTAGCATGATGAGTGGTTAACCAATCAATTCCTAAAATCACATCAAAAGCAAGTATCTTTAAAGAGATAAGATCAACAGGTAATGTGATAGTGCCAACTTGGATCATGCAAGATTTATAAACTGTAGATGTAACGAAGGTTTCACCCAACGGAGTTTCAACAGATAAGTTAAAGTCCAATTTCTCCGGAGTCAAGTTTAAACGTTGAGCACAAGCAGGAGAGATAAAAGAATGGGTAGAACCGGTATCTAGTAAGGTATAAACTTCGCAAGAATTCAAGATTAGCTTACCCGTGATCACCTCGTTCGGGTTTCTCACGTTTTGGCCAGTTACGACAAACGCTCTTCCAGGAACCGCTGATTTCGCCTTATCCGGGACAGCCCTTGGAATCACCACTCCCGCTGAACTTGGTTTCGCTATAGTACAATCTCGAGCGATGTGGCCTTCCTTCCCACAGTTGTAACACACCTTGGATTGTTGTGGACAGTTTGGGCTGATATGTCCCTCTTTCCCGCATTTGTAACATCTAACTGGCGGTCGTTCTCCTCCCCTAAAATTTGTTGTTGGTGCTGGTGCTGGTGCTGATGTGTTCCCGTCATTGTTGAATCTCCTCTTTCTGAAATTTCCACTTGACTCACCTCTCCTATTATCATGGCCACGATGACCACCCGAGTGGTTACCGCCTTTGTTCGTATTTTTCCCTCCTCGTTGGTTATCATCGCTCTGATGATTGCTGTCACCGGTATGACCCTGGTTGTGGTCCCTCGGTTGAGTATACTCATTATCTCTCTCTAATAATTGGGCCCTGTTGACAACGTCTGAATACAGAGAAAATTTATGAGAGATAAGGTATTGACGAATCTCAGGTTTTAAACCTCTCAGAAACATCCGCGTCATTCGTTCCTCATTTTCGACCAAATGAGGTGCAAACCTGGATAACTCTGCAAACTTCGCCTCGTACTGGGACACCGTCATGTTGTTTTGTTCCAGTCTAATAAACTCAACCTCCTTCATATGACGAATACTTTCAGGAAAGTACTTGTCATTGAACAGTTTTTGAAATGTTTCCCAGGACATGTTGAGTGCGTCAGGCTGGGTACGCTTCACAGACTCCCACCAGTAGTCTGCCTCACCGCGGAACATAAATGTGGCGAATGGAACCTTCTGTTCCTCCGTGCATCCCAAGACATCAAATATCTTGGTAATTTGCTTGACCCACGTTTCCGCCATGATCGGATCCGGCTTTCCCTTAAATTCTGGTGGTCCCAATTCTTTGAACTGCTTAGCTGTGACAAACCGCGCGTTGTTATCATTTCCACCCGTATTCTGCACACGAGTCTCCCTCGTCTAATTTTGCATGAACTGCAAAAAGCTCCTAAACATTCCATCATTCATCGTTTGCTCGGTAACGTTGTTTACAGGAGGAATATTGCCTTCCTGTTGCGCGTTCCCCTGGGTAGTGATCAAAGGTGTCTCCACGGTCTGATTTACTCCATTATTAACGTTCTCAGCTGCCATTCTTAAATACTGCCATAAAACAAGGGTTAATAGTCATGTCATATATTATCCCTATACTCTGACCGACCAAATAAACACCAAATAAACTTAGTCAGGTCATACTAGCGAAGGAATTCCCCGTCTCTCCCCTCCTAGTTCTTGTCTCACATCTCAGCCAGGGATCATATCCCTAAGCTCTGATACCAACTGTGACGCCCCCATAATAGGTATACAACACCCATTCTGAGTCGCCAAATACATGGTACAGAAAGCAAACTACAACTTCAATAATACAATTGTCGTGCAAAATACGACAACACATACTGTGAGTTTAAATACAAATATTGTCTTCTAGACAATATCCACACTCAAATAAATCCTCATTACAATTATTCAAACACTATTTTACAGAAATAGTGAGGACTGCTAATACATCTTTCTAGAACCATCACTCCATACCCCGACTAGATCCTGCTATGTTCTCACCTCCTGAGAAGAAAAATGGAACAAAAAGGAAAAGGGTGAGCTCAACTAGCCCAGTAAAGAATATTATGACTAAGATAATATACAACAAATTATCGTTAGTCTTCAACAGGGAAAAATCTGATAAAATATAATCGACAACAAGTTTTAGATCAACAACTGCAGCGGAAACAACAAACCATTAGAAGAGTCAAGTAGAGAAAGAATTCTACTATCTTCTAAGATTTAAAAGTCCATCATCGATATTTTATCCCTGTAACATCAATTAATAATCATCTTTAACCAAATATTCATCTTTGCACTACAGGCCAAAGATATTCATTTGTATCATCAGTCGGTCATGTTCATCTCAACACCTGTTCATCTTTGCACTACAGGCCAAAGATATTCATCAAGTAATCATACATCTTTGCACTACAGGCCAAAGATATTCAGTAATATCATCATTTAGGACTGAGGATGATGAAAAATATCTTAAAGAGAACGAATCCAGTGAGACAGAAGGACAAATAGTAGGGATTCGTATAACAGTTTATCCAAGATCAATAATACTTCATAATAATAAATTGTGAAGCAGAATTCAAAAATAAAGATCAAAACATGGATACAATCAAAGATAGTAACCATAATAGACATCTTGGACAAAAAGGGAAAATTTTATTTTTCGGTGAATAGTGCCGTATTCGTGAATAGTACCGTATACGTGAATAGTACCGTATACGTAAATAGTAACCCCGACACAAAAAGTTCCAAATTTGATAAAAACTCATATCAATATTTCAGCATAATGATATTGAAGAAAATAATATCATTAAGAAGAAAATAATATCCCTTACCTCAAAATATCAGTACTTCTGGTCGGAATACCGGTATAAGGCTGAAAGAAACTTGCTCTGATGAATAGAAACTCTCAAAGTATCTAAATACTCACAAAATACACTCAATAATCTAGAGAGAGAAAGAGAGAAAACTTGTTTCTGGTGTAATTTTCAATTCTAACTTAGCCCTCTATTTATAGGAAAATTTTGGTAGGTTTGACCTGCAACCTGATGGCTTTACCTGCTACTATTCCCACCTACCACATTTGAAATATAATTCAGCACATTTCTTCACCAACCACAAGTGGGGCCCACCAATTCTAGAATTTTCCATCAAAATGATAAACTCCGAAAATTCAACAATTTCTGAACCAGTCATCTTGTAAAATTCATAATAAATCATACGTTCATTTTTAACGGTTCAAAATTTGTGGGCATATACTCAACTTATATATGTATAACATATCCAAAAATTACCACGATCCAACGGTCGGATTAAAAATTATAACCCCCGCAAAATATCTCAAAAACTCTGATTTTTAATACCTCCATTCCGACAAAAATATGGATAAAAACCTCAACATTAACTCCTTTATTTTTAACCACAAAAATATATCCCTCATTTATATCCACATAAAATAAATATTTCCTTATCATATGAATCAATAATTAATTATTCATAAATAATATTACAGAATCACATTTATGACAACCAGGCCGTTCCCAGGAAAGAGGGGGCTTTCCAATAAGGATTTCTCCTTACTGGCGCGCAATTAGATGACCAAACCTCTCCTTAGACAGAACTTTCTAGACATTGTCAATAATATTATCTAATAATATTATTCAAATAATATGAATTATAGATCTGATAATGGGAAATACTGTGCAGTAACAATTATTGAAACAACAATAATATGAAATATCAATGCAGCAATTATTGAACCAATAAAATAAAATATTGAACAGTAATCACTGTAACAATTATTGAGTAGTGCCTTCTTACGTATGAATCAATAATTCAACTATACTGTGCAATCCGTGTGCTACTGTGCAACCACGCGTTATTACTGTATTTTTAACCACCGGGTATTTAAACAGTGTTAACGGTAACAACTACGCCATTATTAATAAATAACTTATACTTGTCGTTTTCTTCATCCAATCGCTTTCCGTTATGGGGCCCACACAAGGCTGCGTCGTCGTACGAATATTCCCCGACAGCAAGAATATTCCACGACCAACCGAATATTCACCGACCAAAAATAAATATTTTATAACCACTTGCTTATTTTGCAAAATTTGCACATTTCACCCATAACCAAAGTATTATATCAAATTAACCCCCTTATTATTCACAATAATATTTAGAGAAAATTTGATTTTATTCATTAATAAGTTGGGGTCTTACACTGATAATGGGAAATATTGTGCAGTGACAATTATTGAACAACAATAATATAAAATTTCAACGTAGCAATTAATGAATCAATAAAATAAAATATTGAACAGTAATTACTGTAACAATTATTGAGTAGTGCCTTCTTACGTAAGAATCAATAATTGAAAAAAATACTGTGCAATACCATGTGCTACTGTGCAACTACGCGTATTACTGTATTTTAACCACCAGGTATTCTAACAGTGTTAACGGTAACAATTACGCCGTTATTTATAAAAATTCAAATTTGTCGTTTTCTTCATCCGACAGTTATTCGTTATGGGGTCCACAAATAGCTGCGTCGTCGTACGAATATTCTCCGACAGAAAGAATATTCCACGACCAAACGAATATTCCCCGACAACAATGATCATTTTATAACCACTTGTTTATTTTTAAAAAAAAATCATATATCACCTTTGACTTTAACTTTTTATCAATTTAACCATTTACTGAATCGTAATTATAAGAAAAATTGAATACTTTTATTTCATAAAATTCGGGGTCTTACAATTCAAGTACAAGTTTACACAATTTAATACTACACTTTATAAATTATAAAAATTGATACAAATATCACATATTTAGTTTGTTAGTATAGATCAGACCAGTATTCAAATATGATCCATATATCTAGCATGTATCGAGAATAGTTCGGAAAAAAAATACTCAAACCCTAATTTCAGCAAACACTTACTCAAATTCGACTCATATATTATTAAACAGAAAATGAGATCAGATTCGACTCGAATCAATTTTAAATTCGAGTTTTGAATCATAATTTTAAACCAATCTCGAGTCGAGTACCAAGCTACTCGGCCCCTAAATAAGTTGATGACGACAAATGTGCTGTAAAATTTATTAATCGAAATTTTACTACTATTATGGAACAAAATTCCTTCCATTTTAACATTGTAGTTGAGCATATATAAATGAGTAAAAACTAGAAAGCGTAACTTATTCATTTTTTTAACTTTTATTTTTAATGCCTCCATTTTAGAGGGATAATAATAAAAATACAACATAATCAGTTCTAAAACAAAATTTCAAGTAAAACACTAAGCAAACCTTACATGGTTAGTTAAAATACAAGACCCACGAATCACGATAAACAAGAAACGAAATCACATACTCACTCCGTTCCTATTTAAATGACGTTTTAGAGTTTTTTATTTATTCCTAATTAATTGACGTTTGTTTAAATATAGAAGAATTAATGATAATTTTTTCAAAATTACCCCTTATTACTCTACCTATTTTTTTGGTACTTTAAACTCTTGTGATATGATAAATTAATGATTTAAGGGTATTATAGACAATTGAGTACTATATTTAATGCTTTCCAATCATTATCTTAATTCTTGTGCTTATCTCTAAAACGTCATTTAAATAGGGACGGAGGGAGTAATATATAAGGAATAATAAATAAACCCCATTACAAGAATTGACACTTACAATTGAAATTAAAAAAAGAAGTATATATAGTTTTCCAAAAAAAAAAAAAAAGGTACATACCAAAATTTTAATGCATGTGCTTAATTACTTTCAGATTTTCTTAAAAAAATAAAAGAAAAAAAAAGTTGGTGCCCAAGTTCTTGTTATGAGGTCTCAATTCTATCGAATCAGTGTCTGCTGCGGTTTAAATATATAGAGGCTACTAGTTAGTGGAGTAAGTCGGTACATTATCATGAAACTTGTGACATTGGAATTCGTACCCATTGATTGTCGTCATTTCAAAAACTGTAAAATATAGAAGAGAAATTTACAAATACTTGAGCTTCAATTTAGAAATCTTTCCATGGTAACAGGAGTACTACTAATTCATTAAAGCTCCGACTTTGTGCTTTCAAATTCGAAGAAGCCCATGAAAGGTATGCGAGACTTTTTTTTCTTTTTGTCTCCTATATATCAAACCATGCCTGCCTAAAATAAAATAGCTTAACTAACTAACTAATTAACCTATCAAACCATGCCTCATTCTATTATTCTTATCTCCGGGCCGGCCTTTAGTTGATTCTTCAAGCTTGTGAAATGTAATTATTATTGATATTATATATAGACATCATATCATATCTAATATAACTCAACAAATACTTAATTGCTTCTTGTTGAATATCGCTTGTTATATATATACTTTCAGTAATGTATAGGACGAATTCGCAAGTTCATGATCCGGTTTTTCTAAGTGCCTCGAGTCAGCAGCAAATCGACACTGTTGGGAACTTACTTAATGAAACTGGATCTGAGCTCATAAATTCCGAACTAGGTGGTTATGGAGACAAAATTTTAGGATCCGGCTCGGATTATGTACAAAGCAATGTGAGTATTGTCTTTGAAGAAAAAAATATATCATCCTAGCTTCTTGCTAATTGTTTGTAGCCATGAACAAATTTACAGATGGGCAGGTATTTTTCCAACCCGCGATATTATTTCCAAGTGAATGATGAATATGTGAAGAATAAGCTGAAGGTGGTTTTGTTTCCATTTCTGCACAGGGTAAGTACGTACGTTAATTAATTGCATTGCATTGCATTGCATATATGTTGTTGGTTTAATACATGCATGACGCAATTTTGTATTTGGAGTTAATTAATAGGGACATTGGATGAGAAGTATGGATCCAGTTGGGGGTGAATTTTCATATAAACCTCCTGTCTATGATATTAACGCGCCTGATTTGTACATTCCGCTGATGGCATTCGGTACCTATGTCATTCTTGCTGGCTTCTTCTTGGGCATCAATGAAAGGTGAGCCTAATTAGATTTACTGTCCCTTCAGCCTAGAGGATTTTGTACGTACTGGTATATACAGCAGTAAGAATTAAAGATTTGTAGAACAATCATCTAGTACGTAGTTAGTAGTAGTGTTATTGCGGAAAAAGATTATTTATTGCGGAAAAAGGAGAGATAATATATAACATTAACACTCGTGCATCATCATATATATGTTGAATACAACACACACCTGATCATGCACGTAGGAGGTATATATGTATATATATATATATATATATATATATATATTACAGGTTTAGCCCAGAAGCTCTAGGAGTGCAGTTTAGCAATGGACTTCTCTGCTGGTTACTACAAGTCTTGCTTCTTGAAGCTACACTCCATTGTTTAGGAGGCGGAGACGTCCCACTACTTGACATAATTGCCTATTCTGGATACACTTTTGCCTCGGCCTCGGTGATTGTGCTTGCCAGGATTTTGTGGAGTTACTCTTTTTTTATTATTATTGTTTCTTTCTGGGAGTGCTTTTGCATGGGGGTGTTGTTGGTGAAGACAATGAAGAGGATTTTAGTTGCAGAGGTTCGTATTCCTAGTTTTGAAAAATCACAATCAACTAAGCGAAACTATCTCTTGCTTTTAGTGGCAGTTGCTCAGATTCCAATGCTTTTTTGGCTTGGCAAAATTGTTGGTGTTTAAGCAAATAAACTTTAATTAATTAGTACTACTACTTTGATTGAGAATGAGATCATCTATGTATTTTATTTCATTTTTGTGTACGACATGCAATCTATTCTATGTATCAAAAAGAACTGTAAAAGAGTGTTTCCTTTGAGTAATTATAATGGGATAATTTGTAATAACTACAAAATGAACATGCATGAAGGAAAAAAGAAATGAGGGTGTTGGTGGGGTATTCATGAGGTCGAGGGTTCAATCATTGGTGGCAGGTGTGTGTGTCATTTGTCAATGTAGCAAAATTTATTTATTTTTATAAATTTTAAAAAATGGTATTTATTTTTATAAAAAGAAATACTAGGGATATAGGTGAAAGAATAATTAAACTACAACTACAAAATCAGCAACAATTAACTAATATAGCTGTTGGGAATCGAATCTGGACCACTACTTAGTCTCAATTATCAAACGTTTATAATGTAAAGAAAATTTATATATAAACAATTTTCTCTAATTTTTCTATGATTTCCTTTCATTTCATTTCCAACAAACAAAAGAAATAAAATAAAATAAAACTATATTTGCTTAACACAATTTTGTAGCGCTTTAAAATTGCATAAAAAAAAAGGTACAAAAGTATCAAAAATACTACTATCACATAAAATAATCACATACCGTTGACGTGTCACCCATGGATTTGTTATTAAGTTAAATGAGTCATGTCAATAACAAATCTATGGGTATTACGTCAGCGATATGTAACGTTTTTATGTGATAGTAGCATTCCTCACAGAAGTATATAAAAATTAATATAGTTTTTGATATTTTCGCATGGTTCCCTCTCACGTGTGAAGAAGAAAATGAATCTCATCTTCTTGTAAGAGAACAACATATAAAAATATCAAAAATTCATCCAAAAATAGTGTTCAAGTGTGTGTGTGTGTGTGTATATATATATATATATATATATATATATATATATATATATATATATATTGCAAATATTGTAAAAAAGTCTAGAAAACTTGAAGAACATTTGAATTTGGTTTAAAAATGACCTCGTTTTTCAATTGGCCAACGTCCGCACTTTAATACTGCGGACCAAAAAATTAAAGAAAAATTGAATTTGACTTAAAAACAGCATCGTTTCCCAATTAGCCAAAAATACTTAGCATCCGCAGTTTAATACTGCGGACGAGAGACTTTTACAAGGAGAGGTATTTTGGACATCTATTCCATCTACAGTATTAAAGTGCGAATTATTGAAAACTAAATTACGGATGAGGTATCTATAAATCGGTTCAATCTTTGCGATATGCTATAAAACTATTATTTTTTATAACGTTTGCTATAGATTGATTTTTTAACTAGGAGTAATTTTATAGTATATAAAAAAAATCTCTCTTTTTAAACTTGGATCGTTTTTATAAGAAAAATAAATTATATTATTAATGGTCGTCTTTTGTTGACTGGCGGGATTTGAAGAAAACGGCCAGCCGAAGAAATTTAGTCAACAATTCCGAGTTTCCGAGTTCCGACCATATATAAATAGTCTTGAATTCGCATTTACCCTTTCAACCTCTCTCTTCTTTCTCTTTTTTTTTCCTTCTCAATTTTCCTTTTTTAGTTTCAATTGTTTTTCTTTTCTTAGGCTGATTGCCGAGAAGAACTAAACAGGTACTTGTTAACTCTCGATCTCATACTTTTCAATTTCATGAAAGCGTTTCAGTTTTTCGGTTATCATTTATAGGGTTTCAGATCTAAAAGAGTTCATGTGTTGATCTCTGGCAATTTCTTCCGATTTAGCTAAGGCTTCAATTCTGTTTCGGTTATTTGAATATTAGGGTTTGGGTTTTAGATTACGGTTTATTAGACGTTAGATTATGAGAAATTAAGGGAAAATATATATTGTGTTTGATTGATCTAATTTGATTCTAGAGTCTTTTTGTCTATTATGTTGGGATCAGAGTTCAGATTATACCACTCGTTGTTTTCTTGTTATGGTGCCTTCCAGATATCGGGATATTAAAATCGTAATTGTGGATTAATCCCAATTCACGTCACATATTACGTTATGTTGGATTTAGTTAGCTTTTGTATTTTTTGCTTCTACATTCTTTTATCAGCATCCCTATTGATTTCATAGGATCTGATTACTTTTCTAATATATTTATACCCAACTTTACATTAACAATCAGTTTATGTGATTGATTGAACTTATGATGTTTCATTGCAGGATATATATATATATATATATAGACTTTAAAGATGTTAGAGCAATTACTGATTTTTACCAGAGGAGGACTGATACTCTGGACTTGTAAAGAGCTCGGAAATGCTCTCAGAGGATCGCCCATTGATACCTTGATCAGGTCCTGCCTTTTGGAGGAAAGATCTGGTGCTGCGTCATACAATTATGATGCACCTGGTACTGCATACACTCTCAAGTGGATATTCCATAATGAACTCGGCCTCGTATTTGTTGCTGTGTATCAACGGATTCTACATCTTTTGTATGTGGATGATCTGCTTGTAATGGTTAAGCAAGAGTTCTCGGAGATTTATGATCCTAAACGGATGGTGTATAATGATTTTGATGATAAATTTAGGCAGCTAAGGAAGGAGGCAGAAGCTCGTGCTGAAGAAATGAAGAAATCAAATCAGGTGGGCAAACCTGTCAGTAATAATAATTTGGGTAAGAAGCAAGGAAAGGTGCAGAAGACGGGTGCTGAAGGAGGTGATAAAAAAATGAGCAGTGGTGACTCAGGAAATGATGGTGGGGATGGTGAAAAATTGAAAGGTCGCAAGTCAGAAAATGGTCCTGCTAATGGTAATCATGCAGGAAATGGAGAAGTGACTGCTAGGGGTAACATTAATGGTAAAGAGAATGAGAGTTCCAATACTGGGGCTTTTGATGTAAATAAGCTTCAAAAATTAAGAGCTAAAGGTGCGAAGAAAACTGATACTGTTGTAAACAAGGTTCCCAAGGTGGAACCAAAGAAAAAGATACCAAAGAAGAATAGAGTTTGGGACGAGGCACCACCCGAGTCGAAGTTGGATTTTACAGATCCGATGACTCAGAATGGGGATGAGAATATCGTGGTTGTTGCAGCTAATGAAGGTGAGAGTATGATGGACAAAGAGGAGATAATTAGTAGCGATAGCGATTCTGACGAGGATGAGGACGTGGAGACAGATAGGAAGGTAGATTCGAAGAAGAAGGGGTGGTTTTCTTCCATGTTCCAGAGGTAAAGACATTCCTCTCCTTCCTCTATTGCTGCTTGCTTTGACTAGTCTTCTTGTTGCTTCCTAAAACTGTTATAACATATAGAATTAGGATACTCACCCAGTGCACTTTGCAAATCATCTTTCATGTGTTCAGGTAACAAAAGATGATTTTGGAGCATGTGATATTGTAAAATATTATTTACAGAAAATGACTTATTAGAATCAATATCTAAAATTGATG
This sequence comes from Panax notoginseng, assembly GCA_016801055.1. NCBI lineage: Eukaryota > Viridiplantae > Streptophyta > Magnoliopsida > Apiales > Araliaceae > Panax > Panax notoginseng. The sequence continues at coordinate 175,434,551 of CM029012.1, forward strand.
TCTTTCTGAAAAAAAAAAAATTAGAATCGAGATCCTCAAATTAAACAAGAAATCTTCTTAGAAGACTTGGAACATCTTTCATGTGTATTAAGTCACAATGGACGATATTGGAGCATGTGATACTATGAAATATATTTTGAATGAATTAGTCTCTCTTTCTCTCTCTCTCTATATATATAAACCTGTCATCTATCTCTCTTGCATGAGAACACACGTGCATGCGATCATGCACTCCCAGGTACACAGGCAGAGTAAATATGTAAGCTGTGTTTACTGATGTGATTTTGGCATTATATTACCGCTCTGCTTTTTGATTTATCAATGTTATAGGACCTAACTTTTTAATGCAGTTATACATAATCAAATTATGGGTACTCCTAACCTAACAAAATTTGGTGCTTCCACTTTTTGTAAACTTATTAATACTATTCAAATTCATATTTTTATATAATAATACTTGGTAATAAAATTATATGTACTCAAATGGTACTTATAAAATAAATTAAAAAATTGTATCTAATATGTTCGGTGAAAGTGTTCTTCATGTCTTATTTTTTGTTTCTGTTTCTTGTACATAATTCGCTATTGGAATGGAGAAATTGAAGAAAATTTTGATTACGATGAGATTCCTTTACCATAGTCCATTCAAAGTCCCTTATCTTTGGAGGATTGTGGAATTAAATGGGCGTCGAGTGTCCGTCATATTTATTTTTGGTTCTTTTGGATATTAGATGCAACATTAATTTGCCTTGCCTTCTGCTTTTAAATTTGTTGATTGGAGATTATAGTGCAGTTGTCATTGATTAAGGTACCAAGATGAATCACAATGTATTCCATTTCTAAATCTTAGTCATGTAATCTGTTGGATCATGGATGCCTGCATCACATATTTCCTTTTTTTTTCCTGCTCAGTATTGCCGGGAAAGCAAATTTGGAGAAGGCTGACCTAGAGCCAGCTTTGAAAGCTCTCAAGGACAGGCTCATGACCAAGAATGTGGTGCGTTTCTCTCTAGCATTTTGCTTATGACTATTAGTTTTCAAGTCGGTTTATAATCCTTGTATTTGAGCTTCCTTCAGAAGTTTCAATTTGTTTGTATTTCTTCTCACAAACTCTATGGGCTTTTTATGTTGACCAATAGGCCGAGGAAATAGCTGAAAAACTTTGTGAATCAGTAGCAGCAAGTCTTGAGGGTAAAAAACTTGGATCATTTACAAGGATATCATCAACAGTGCAGGCAGCAATGGAAGAGGCTCTTGTTCGCATTTTAACTCCTAGGCGTTCCATTGACATTCTAAGGGATGTTCATGCTGCCAAGGAGCAAAGCAAACCATATGTTGTCGTCTTTGTTGGAGTTAATGGAGTTGGAAAATCTACCAATCTTGCGAAGGTGAAACTCAATGCATTTTTAGGAGTTCTGTCTAAAGACCTATATATGTTTCTGACACGCTATTCTATGAATGCCATTTTGCAGGTTGCCTATTGGCTTCAGCAGCACAATATCAATGTAATGATGGCTGCATGTGATACATTCCGTTCGGGAGCTGTTGAGCAGCTACGTACTCATGCACGTAGACTCCAGGTATTTTTGAGTTGTGAATCTCTCTATCCTTATATCCGAGCCTCTGAATTTGGTTAGCAATGTAAATGAACGGCGAATGGTAGGAAGTATTAGTCGTAAAAGTTTGATGGTCAATATTGTCATGTAACAATCTTTCTTCATCAGATCCCTATATTTGAGAAGGGCTATGAAAAAGATCCTGCAATTGTGGCGAAGGAAGCAATCCAGGAGGCCAGTCGAAATGGTTCTGATGTGATTCTTGTTGATACAGCTGGTCGAATGCAGGTAATACAATTTAATTTTCTCAAGGGTTTTGCATTGGGATGTGTATTTTTTATTTCTTTAACTGTGGTATAATATCATATTTTTTATAAAGTTTAAATGTAGCATGATGAGAAAGCCCGAGGCCCTGAGCAGGCTTGCTGCAAATAGTATTAAACCTTGATCTAGATTTGTAATAAGGCTGTTGGTTCACTTGTCTCTATCTTTTACAGGATAATGAACCATTGATGCGAGCATTGTCAAAGCTTATTTATGTGAACAGTCCAGATCTGGTCCTTTTTGTTGGTGAGGCACTTGTTGGGAATGATGCTGTGGATCAGCTATCAAAGTTCAACCAGGTCCGGTGTTTATAATATAACCTTTTGTCCTTTTTCCCTGATGACAAACCATAAGTAACTGATTATGAAATTTAAGCATCAGTTTAATTGTTAGCTATTGGACTAGAACCCATGACCCTCCCCTCATTTCAAAGGCCATGCCAAAACTTGACAACGTAGTACAACTGCTTTGGTTACATTATATTGAGTAGCTTTTGTTTATTCTGCTGCAGAAATTAGCTGATCTATCACCCTCTCCAAATCCCAGATTGATTGATGGAATCCTTCTCACAAAGTTTGATACCATTGATGATAAGGTAAATATCCTCTTGATTTAGTATGGAACAAAAGTGGAATGTTTTGGGGTGTTCGATTACAATAACTAAGTTTGGCATATAACTGGGATCTGATGATCGGGCTTTTAGGTTGGAGCTGCACTTTCGATGGTTTACATATCTGGATCACCTGTCATGTTTGTTGGATGTGGACAATCCTATGCTGACTTGAAGAAGCTCAACGTGAAGTCCATCATCAAGACACTCCTCAAATGATAGTATTTGCTCCGTCTGTCATCGTCTTAGTGACCAACTTGTGCTGAATTTTACTTTCCATGTTACAACTTTCATACCGTCACCATTGTGATCTCATAACTTCAATTTTGGGTTTGTATTAGTCCCTTGTTACTGTAAACCATTACTTTCATTTAGTTTATTACTTTCATTTAGTTTATTGACAGTCTCTCTCCCTCTCCCCAATGCATTATTATGTTGTGAAATTATTGCTACTTTATTTAGACTACTCGAAACCCTAAAGTAAGCAGGCAGAATGGGGGGCAAGGAAAAGCTGGGATTAATGAACCAGACAGATACTTCAATTATCCACATTCAGTTTTTTACACTTGTTCTGCTATGGTGGTGGTAGTATAAATTATTACAAGCTAATGGCTCCATTCTCCTCCTAACCATCTCCTTCCTTTAGTTGTACCAAACAATTAGGCAAATGCCTAATACTTGCACTAGGGGTACTTCTCTTGGAAAGGCTCCCCCTTCCCCCTTCTTCCTTGCATACCAAATGGGAACTTGACAAACTCACATCCGAGGGTCAGAGCTAAGCAAAAGCCGCTGTCCTAAATAATTGAGTTCTCTTTTACTCTAGCCAAGGTGGTTTCAGATTTTTTGAAGTCTTTTAGAAACCCGAAATAGTTTCTCCCTAGGCCCTTTGGGTACCGGCATCGCACCTGTGAAAGAAACTTCGGCTTGCAAACCAGCAGAAGGATCGAGGGTTTGAAACAAGGAAAAAAACAAAAAGGACTTGAAACAGAACATAAAGGACGTGTCTGGGGTCAAATGGCATACTAATATAAGAAAGACAGTGAGACCCAAAAAAAGTGAAGTATTCTACTAGTATGGTTCCTTGAAATGAAATTACTGGCGAAAGCTTGTACCCGGTAGACGAACAACAGTACTGTATGCATACTTGTGGAAAGTCTAAAGAAAATGAAACAAAAAAACTATCACGGATCTCCAAAAAGGGAGTTTTTTTTCTTTCAATTAGTGCATGTGAAGAATGGGAAAAGCATTTTCTTGCAGAAGAACTCGCATGTTTGTTTAATTAAAACCAACAATAAGGAGTTCTCAGATTCTCAAGCATTTCTTTGCAGACATCATTGTACCTCATCATCCATTACCTTTTGCCTCAAGGAATTAGGTTCATAGTCTTTCTTTGAGCTCCCTAACGTGTAAGAAACCTACAAATATAGATTCAGCTTTCACAAAGAAACATGCTAAACCCACATGATATCTCTCGCACGTATAGTAGTTTTGTAAGAGACCCGTGGATTTAGCTTTTTTACATTGTTAATTTAGCATCTCCCAGAGGCTTAGGCACCCAAACACATCTATGCATCATGCAGCAAGAGTGAGGTTTAAAACCTCTTGTCAGACAATGACGCGATAATCATTGGACCCGCCCTTTGGTTCACCTCCCTAATTTTTATAGCAGCCAAGTTATTTGGTGAAAAAAATGCTTTGATGATAACTCACTCACCAAAAGAATCTTCCAACCTTATGAAGAAAACATCTGAACATTATCAACCATGAACAGCTGGATGGATGTGCTTGTTCTTTGTCAGAACAGCCACATCACAGCTTTCTGGTTACTGGTATACATATGTTAATTTCCAAATTTATGCTCAATCTCCGTAACAAGCAAGGCACAACAATTTATGAACTCGAATTTATAATCAGAATTCTTTAAGGCATGCACTCAAAGCTCAGGGCGAGCTCTACCATCAAATACCGTGATTCAAAATGATAAATATAATCTTATGTTTCAAGTACATCAGGATTTTTTGCCTGTTTAGTATACAAAACTGAATCTCCACAATGGATGCTTGTGTATGAGAAACGGCTCATTGCTTAAATCCGTCGCCAAGGCCAGGTGGCATTCCTAAGCTCTGTGCAAGATCGCTCATTCTTTCCTTCATGGCCTGAATGACTCGAAATCCAAGACTTTCCGTTAAAACATTAATGACTTTTAAAAAAGAAAAAGAAAAGGTTCAAGTTAGCTAGCAGAATTGGGTGATTCTAACCAGAACGCTCTTTTGGTGTGCATCCTTGTATGCCTCGGTTATCAAAAGTGAGAGCTTCTACAGGTACAGAAAATATGAAATAGTTTTAGCATCTATAGTAATTTTCTACGTAGATCAAACTTGACAACTACATTGAATGATCCATCCCAGATTACTTTGAGCGCAAATTATTAAGAAAACTAAATGATTTGAAATAATTCTCTTGTACAACAATTTATGGCTTCATGCCGCTTATCAACACATGGCAGGAAAATTCTACGATAAAGGCTCAGAAAAAGTTATATAGATCTCTGAATGAACTTTTAGTATAGCAAAAAAACCAAACTAATTGAACTTCTAAGCAGGAAGAGCTCCTAGTAAGTTTTATATAAATGACAAGCCTGTTCTACAGTCCTGAAACTTCTGACTCCTAAGCCAGTCGGCCATTATCTTTCAAGAAAAAAAAAAGGATAAAGAATGAAAAACCACTAAAGGTTAACTGGATTATTCTACTTTAAAAAATGGAAATGGTAAGACATGTAAATTATTTTTCTTTTGGAGCCAGATATCTATGTTAAGAAAACTGAAGTATCAATTTAGTCCTACTAATTAAAAATAATTACCATTTTAGTCCTTTGGGGCACTTTCTTGTATAAAATTTAACATCCAGATTTGGCCAACCAGCTTTGCAAGTCACTTTTTTTCAAAAACAAGGCTGGAGTAACCAACTTGGGCTGAGATGACCAGTCAGGTACAAGAACTAAGGAAACTGGATAAGGATGTATTGATTTTTATTATGTCATACATGATACATGACTTTACAAAATATACGTGGTGAAACAAAAAAATCAACTTATGTGTTCACTTGAATGGTAAGTATTTATTTTCAACAGATCTGCATTTGTATGATCGTTAGACACAATAAAAATATTAATAAGCTGCAAACCACATTACATTATCAAGTAAGGAGTGACATCATCACTTACCAAGACAGACAAAAATTTAGAACTGTAACAAAAGAATGTTAAGATCTAGCGAATTATGTGTACTTACCTCTGCTCCTAATTCCATTGCAGCCTCGGTGATTTCAGTGCGTATAGGTTGCTGGTTGCCAGATAATGTTACCTGAGGAAATTTCGTTAGCATCTTTATGGGGAGCCCTTGAAAGGTAGAAATAAAGAAAAATCAATTGAGAGCTTCCAACAGAAGGTCTTTCGGAAATATTCCTTGTTTTCATTTTTTATTTCATTGTTTTCCTAACATCCGAATAAAAATGTAATCTAACTTTGAGATAGACGAGTAATGACCATCTAATATCCCCTAACGACAAGACACAACAGTGTGCATATGAAATCATATCCAGCTTCTTTTGCCACGTCTCTTCTTCTTTGGCAAGTATATATTTGTTCCCGAGTCATTTCACATAATTTGTACAAGTTCATATCTTCCCAGTTGTGCGTCACAAACTACTATCTCAAATTCATCTAAATCTAGACATTGATCTTTCTACAACTTAACTTCAAATGAATGTCAAGTTACTCAAGTAACGCTGGACCAATAACAAACTGCATACCTTAATTAACTCCCCCTCACAGTAACCATCAAACTCTGCTCTGCAGTTCAGAACAAAAAATGAAGACAACCAACATAATGTAAAAATATACAGGGACAAAAATAAATTTAGAAAAGGGTTAAAAGATTATGCATATTGTAATATAAAACATACACTGCAAGTTCTTTTTGCACGCGTACTGCCTCAACCTGGACAACCATTTGTGCCTTTTTAACAGTCTCGTATAAATTTTGCATATTCCCCAATATTCCAGCCTTAAATCAACAACATTAAAAGCAAGGTCAGTAGGTGAATGGAGACAAAAGGTCAGAACAGATCTTCATTCATGGACACGAATTGGAGCCTTAGACAAAAAAGTCTAAGCAGAGCTTATACTGCAGAGTACATTATTTAGTTAAGAGAGAGGAAGGTAAAGGAAAGGGGAAAAAACTACATACCATCAGCTTATTTAGTTAAGAGAAAGGAAGGTAAAGTAAAGGGTAAAAAACTACATACCATCTGCTGCTACACATTTGTTATTTTTCTAACTTCAGTGATTACTTAAAAAAAATCTTAGTGTTTAACAATTGTGAGTTAGTAGATGAGAAAAATGGCCTATTTCATGGAAAGGCCATACTCCACACGTGAGCAGATGAATACATACTATTCACAATACACTTGCACATTCTAATCTACGCTAAGAACCTATTGAAGCATTACAACTTGTACAAGAGCCAGGCGAAATTTAGGATTACAATTTTGATAGAAAATTATGTTCAAGTTCATTATGCAATCTTTAAATTTTCTAATAAAAAAAATTTATCAAAAAAAGGAAAAAGAAAAACAAATACAATGAACCTATTTTCCGCTCCCCAACCACGCTAAATAACAGGCAGCAGGCACGTCCGAATGCCAAATGTTCAGGTTACATAAGTAGTGAGGTGTTTACTTGATTTTCCTACTTCATTGTAGCAAATGGCATATTTTGAATATCATGAGATTTGGTAGCTTAAATTTTGGAAAAATGATTTGTTTTGGGGCGTCCCATAATGGAAAGAGTGACTTGGGAGGGAGGAAGTACGAATTTCCCCAAGGATAAACTTCTCTATGAGGTTTAATGAATGCATTTGGTTCCTCATAGTTTTGCCACTTAGCAGCTAATAGTCACTAACCTAAAACAAGTCAGCATTGTTTTCAAAGTTCAAACCACTGTCATAAAACATTCAAATCTGATAAGAGGCCTCTTAAATTCAGACTTCTAATGAACTAAATATGACTACTCCAAATTTAATTTGAACTACAATGCTAATTGAAATGAATTTTAATCCATCATTCTTTTGAAAGTATACATTCCATTACCGACATGTATTAAACTTGTTCTCTCTAATCCTAATTAAAAAGTAGAAATAGAACATCAAAACATACATGATATTGTATCATTAATAGAACAGTACAGTTTCAATTAATATGTACATGACTGTAGTAGACTACCATAGAACGTCTAATTAGATGCAATTATGGTTTAAGGGCATAAAAAGGTAGTATATTGCTAGATGTTGCTAACTACAAGTGAAAGTCAACTGTGTGGACCTTTGAAGGTGCGTCATCGCTTTTCTCATTATTTTCCTTCTTTCCTCCAAATAGACCCCAAACACGAAGAGATCTACGATTAGGCACAAGCTTCTGACAACCGGACTGAGATAAAGCCCACATACCAACTTGATTTGCATTGGGATTTAGTTTACCTGTACAGTAGAGTGGAAATATGAGTTTTACAGTTGGCGTTAAAAACTTGACCAACACTAGCATCCAGAATAAAACACAATTTCACAAAAGTTATTCTAGTACTCTACTGACAATACAGTCTTGGTCCACATAGCTTATTAAAGAAATGGAAGCATCACAAAGTTCACAATTACAGTTTCAAAAAGATTGGAGAGCAGAGATGCATCTCAGTTTCTACCCAAATAAAAGCAGATTGGGTTTACAAGGGTTTGCACTTTCTGGAAGGGATATTCCTTGTCCATATTCCACAGCCTCTACCTCAGTTAAAGACTCATGGCAAAAACCTTGTCCCCCATTTTCCTTAACATGCTTAATCCTTGTATAAATATGTATGAGCCTTAAGTATTACAGTCCATTGGCTCTTAAACTTTCCTAGATATGTGAAGAGACACCCTTCAATCTTCTATTAACTTACAAATTTAAAAACAAAGTAACAAAAATATTATATTATTAAGTTAAGAATTTTGTTTACTGTCTGCTCGAGGTTCTTGAAGGGTGAAATGTACAGTTAAGATGTTGAGGTTCAAATAATTGGTTTGTGGAGTTCAAAAGAATATATTTTGTTTGGCTTGCATCTTTCTGACTTAATGCTTCACCTATTTCTGTTGGACTTATTGATGAACTAACAGATTGATGCATCTTTATGACTTAATACCGGCCTGACCACTTTAATTTCAGTAAAAGTAAACCCAAACTCAAAATTCCCTTTCTAAACACACACACACATATATATAGCTCAATCTAATTCATCCCAGAAAGAAAGACATACATTTATAAATATTATCAAAATAATTTATTTATTTATTTAAAAAAGCAAAAAATTATATGCTTATTTGAAGGCCATTGGTTGGTGAAATGCAATTGCTCAGGCCATCGGGCATAAAAATAAAAGTGGGCTACTGTCTAAGGGCAAACAATGGAAATGGTTAGTTACCCAGTCCACTCCATTCCCAGCATCCCTAATCGAAGCAACCAACTAGGCAGCCTACTCCGGGCTAATATGCAGATTATAGTGCGATTTGGGTATATTCCCAATTCATCATCAACAAAAATATAAACTAACAAATAAATAAAAGACAGATAATAATAAGAAATTGTACAAAGCAGCCTAATAATTTATGAGTATCCCTACTAAACAGACAAAACGCGTAATTGACTTGTAATTTATCAGTATAAAAACTACAAAATCCCTATATTCATTTGAAGAAGTATGCTAGTTTCGGACTATTTGCATATATGCGTATATAGAGGAAGGGAGAGAGAAAGTAGTTACTGAAGGAGGCTAAAGAAGATGTGCGCTTTTTCCAGTGATTTGATCCGTGGAAGTTGGAAACCTGAGCTGTGAGCGCACTAGTTGATGGCATTTTTAGAGAAAGAGAAAGATGAGATTTTGGAAGAGAGAGCGCAGAGGAACGGTGCTGAGTCGAGAGGATAAAGTAAATATAGGAGGAAGTACTTATTTTACCAATGATAAATGATTTATAAGTACTTATTATAAACTTATCTATATCTATATATATACTTACATGTAACAACCCATAAAATGGTCCCAATTTTAGTGACTCTTAATTAATTAAGAGTCTATTTTATTTTATTTATACAAGTTATTTTATGGAGTTAACAATAAAAATAATTAAATTTGAGTTTGGTCAAAAAATTAATTAAGTTAATTTTGTTCGTACAAGTTATACTCTCCAATTTGAATTATAAAATCAAAGAGTGATTCCTTATGATAAACATTTTTATTTTCTAATTTAGAGAACTGATACTTCCTTAATATTTTTATATTTTCACGTGTGGAATCTGATTTTTAACCAAATATTAATATTGGTCCAAATAAAAATATCAAAAAATATTGTGAAAGTATCAATTCCCCTAATTTATTGTCTTGGATCTATGTATTTTTTTATGATTGCAATTTTGGAAGCATGAATGTGTATATCTATCATGCTTTCATGTCAATATAAAAATAATATCGGTGTAACTTTTTTGTTTATCTAAAATTCAGCAACAATCTTTTTTCTTATGTCTCTCCTCGGCGTCTAAATTTTATATGTACAAATGAATTGATATATTTAGTGGGAATTGTCTGTCCATTGATATGCAAAATCAGCATTCAGAGTTGTTAGGTTGTGCATTTTCAGATAATAGGTTGTTTGAATTGGGTCCGATTCCATGTCATTATATCATAAGCACACATAACAAACTCCCAAGTTTTATAGGCTTAGCTCGTTATCTTGTCAACTAAGGCATACAGTTACCACATCCAATATTAACTCTTGTATAGTATTTACATTTTCTAATAAAATTTCTCTATACAATTCTTAATCCCTTTTAGATGATGTAGCAAAATTATAAATATAGGTTAATAATAGAAGTAATTATACACACTTTTAGCCTACTAAATATTAGCTTTTTCATTGTTAACCTATCTTGAAACATGTTCTTACCCAAGTCGTCAATTACTTTCTGGTGATTTTTTCTGTGCATGTCTACGTCTAAGTTGGTGGTTGAACGTGCAGAAAAGTTCAAACGTTAACATTGGTGTTAGAAAGAGGGTCTTCTAGTATTTAGTGGAGCTCTTTTTCAACCACTCTTTAATATACAATTTCCATGACGACAATACAATTGCCACCCAATTACCAAACCAATTCCCATGGCGAGGTACACTTGTAGTCGCGTCAGCCAACAGACGCTAACAAGTAGTGCCTCCAAGAAGTCCAGTATAAAAAGAAAACTTTTCAAATTCAGCAAAAAGAGTTTCATAAATAGCTTGCTAACTTGACGCGGGTTGAAGACGACATAATCACAAAATGGGGAACACTCTCTCGATCCGAACGACATGGTCCTCGTCGCACTAGAAGATCATCTTCTTCTCATAGAAGCACGAACACGAGTTCTCCTACTTCACCCAAGTGTCAAAGAAGAGCCAGATCTATTTCGCAATGTACAAGCAGAGGGTTGGGGGGGGCGGTCCGGTGCATCTAAATGACCAGTACCGTCCGGTGGATGTGTTAAATTTTTTGTTTTTTTTTTGTTTTTTTACCACAATTATGAGAAAAAAAAATAAAAAATAATAGAGCAAGTTTGAACAAAAAACTGTAAAAGGAAGTATATTTTTTAAAAGGAAGTAAAGTTTACAGTGTTTTTTCAATAAAAAATATACTTCTTTTTACAGTTTTTTGTTCAAACTTGCTCTATTATTTTTTATTTTTTTTCTCATAATTGTGGTAAAAATCCAAAAAAAAAATAAATTAATACTGCACCGGACGTTAGTCCACTACATTTGTACCGGACGCCCCCCAACCCAAAGCAGAGATAATGACCGAAGACGATATCGAAACCAAAACAGTTCCGCTGCAAAGACATCTCCCCAAAGATCATTTGAAGGACGTGTTATGGTCACAAATAACAAATCTTACTCATCTCTTTTTACTAAGGATCTTGATGAGACTCAGATCAACAGATCCCTCAAAGTTTTGAATTTAAAGATGTGTAATGGAACAGGTGATCCTTATGACAATACATACTTTTATGAACATTTAATGCATTTCAATGTCACAACGTTGCAAGAAAATGTCATCTTTTTATTTATACCCTTAAGAAAACAGCTGGAGAATGGATGGCCACATTTCTTTCCCGTTTCATCAGCTCTTGGGAGAAACTTAAGGAGCAATTCCATACCCGTTTCGCCAGTAACATAAAACGCAAAAAGTAGAAGACTTCGCTAATCCAAGTGTCAAACAAATCTTTTTGGCAATTTCTCAAGCGATTTCGTTACGCAAAAGTCGAGATCCCCACCCTAGATCTGGTTCAAACAATACAGTTCGTCACGCTGGGTTTAAATGTTGACAAATTCAATAGTCTGATCGAGGAAATCATCTCCAAAGCTCCTCAAAATCTCACCGAGGCATATGACAAGGTCGAAAACATTATAGAGATGGAAGAGGTCACTGCTAGTTTTCGGGGCCCTTCAAAACATAATGATAATTATCATTATAGAAGGGTCCCAAAAGTTGATGGTTCTGACAGAAGAGACGACGCCCGAAAAGGTGATGGCCGAAGAGATGAGGACTGCAAAGGTTATAAGGATGATTGGCGAGATAAGGACATTGACTCTAGGGACAAGGGAGGCAAAAATAAATATAGAAACTCTTAGGATAAAGACTACACTCCCCTGAACACCAGTCGAGTTAATATTATTAATGAAATCAAGAGTGAACCCTTCTTCGAAAGGCCTTTGAAGATCAAAGTCTTTGCTAGATAGAAGAAAAATGGTAAATATTATTCTTACCATGAGGAGAAAGGCCACGAGACCGAAAACTTTTACTAGTCTAACCATTTCCTCGAAAGCCAAATATAAAGGGGAAATATGGATTGTTACATGGCAACCAAAAAGCAACAATTAATTAACTTTTGTCTAAATCACACCACCTTCTTCTTCTTCCTACACACCTCGACAAGTGGTGCATGCCATCTATGATGGTTCGGCAACTGTCATGTCTAACAGGCAGAAGAAAGCCTTCGTCAAACTTATGCACAATGTATCCGGACTATCGAAGATTGTCATAACTAGTGTTATTAACTTTACGAACGATGATTATCCTACAAGCAATACAAGATAAAAGTAGAGTAAAACAAAGAAATATCCATTAACTGTGAGGTATAATCAGCCATTTGTTATTATCTATGCAAAATATGTATATCACCAGAAAATACATCCTAACATGAAGAAGGGTAATTTTGATTCTACAGCAAGAACCTAGCAAATCAAAGTGGTATTTTCTTTGAAAAATTGTAAGCAGACTTTCTCCCTTTAATGGATTAAAAAGAAATCTAAACCAACCCAAATTCAACGAAATACCATTTCTTAAAAGAGACATGTAACACGTCAAATATCAGAAAGCTACCCACAAATTCAAACAAGCATTCAACCTATTATTGAAAATCAACATTGTATTAATTTTTACCCAATAATGGTACATCTCCCAATTAACTAAAAGCTCATTGATCTATTAATTTCACACATTTAACCACTAAGTATAAAAACAAAATCAAAATAAAACAGAGATCCAACCAATTATAACATGATAACATCAGTTTCGCTTTTTCTCATATAATTTCGGAAGAAACCCACCAAACAATACTTCTTAACAAAGAAATTAAAATCCGAAAAACCTTAAGAGACAAATAAATCGATCAAAATCCAAATTTACTTATCTAGCTCGTGACACCCAATATCATAACAATAACAGTACATAAACAGGCCAAGAAATCCAATCCCTCAAGTTTATATCAAAATAGCATCCAATCATTTACTCTAAACGTAAGTTAACAAGAAAAGATCAATCCCTATGCAAATCAAAAAAAATAAATCTCCCCATAGTTACGCAAAGACGCTATTGAGTGATCTTATCTTGTAACAATTGATAATAACGAACAATAGATAAAGAAGGGAGAGAAGATTATGGCAAAAGAAGAAGAGCAGCAACGCGATTGTAGGTTAAATTTGTATTGGGAATAATTGACGGAATTTGTAATATTGAAGAGGTTATTTTTGTCTTAAAAAAATATTTTTTTGGAATTGTTTTTGTACCTAACCGATTAAGAGTCATTAAAAGATATTAAAAATTTTGTCAAATAAGATTTATTTTTGACCGAATCAAAGACAAATCCATTAAGAGTTCTAATAAAGATACATTGTTTTATCTCATTGATCCTTTTTCTCGTACTGCTGAGTACCTGTTAGTGTCAACTAAAGGATAAAAAGAAGAAATGTGTTACTTTTTCTCACCCTTTCTGTCCATGTCAAATACCACCATCTCTGCTCTGCGTTGCCAACAATCTATTAATGGGGAAGGGAGCAACTGATGCAAACACATTTGGGAAAAAGACTACCCAAATGCACCTCTCTCTTTCTCTCTCTAGCCGTAGTAGTTCTACAAAAAAGAACTTGAGCAGAGGAGTAAAGGGTCTAAAAGAAGGATTTATGACCGACAAAATTATCAAATTTCAAGAAACCCAACACCATTTTCTTTGCATTCACTGTAATGCATACCCCCACTAAAACCTGGGTGGACTGGACTATTCATTCATATATATACTAATTTCTACCATAATTTGTGGATATAAATACATATATATCCCCGGCCCTTATTTATTTATTTATTCCAAGTGAAGATGACCCTTATTTATTCCAAGCGAAGATGGATTATGTATTTGGAAGTTGGGGGTGGGCGTGGGCGTGGGCGTGGGGGTGGGGGTAGGGGAGGTGGGGTGGGAGGGGAATGGTGCCAGTTCCACCCAATTCTACAAGTTATGCTTCCTCTGCCTCTTCAACATCATAAAAGGATGAACAATGCCAATTTATCATCTTAACCCCATGAAAGAATCATACATAACATAATCATGCTTTCCATATGCAGACGCTAGACGGCAATATTCTGAAAAGATTGACATTCATTATTAACAGGGAAGGAAAGTGAACAAGAAGGGCATATTTGTATTTTTACAATGTGCGTTTTTTTTTATAGTAATATAAAAATACTGTATGTACCTAATTAAGTAATGGAATGGGAGAAAAGAAGTAAGGCATCATCACAATCAAAATAGTGATCCCAAACCCAGGGGGCCTCAAAACAAGGGCTAACAACAACTGCAACACATCACAGGAAGAACAATCCACAACCCCCATTATTCTCTTTCTCTCTCCTGCATTTTTCAGTAAAACTTTTCTCATTCCCTCTCTATCGCTTCTCTCTCTCTAAAAAACAATATCTTTATTTCTCTCTCTACATCTATTATCATCCCTATCCTATTCCTATTCCTACTATTCCTATTCCACCAGACGCAAAAAGAAAACAAGGAAAAAGAGAGGGAGAATTGGAGGAAAACATATAAACTCAATGCACCGGCCCTCCCTTCCACCCTCCTCATCAAAAACAAACAAGAGTCCACACAAACCCACCCAACTCTCCAATGGCCCAGCTGGACCTAAATTTATGTGGAGAAACAAAAACAAATACAAAAAAGAAACGAAAGAAAGAAAGACGATATTTCTTCAAATGTCCTCCTCCTCTCCTCCAACCAAACCCACCTCATACAAAAACTTGTTGCCACAAATACCCTTCTGCAACCCCCCAAAAATCCCTATCTTCATCCCTTCGCTGTCTCAAAACAACAATGTTTCTTGCCCGATTTATGTGGGCTTTTTGGGCTTTGTCTCGGTCAGACTTTCACAGACAAAACAGGAATACCAGAACCCCCTCTCCATCTTCTCTTTCTTCTTTAACTATTTTATGTCTTGCCCACCTCTCCTTCTCCCTTTCCTTTTCTCAACTAACTTGTCTCTTTCTCTCCTCCAGCCCTTAATTTTTATATATAGATAGATCATCAATTATTTATTTAAGGCTGTTTAAATTTCTCCTAATCTGATCTGATGACTAAGAAGATGAAAGGGGCTGCTTTGGATTCATCACCTTATGGTGTGTTTGGGGATTCTAAGACCATGATCAAGCATCAGACTCTCATGCAAGAATACCATGAGTTGCACAAGGTAATTCCACCCCCCCCCTTTCTTTTTAAGATCTGAGGATTTTTACGAATAAATGTTTCTGGATTTATCCTATGCTTCTTGTTACTGCTATCTGTTTTTGGGTCTGGTCTGTTTTGGTCGATCTGATCCCTTTTAGTTTTTTTTTATATTCAGATTAGTTTGATCTGTTTTCTTCTTGGAAGCATCTATGTTTTTGGTTCTCAGTCTTGTTTTGCTATGCTTTCTTGGTTTGATCTGTTGTGTTCAATTTTCTGATGGGTTCAATTCTATTATGGATGAATTGATGTGTTGGTCTTTGAACTATATCCAATTTATTGATTGTTCCAACATATATATTTTAAAGTTACGGTCCGGATCAAGATCTTATCCTTATCTTACTCACCCGTGCTCACCCCCTTTAGGCGACGGTTTTGGTCATATAACCGTCGTCTATACTTTTAGCGACGCTATATGTTGTCTATCGCTAAAAGTATAGACGACGGTTATATGATCAAAACCGTCGCCTAAAGGGGGTGAGCACGGGTGAATAAGATAAGGGGTATGCACTTGATCTTTGCTCTTTAAAGTTAATACATATTAGTTGTATTAGAAAATAACCATCAATAAATCCGGTTTCATTTTTACTCTGAATTCCTCATAATTTGTAGATAAATTTTGCTAGACCCTTTTTCGTTTTTTGCTTCTTTTTTTTTTAACAAAAAAATTATTCTCTGCTGTTTAAAATAGTAGTTTTTGCCTTATTCCCTCGCTTGCCCTCCTTAGTTTTTCATTATTGGTTCAAATTCAGTAGTTCCCTGATATCTCTCCATTAAAAAGTTGTTAGATTTTTATTGATTTTCCCCTAAATTATTCCTTTATTATTTCTGCTAATGTTGATATTTTTGCCTTGTCAATATTCTTCTCAAACTAATTTTAGTAATGTATTTTTATTTGCTGGTTAATACTAGAATTGTAATCCTTTTGAGTGATGCACGTATAATTTACAAATCAAAGCAATTACAGGATGTGGAAGCCACAAGAAACAAGTTGGAGAGCATGAAAGGGAGGAAACTGACATTATCAGCCGAAGTCAGGTATAATATTTAACTTGTACGTGGAGGATATTTTGTACTTTCAATGATCATACTTCAGTTGGACAGTTAAGGCTTATGATCCTGTAGTCCCTTTACATAATTTGTGATATGAATGTAATTTCCAATTTTTCCGGTTGAAATGATGAGTCCGTTTTGTTTTTAATCTTAATACTCTTTATTTTGGTTTTAGGCATTTGTTCAAATCATATTTTAGAATACATACATTTGGAATTTTTGTTTGATCTGATTTAGTCAGATGGGTTAAATTGTGAATTCAACCCCATTGTTGAGGTTTTCCATACCAATGTTACACAAATTCTTCATTTTACCCTAAAGTACCCAAGTCTGACACTCACATTTTAGTGTAAAATTGAAGCAAAATTGAAGAATACCCGTATTAGACTCTTCAAAATACCATGTCCAACCGGACGGCATGCGAGTTCGTGTAACATAGTTCTATACACATCTAAATTTTTTTAACTTTGATATCTCCTCTCAACCCAGTTGTAATTTTGCTCTTATTCTCTTTATACAGATTCCTGCGGCAAAGATACAAATACCTATTGAAAAGTAAGTCTCCAGACCTCCCACAAGAACGAGGAAAAGAACTCACACAATGTCAGTATGAACAAAACCAGAGGAAAAAAAGTATGAAAGTTCCTATTGCCTACAAAAAGGAGGCCGACAGAGGTAACTTGCCCCCAGTTTTCAAAGCAAACCAGAAAGGAAGAGTATATATGGGACAGGAAGCCTCCCTTAAACATACAGTTTATAGTTTTGTGCCTAACCTTAAAGAAAAACAACACACCGGAAAGAATGCAGCTCTAATCAACCATACAGCGATCTCAAATGTAAACCCGAGGGGAAGATCATACAAGGGAAAGGAAGACACCCATCAAAGCCCTATGCTAGTCATTGATCTGAACCAGCAGGAGAGAATATACAGCAGAAATGGTGCAGCTATGCGGAACACAGCTTCAATTTTTGATTTAAATAACAGGGAAACGGCTTTTAGTGGGAAACAGCAGGCTATGCTAAATCGAGCTCCAATTTTCGACTTGAACCAGATCTCGGTAAATAGTTAGACCTTATAATGAATTACATATTTTTAGCTTCTTCCAATGGGCATTACTTGCTTACTCTGTTGTGATTTAATCTTAACACTTGACAGATAGAAGAAGAGGAATTACAAGATAATTCTGAGCCCGTGAGGTTTGAGGAGTTGAAGAAAGGTATGATTAATGAAGACGAGCTTGGTGATTTGAAGTTATCTGGATGTAGAAATGTTGGGGAAAGTTCTAATCGTGCTGCTGCGAAGAGAAAGATCTCATGGCAAGACCCGGTTGCTTTGAGGGTCTGAATATATATTCCTCAATATAGAAGACCAAGGGCATGTGAGAAAAAAAATAGGGCTTGTGAGAAAAAAAATAGAACACCAGACCAAACAATATGGGAGGGCTTCAGGAATATGCCCGCCCTTATTATGGTGATTACCACCCTTTACCCTTGTTAAATATTACTCAGTTTATGTAAAGAAATATTACTTAATATTAGTGTTGAAATAGTCTCGTATTCACAAAACCAAAGTGCAACTGTCCTTTTCTGCCACGATTAAGTTCATATTGGCAATGCACAACAATCTTGAACCAAATGTTGATGCCCGTCTTACTGTATCTCTGGAGCAATTGTCAGCAATTCAAAGGGAGAATCAAATGAAGATTAGATACCCAGACTTTAATACTTTGAGTGGTTCACCCAAAGCAGCCAAATTATACGGCCTCCTGGTCGTAGATATGACTGCATTGTACGTAGCATCACCAAGTTAAATGCAACTTAAAGAAATGGTTATTTCAATAGCTCTTTACATCATTATTATTTGGGTCACAAACATAGGAGTCGGACCAAGTGAACACTAAAGCCATTGTTGACGATAAAAACAGTCCTCAATTATGAAAAGTATATGACCATACAACAGACTGATAATATAAAACATTTGCTCACTCAAAAACATAACCGATTATAAACACATAGCAAGAGCTTGGCTCTACTACTTCCACAACTTAATTAATTTTCAATTCGCAAAGTCAATTATAACTAATACACAGGGAGGTCAGTTTAATCAGAAAAAGCAGCCAGGTTCATATCTAATTTTGCTGACCTTTTGGAGGAAGTCTTTCAAGGATACAGAAACTTGGGCCAACTAAATCTAGCCAGAGCTCAGATTACACGTCACAGTACGAAATGTTAAAAAACAAGTTTACACAATTCCAAATCAATTTTGGAATTAAAAACAGTTCGAAGAGTCAACTTAAGCAGATCAAGGGGTCCCCTCATCATTCAGCATGTGCAATAATTGAACAGTTCACCTGAAAGGTCACAGTATTCAGTTCCTGAGAATACCGGATACTTCTGCTTCCTGATGATCTTCCACATAAACGCCATCTATAGTTCCACCAACAGCTTCTGGTGTAACCATTTTCTTATCTTCTACTACTGCTTCATTTGCCTTCCAAGTAACCCTGACCATTTGAGTACGGGGAACAGCTTCACCATTTTTTTTTAGTTCCTGAAGTCGAAATACATGCTTCTTACCCTTCTTATGATTATTCATCACTTTTTCAGAGAAGGCCCCAGCCTGGCACATTTCACACCAAAACTTAAATTTCTTTTTCTTATCCTCCGGTATCTTCTGCATTTTCTGGACTGTTTCCCCATTTTTATTTGAATCAGCAGTATCCTCTTCTTTTTGCAGGATTGGCGCCTCATTTTTCTTTGAAATTCCGGTCTTCCATATGTTTAGAGATGATGAACCCCCTTCTTTGATAAACTGCAGTGCTTTCCCCTCAATCTCCCCCACTTGCTCTGAGATTGGATTCTCAATAACTTCAGCAGGCTTGGTGGGATTGGACGTTTTCTTCGTACATAGCCCAATGCTGAAGTTTTTCCCTGTCCTCTGTGCTCTTAATCCGGCCTCCTTAGACTTGTGCCTCTTCCCCCCTAGATGTTCGTTTAGACCTCGTTCACTTGTGGCACTAACCTGACATATCGCACAACTCCACTCCTCTTTAGGTTTCTTCCAATCAATTAGAGGAAGAAAACCAGCACCCACAGTTGGTGGTGTCACAGCTTTCCGTTTTGTTCCAGAAAGATTTGCATCGGGCTTAGCCTGCAACAAAAATACTCAAAGAAAGTCCATCACCAAACGCAAGTATATTATGAACAACCTGACAATCAGTGAAATTCTCGAAGCTTTCACAAGGATTAAAATAACTCCTGCTAGTCTTAATCTCAAATAACCATTCTACCAAGAGATAATCTATAAGATTTAAAGATATGCTCTATCTAGGATTCCGGGTACATGGAAACATTTTTCCTAATACCTATAAATTGCCAAACAATATAATCACCATATATAATGGCAACCATTTCACCATACACCAACACAGCACAGCACAACACAGATCTGCTTTTAAAAATTCAACTCCGACTCCCATCTCACTCTTGTGCATTGCTCACCCTTTGTTCATTCTTTCCATTACTTTTCCCCCTCGAATTTCTTGTATACTTGTCGATATGAAATACCATGTGTTCCACCAAGAAGAAAACATTAAAACTAAAAAAAAAGCAAGCCCAAAAATTTGTTTTCAAAATTTGGATGAATGACATACTACTAGTGCCTCGGAAAATATAGTTTCCATGTGCTTGCTCGAAGAAACATTTTAAGCTCAAACATGGCAACAGAAACATTGTATGAGAAAGAGTCTTTTTATCCTCGAGGGCTTAAACCTCCACTTTGCATATAACCAAGAATGTCGAGTCCAACCCTTATTATTTTATTTTGCAGAAGCATGCTCACTCATCGGCAAAATTCCAAATATAAATTTAAAGGAAACGAGAACCAAACAAGAACAACTAGCAGTTGAATCATTTTTTCCTTGTAATTTATTTTTTGGGCATTAGCAGTCAAAACAGTACTTTTAAGAGTTCTTTACAAATCTTTCATACCACAAATTCTTATTTATCCAACAAACTCAGAAAGGGAGCAAAGGTGGGAACAAAACTAGATACATATGGTTAAGAGATACTATTTTATTCATTAAGTGGAAGTTCATTCCTGATATTTGACACTTGATCTAAAAAAAATGTTGAACTACAGATTTCACCAAAAAGAATAATTCAAAAAAACAATTAGAATCAGAAATTTTGCATTTTTAATAAAATTCTACAAGGTTTCAAAATAATTTTGAATATTTTTAGTGAGAATTTCAGGAAAGCTTGTAGAAAGTATAGTTTGATTTACCCTATTATTTTTTCTAAGTTCCATCTTGCATCATCAATAAAATGTTTCTTGATAAAACATGGTCTTCATTTGAAACCATGTCCCAGGCTACCATAATTTAACACCAACTGATCAGAACAATTCCTGTTTATTAATAATTGAAAGCCACATGAAACAGTGTCTATCAATTACTAGTTGCATACTCTAGTATTGACAAATGACTGGAAAGTAAGAAAAGGAAAGTGGTTGTAACCATGAAGAAGACTGAAATGAGATCAGAACATCTTAAAAAATTTAACTATAGCGCTGACCCTGGTCACAGAAAGTAAGGTTCCTCATGGAAGGAACATGCTAAACTGATTGGGGCCAACTAAGCCAAAACAACTTCTGGTCTACCAGCCAGCATAGATTATGGGTTTACATGGTCTAATGGAATATTGTGTAATGACGGAATTAATTATATCACCTCTAAGTTTCAGTTAGCTAGGTTGGTTGACCTCACCACATCAATCCCGACTTGAAATAGCATCAGTCAAAAACAGTGTCAAGTAGAGAGGTCAATTAAATCATTATAAAGGCACAGACAGTTGCCTTCGCCTTGCTGCTCCAAGAAAACAGAATTGGTAAATTATATATACATAACTTAAGTACGAGCTCTATATGGATGAGCAACACTAATAGAAGAAAATAATCCAATTAAAAGCATAATGTAAATGAATTCATGCTTTTCTATTTCCAAATATGAAAAAACCCAAAATAATAATAAGAAAAGTTCTCCAAAAGTACGAGAAGCAAAAGAAATCATATAGTAGCACAAGGTTAATAAGCCAAAAAATCTTGGTTCGTAATTCTTCTATATAACCTTCGCAATTTTAATCTTTCTTTTGGTACACCGAGTCGCTAACAAACCATTTTAGCATCGCAAGTAACATTTATCACAAAATTGTGGCCCAACTAAAACATGAAGAGTTTACTATTAAGAAAGGAAGAAAGAAGACTTGTAAATATGCTCCTATAATATTATAGGAAAGTTTGGATAAGAAAGAAGACTAGCGAATATGCTCCTTTTTAGTCTATAACTTCCAACAATCTCACTCTACCATCTTCCTCCTATCTTATTATGTGATACGACTATAAGAAAATAGTTATGCTGATCTCACGATGTGAAAGAAAATTAGACAGAAAGCTTGGTTCATAAACACAAGGAAACCTACTCCAATAAACCCTCAAAAAACAAGCAGTACCGGATGAATGAAGCTGTTGATTGAGATTATCCAATGCCAAGATCACCAATATAACACTCTTAATAGAAATGTTATACCCATGACAATTATCATTGGTATGCTAATTTGGGAAAATAATCTCCAAATCAACGAGTAAAGTGCTCCTTCATGGCTGACCTTTAAATTTCTTGTCCACAAGTAATAGTACCACCACATGCATGGATAGAAGGTCTGTTTGAAGTAAATGGTCAACGTCGCTTAGGCGATGCCGGCGTCCAGTCGGTAGGTAGGAGGTGGACAAGGCAACCTGATGGAGGTTTGAAAGTCGAGCACTAGGAACTCGTCGACGACTTGGCAACATGTCGGCTGAGCGAGCGATTTGGCCACTCTGGTATGGATCGACCCAACTGCCAATTGGGTTTAAAAAACATAACCACATCGCTCCGAGGAACTCCAAAACTGGCCCCAGTCGATACTCGATTCGTAGTAGAAAAAGACTAGAAGGGGAAGAAGACTACGAGAACGAGAGAGAGACTACTAACTTATTAAGTACTAACTACTCCGATCGGCGCGACACCGAAGTCCACTCCTTCCGACGACGTTGCTTGCAGGTATTATCTTCTCTTCTTATCTGGTCCGCGAGTCGCTACTTTCTTCTTCTTTTTTTCTTCCCCATTTATCTTTTCATGCTTCAGTGTTTCTGCCTTTTAGTGCTTTCTAGCACTTTGGTTCAGTGCTTTCTTTTATATATATATATATATATATATATATATATATATATATAATTTATATATATATTTATATTTTATATATGTACTCTTTACATTTTATCCATATGTAACATTTATCTATTTGACAGTTACATTTTGGTCATACTGACACGTACTAATGTTACATACTGAAATTGATACCACAACTGCTGTTACATACTGAATTAGTGATACATATTACATACTGATAAATACAATTTATCTACTCGATGTGATTATATATTTATACATACTTATACATATATACAATATATATATATAATTATATATATACTGATGCATACTTATTTTGTCTTATACTTTTTATTTGATTGTATTGTGTAGAAAGTAAAATGGCGGAAAGTTCGGGGGCCCAGTTATGATATAACTAAGGACCCTAAAAGAAAAGTTAAATCAAACAATCTGGGTTGGAAATATCTGTCGGATATAAGTAATAAGAATGTCGTGCAATGTATACTTTATGAGAAGAAATGTCATTCAAGCATCAAGAGGCTCAAACAACATCTAGCTAGAAATTTTGGATATGTAGCGAAGCGCCCAAAAACAACAAAAATTTTAAGGGAGATGCAAGTGATTTTGAATAGTAGAAAGAGTAACAAGCCAGTTGAGTTAGATGATGATGATGTAGTAGAAGTGCAAGAAGAACAATCATCTGCTTGTCCAAGCATGGCTTCCAATACTTCTTCTAAATCTCAAGTTCTGGGATCGCTTCCAAATGGAATAAAGCTGTTTTTTCAATTCCAAAAGTCACAACTAAAAGCTCCAACAAACACGGTTGAAACACTTCTAAGGAAGACTCGAAGAAGTTGTAGAGGAGAGGCATAGCAAGCGCTTGAGCCAAACAATTATTAAGAATCGTTTGATATTGGAAGAAAAGAAGAGAGTCCATATGCACATTGCCAACTTTTTCTACTAGTGTGGCATATCATTCAATGTTGCAAATGCAAGTAACTGAGGTAATGATCGAGTCTATAGGGTAATATGGGTCGGGTTTAAAACTTTCAACGTATCATGAGTTGAGGGAAAACCAACGAGTCAAAGGCGAAACATAAAGTCTCTTGGAAGCAATATGGTTGAACACTCATATCGGATGGTTGGACAAATAAAGAGGAAAAGGCACTTGTTGAATTTCCTTGTTAATAGTCCGGAAGAGACTTACGGGTTCTGTTGATGCCTCCAGTCAATCGCAAGATGCCACAATATTAGCAAATCTACTTGATAGTAAGATTGAGAAAATTGGCCCCCCGAGTATGTTGTTCAGGTGATCATGGACAATTCCTCTAATTATAAGGCAACGGAGCATATACTAATGGAGAGGAGGCCTACACTATTTTGGACACCTTACGCCGCTCACTACTTAGACCGTATGCTAGAGGATATAGGCAAGTTGAAGCAATTCCAGCCCATCACAAATACAAGAAGAATCACAACATTCATTTACAGGCATGGTCGTCTTGATGCGATGAGAGAGAAAATAAATGGGAGGAATCTTGTGGACCCGCAGTTACTAAATTTGCTACAGCTTTCCTCACCTTGCAGAGTTTGTACAAACATAGAGATGCATTGAGGCATTTGTTCATACGCGGGGATTGGACAAATTCCAAGTTGTCAGCTACTGAAGCGGGAAAGAAAGTATATGATACTGTTATTTCAACAACATTTTGGCATCATGTTAAAGATTGTATTAGGGTGTCACAACCACTTCTTATAGTCTTGAGAATTGTTGATGGTGATGAGAAACTTGTTATACAAGAAGTTTTCGTTGCGAAAAAAAAAATCAAAGATGCATTGAATAACAAACAAAGATTATACAAGAAGGTGATTGACATTGTTGAGCGGCGATGGGAAAGCCAAATAAAACAAAAATTATATGGGGCTGCGTTGTTTCTCAATCCGGACAAATACTTTGATATCAAAGAGGAACGTCCAGTGTTAGCTGGTACTCTACGAGAAGACTTCAATGACATTCTTGCAAAGATGATGCCCGAATTAGATTTCCTAGACAAGTTAAGCAATCTAGCCGATAACTATGATGCTTCTCAAGATACTTTTGCAAGAGTAATGGCAATTAGGCAACGGAAATTAAATAATCCTCGTAAGTATATTGAAATATATATAAAGATATAAAAGCTAAATTATAATTAAATACATTCTTCATTTCCTCCTTTGAAAAATATTTATATTTCTTTTAAATGTTTGTTAGTTCATTGGTGGAATGCTTTTGCAGGGGAGCTATTAAGCTATCCTCGTTTGCAAAAAGAATTCTAGGCGTTTGTTCTTCTTCATCCGGTTGTGAGCGCAATTGGAGTACATTTGAGTTTGTAAGTATTTTCTATTATTAGTTCAAAAGTAACAAGTCATCACTACTAATATTAACTATTTTTTATATAATGAAAATTTTATCATTAATATTTTTATTTTTTGTTTTATTTATTTTAGATTCATATGAATAAGAGAAATAGATTGGAACACAAACGATTGAGTGACTTGGTGTATGTCTAATACAATCGAAAGATCGTCTCAAGGTTCCAAAAAAGGCGAGAACTTGAAAAAATAATTGATCCATTAGCCATTGATGAATTTGAATGGGGTAATGAATGGATCAATAATGAGGCCGATGTTGTTCATCCCGAGGAAGATCTTACATGAAATGATGTGGATCGAGCAACCAGTGCATCAAACACTTTTGAGGGTCGCAATTCTTCAAGGAGGGCTCGTGCTAATACTATTGATAATCTTATAACGTACTCTTGACGTGGTGGTGGTTCAACTTCAAGGGAATCAAGGTTGAAAGATTCCGACTCCAATGTTGATGTTGATGTTGAAGTAGGTGAAGAAGAGAGAATTTCAAATGATGATGAAGACGTGGAGGACGATTTTGGAGAAAGACCACATATGCCTTTTAATGAGAGTAGTTCTCGTGGAAGAGATGGAGATGATCTTTTTCTTAATGAGTTTGCTTGAAAGATGTTTAGAGACTACTGTGTGTTGAGAGTCTAGACATTATCGTGGCTTGTTATGTGGTGTTTTATTAGATATTAGACTAGTAATATGTGATGGTTGGTTGCAACTTTATTTTTTATGTGATGTTTGTTGAATTCTTCATTTCTTCTACTAGTTTTTAATATCAAGTGTTTTATTTGTCAATTTTTATTACTAAGTATTTACATAATTGTGTTTTTAATGTTATTCCATAGTGTTATGTTTTGGATTTTAATGTATATGAAATTTTATTGTCAATATACTTGTTAAGTAAAATAAATAATATATAAATTGCACATTGTAAACAACTTGTCGCTATACGGACGCCATGGTGGTCGCCTTGTCGCCTAGGCATCCTGGCAATCAGCTACTGCCATGACTCGCCGTGGCAACTATCTGGTTCACTAACTAATACTCCCTCGGTCCCAATTTGGATGACGTAGTTTTGGGATGTGTTCGGTTTGGATTTTTTGACACGCCAAAAACATATTTGTACATTAGATTAATATATCTTAGCAGATTATATAGTTTAGACATATTAAATATGTACCAAACAAAAGTGGTAATGTGTTATTGACATGTCTTAAAATTTGTGCCTAATATATCCCAAAACCTACAATATCCAAAATGGGATAGAGAGAGTACCATAAGGCAGTAACACCTATTATGATACTAATATCTTGTATGTATGTCAGCCTAGAAAGGAAGATTTCAATGTTTGATATCTGACAGGAAGATTTCAATGTTTGACATGATGCACATAATTAAATGAGCAGGCCCAAGGGATTGTTTCAATTGCATGTTCTCCACCTTGATATGGGGAAGGTAAAACCTGCAAACTCTAAAGGATTCACACAAGCTTATGTTTGGATTTGCCCAGTGCATGTATCTTGTGGGGGGCGTGTACACGTGGGATTAGTCGAATGCTTTAAGAGGTTTCAAACACCCTTGATTTCAATATATATTTATATATATATATAGAACACTGAACACCTATTTCTAGGACTAGTGTATTAATCATTAGGAAGCTAGAAGACTAAACTACATGTAAGATACTGACAATGAGACACAAAAATGTTGAGAAGTAGAAGGAAAAGGTTGACCGAGAGAAAACCTGAAGTTCCTGTGCTTAAAGAAGCTAAGTTGTCCTCGAAATGCAACTTGCATCCCACAACTAAAGAGACTCCATAATCTTGTTCTTCCTACTTTCAAATATTACCAATCTAAAGGATGTCCTCACAATGTCATAGTTTCACAATCTAACATATTCAAACACTCTAGCTCTATCATACTTAAACATCGCAGTGACTGCATGGAAATGTATTGGAAAATTGCAAAAAATACCATCACTGTCTAATTATGTTTATTTTTGAGAATATAAGACATCCAGGATTCTTTAGGAGGTTAAGTTATTTTCTTCAAGTCATATTATTAAGTAGTTTAGTAAACCTATAGAAGTGATGACATTCCCATTAATCAAATTAAAGTTGAATATTGAATGAGTCCTGAAGCTATGGGCTATTACCTTTTTTTAAAATCCTTTTTATTGTTGCTATTTTTTTTTAGTAAGGAGTTTGGGTTATTACCTTGGTTGAACCCTAACAAAAGGGTAGCACTCTTCTTCCTCACTTTTCCATGTTCATTTTTCTTATAAATCTTATTTTTTTTTAAAAAAAAAAAGAAAAGAAAAGAAAGAGAGAAAGAAAAAGAGGTCTACCAATTATAAAGCCTAGCCTTACTATTAAATGCAATAAAATTAAGATCTTATAAAGCCTAGCCTTACTATTAAATGCAATAAAATTAAGATCTAAGGAATCAGGGAACTAAAGAAATGAAAGGAGTGCAAGTATAAAATATACAAAAACTCTATATGGACATGAAAGTTGGACACGAAAATTAGACACGAGTGTATTTAAATTTCACCTATTTGTAACAAATAGGTGAAATTTAAATACACTCGTGTCTAATTTTCATGTCCAATTTTCATGTCCGCGTAGAAGAGCTCTAAAATATAACAGGCAACTTCAAAGATTAAGGAGTCAACAATGATAAAATTCATCTTATATTTCAGGACCTAAATATGGAAATTATACCTTAACTCTAACATTAATCATCTGTAACAGGGAAAATAACAGACTCAAAAAGAAAGTTTCTACTTGAGAACAAAGAAAGAAAAAAATTCAACAGAGTTGCAGGTCAAAGAAAGTAAAATTCTCTAACAGCTTAAAAATAAAATTACACTAAGAGTTTCCATTTCAAGATTAAAATGCAAAATTTCACATCAAATTGCTAACCACCCAACAAAGAAAAGATAACCCAGCTAAACAGCTATAATTAATAATATATATAACTAAAGGCCAGTTTGGCTCACCAATTTGATTAGGGAATGTAATAGTAATGTCTTACTTGGTTCAAACTTGAAAATATATACAAACTTACAAATATTGTTTACTACACAAGGAACAATGTGTTTGTAATGTAATGTATGATACAAAATCAAAACAAAATATCACATGAACATTAGTTATTATTTTGGTAGAATCATGAATGAACTGAAAAGGACAATGCAGATATCAAATGCCTTCTAAAAATGTGCAACTCTTTTATAAGCCTTACAAACAATCCAAGTAAGGAATCTAACTTCATAAAGCACTTACATACACATTTAGTAATTAATTTCAGTCAATAATTACACTGAGATATTTGATATTTCAATATCCAGATTGAACATTACTAAACAGTGTCATAATAAGTAAATATACGCGCGCACACATTTAGAGCAAAATGAATCAGAGAAAGAAATACTGACCAGGAAAATGAATTTTTCTTTCTCTTTCTGTCTCTCTGTGTCTTTGCTAACCTCTGATTTCAGAGGCTTAATTTCAGGGATCTTGGGTTGAGCACTTCGCTGAAACGGCAACTCTTTCTCAAAACCCCCAAATTCGGTGCGTGCCGAGGAGTAACCACTACTGAATCTTTCCTCAAGAGACAATGCGATTCTCTTCTCAAGTGATCTACCTTCAGCCTGATGAGAATATGGTAGAGCCTGTTGACCTTGCCTGGACGGAAACTCGTCGGCTCTTCGCCGGAATTCCAATTCTCTCTCCTGCATAAGCTCTCTTCTCACTTCCGCTTCCAGCTCGAGCCTCCTCGCTATCTCCGCCGATATAATTTCTTCTCGGATCCTCTCCTTTTCAAGCTGTCGCTGAATCATCGCGTCGCGTACACCGATAGGATTTCGAAGCAACGGGTTATAGCGGCCGAAATCGGGGTTCGAATAATTAGCTGAAACAAGTAATTACGAGTGAAACAAACACATTTTTGTTGCATGAACAAATTAGTTAAGTAAAAACAAACAATTAAAAATCACATAAATAGTAATCCATTTTTTCAGAAAGCATGCACTAGAAATTCAAAATTTCCTGAGAGAAAACAAAAGCAGAAAATGTGTACGGACATCGCACTGCTTGTTCGGCAAAGTAAGTGAAGTTTGAAGATGGACGGCTATATGATGAATTCGAAGCTTGCTTATACATGGCTCGAAAATTGTATTCCATAGCTACATAAAGTGAAAATATACTCTCCCTCTCTGAGTCTCTCTGAATAATATATTGATCTAAATGTGGAGAGAGGTTTAACAGTTAGGGTTTCCTGGGATTGTACTGATAGATAGGGAAGGAGGGGTTTGAACTTTGGTTTGGGATGTGGGAAGAGGAAGACGGAAAAGAAGTTCGTCTCACGCGCTCATTCAGCCGTGGTTTCACGTTACTCTCAGTTTGTGGTGGGGGGGCCAACATAAAAATTAGAATTTAAATTTTATTTATTTTTATTAGATTAAAATAAAAATAATTTCATTTAAATACATTTATATCTATTTTTGTCCAATTTTCATATTCACATAGAGTTTTTATAATAATTAAGATTGTAAACCAATCAAACATTTCTAATTCGATTTGGGAGCGAAGCGAGATTATGATTCGTTAATAATATAATATGTTCTAAGTATGAGTATAAAAAATAGTTTAAAAGTGAATTTGAGAAATGTTATACCGGACCCGTTTAAGATTTAATCAACTTGAATTTTCTATTGTGATTTGATACATATTGGATTGATATAAATTAACTTAGATACTATTGCATTTTCTTATAATATATACAAACTTAAATCAAATTAAGATAATTAATTATTATTTTATTTTCAATTTTAATTGAGATTTAACATTTGTAAATTGTAATAGTAAATATATTTTTCTCATTTGTAAGTAAAACAACAAATTTATTTTATAATTATATTTCTTATAAAGCTAGTTATCATGTGGAGACTCGAATTAGAACTTGAATTTTTTAACTTCCAAGTAGTTTGAATATAATTTAATATGTCAATCAAGTCAAATATAAGTAAAATTTTTTAAATACAATTCGAATTCGAGTATGAATTTAACGTTTTGAGTCGAATTTGAATATCATTCTGTTCGCTTCAGTTCGATTCATTCAAACTTTTATTAACAAGTAGGGTTGTCAATTAGATTAAGCCAGCTAGATTTAAGATTGTTCAAACTTAATTTACATGAAATTTGAGCATGAATGTATTTGAATTTTACCTTTTTGTATTTTGACCTCATTAAGAGATAAAAATACAAATAGGTAAATTTAAATACACCCGTGTTCAATTTTCATATTCACCAAGAAGTACTCTTCAAATATTAATAAATTTAAACCCATATTCAATTTATTCATACGTATAATATGTTAATTAAATTTAACTTATCTGACAGCTCAAATAAAAAAACTCTAAATTTATAAACTCAAAAATAACAAAAAATTAATGCAACTCGTTATTAAAACGATATTAACTTATATTGACAACCTATTAATAAAAATATTAAAATATTTATAGGTCAGAAGATCAAAATATCACCAAAATTAAGAAATTTGAACTTCAAACATACAAACAATCATGTCAATAATACATCTTCAAAATATTTACATAAAGTTAATTAATATAACAAAGTATTTAAGTAAGTAAATGACTTAAAAAGAAAATATTGTAATTAAATTTTAGTTAAAGACGTTATATCAAAATAAATTGTTTGTGTAAATATATAATGATTAATATAAATAATCTATATATTTGTATGTTCTAAACATTATAATTCAGTTAGCCCTATAATGGCTCGAACAATTTATAGACCAGGCTCGACCCAAATTTGAGTTTGAATTATTGACCAAGATCGCTCGGCTCACTCCCAAATTAAATTCTAACAAACATTTAATTAACCAAACGATTGGATTTTGAGCTTGACCGATCTAATTGACAGTTCTATTAATAAGAATACATCACTAAAAATCTTTTTATAGCATACCATAAAAAATCATTAAATTTTGTCGAATAAATATAATAATGTAATTAATAAAATAATATTACTATATGAGTATTTGATTAATATGTTTATTTATAAGAAAAGACAATATTTTTTAAACAAAAATATATTTTTTGGGTAATGTTAAATATTGCAAATTTTTTATTTCACTTTGTTAGTATCGACTAATGTGACATTCATATTAATTTGTTAAGTCTTTGATTGATTATATTATAAAATATTTTTTATATATTCAATGTCATCTTATTTAATACACATGTAAGATAAAAAATATTAAGAACCCTTAATATTCTTTATATTTTTTTGTTATAAACCACTAACGGTAATGTACAACACACTATAAATATAAAGAAAATAAATAATGTATGTGCAACTTATATACAAAAGGTGGTATATCAATAATAAGTGTGACGCCCCCAAAATATGTATACATCACCTATTATGAATCGTCATATACATGGTATAGAATTTAAATAAAAACTTAATTATACAACTGTCGTGTAAAATACGACAAAACATAGCTGAAAGTTTTAACACGAATATTGTATTCTAAACAATATCAAAATTCAAATGGAGTTCTCATTACAATTATTTGTACACTATTTTATAAAATAGTGAGGATTATTGCAGCCACCATCTCGGACCGTCACCCTATTTTTTCGACTAGTCCCGGCTACGTTCTCATTTCCTAAAGAGAACAATGAAAGCAAAAGGTTGAGCTTAACTAGCCCAATAAGAAATATTATGACTAAGATAATGCAGAATAAATTATCGTTAGCCTTCAACAGTGTTAAACTGATAAAATATAACAAACATCAAGTTTAAATGCAGCGAAACAAACAATCCATTATAAGAGTCAAGTAGAGCATGATATCTACTATCTTTTATGATTTAAAAAGTTTATCATCAATTTTATCGCTGAGACTCAACTCAATAAATAATCCACATCACTGAATTATCCATGCACTACGAGCCAAAGATATTCATTAGTATCACATCCACGAATTATCCATGCACTACGGGCCAAGGATATTCGTGTTATCACCAATAGTCATGATCATGCCAACAACTGTCCATCAATGCACTACGGGCCAATGAGGACTTTTACCACATCATTTGTAACATTACAAGTCATGATTATAACGAATGACTTTCATCACAATATAAACATGAATATGATGACAATGATATAATAATTCAATTAAATGAGAGCAAGGATAAATTTTAAAGATTTTATAATTTAATTTATTCAGAATTCAATAATGTCCAAATTGTCAACATGATACTGCTTTGTGGAGTAAAATTCAAGAATAATACTGTATCAAAAATGATTTGGACCGAAAAGAAATTAATTTTGTGTCATGAATAGTACCTCGGATGAATAGTACTCGAGTGAATACCCCGAGAATAGTACCCCGACATGAAAAGATTAAAAATTATCAAGAATTCTCAGAATAATATATACATGAAAAGATACTAGATGAAACGCAAATTTCAAGGATATTCTACTGATTTCATGGAGTATAGAATCAATACTTTAACAAAATGAATGTAGAATTCGGAATCTGAAACGAAATAATATTCCTTACATACTACAGAGTATGGAAGAAAATATTATTTCATACTAATATTGAAAAAAAAATAACATCCCTTACATTAAAAAGGAGAGTATTCCAACTGGTATATTGAGGATATTCTTGAAGAAAACTTGCACTGTTTTATACACTCAAAACTTCCTTAAATTCTAAAGAAATACGCTCAATATTATAGAAGAAGAATTCTCTGATTCTGTTGTGATTTTCAATTCTAAACTAAGCATCCTATATATAGGAGAATGGAAAGAAACTATTTAGAAATGGACGCACAATAAGGAATCACAGGTTTTTGACAAAATTTTCTGATTTTATTATGCAGTCACTATGCAAATACTATGCATAATAAAATATAATATATTATATTTTTTATAAAAAATAAAACTTATTATATATATATATATATATATATATATATATATATATAATAATTACACCCTCCCGTGACATTCATCAGGTTCCCCCCAAAATGTCATCCACACGTGGGCCCTACCATATTATATATATATATATATATATATATATATATATATATATATATATATATATATATATATATACTGTGTGACGTCCCCAAAATAGGTATACATCACCTATTCTGAATCGCCAAATACTTGGTATAGAAATAAATACAACTTCAGTAATACAATTGTTGTGTAGAATACGACAACACATATACTGTGAGTTTGAATACAAATATTATCTACTAGAGAGTATACAAACTAAAAAGGAGTCCTCATTACAATTATCACACTATTTTACAAAATAGTGAGGACTACTAATACAACCATCTGGACCGTCAATCTATTCCCCGACTAGTCTCAGCTATATTCTCATTTCCTGAAGAGAACAGTGAAAGAAAGGGTGAACTCAACTAGTTCGGTAAAGAATATTATGACTAAGATAATATACAACAACTTATCATTAGTCTTCAACAAGGAAAAATCTGATAAAATATAATAGACAACAAGTTTTAGATCAACAACTGCAGCGGAAACAACAAACCATTAGAAGAGTCAAGTAGAGAATGAGTTCTACTATCTTCTAAGATTTAAAAGTCCATCATAAATATTTTATCCCTGTAACAACAATCAATAACCATCTTTAATCAAATATTCATCTTTGCATTACAGGCCAAAGATATTCATTTGTATCACCAGTCGGTCATGTTCATCTCAACACCTGTTCATCTTTGCACTACGGGCCAAAGATATTTATTAGGTAATCATTCAGCTTTGCACTACAGGCCAAAGATATTAATCAGTTAATCATTCATCTTTGCACTACAGGCCAAAGATATTCAGTAATATCATCATTTAGGACTGAGGATGATAAAAAATATCTTAAAAAAATGAATTCAGTGAGATAAAAGAACATATATTAGGGATTCGTATTATAGTTTATCCAAGTTCAATAATACTCCGAAATAACTAATTTTGAAGCAGAATTCAAAAATAATGATCAAAATATGGATACAATCAAAGATAGTAACCATAATAGCCATCCTGGATAAAAAGAAGAAAAATTCATTTTTCGGTGAATAATGCCGTATTCGTGAATAATGTCGTATACGTGAATAGTACCGTATACGTGAATAGTAACCCCGAGAAAAAAAGTTCTAAATTTGATAAAATGTTCAAACCAATATTTCGGCATAATAATATTAAAAGAAATAATATCATTTACGAAGAAAATAACATCCCTTATCTCAGAATAACCGTACTTCTGACTGAATTTCGGATATAGTGTTGACAAAAACTTACACTGAATAGCAACTTTCAAATTATCAAAATACTCACAAAATACGCTCGAGAATATAGAGAGAGAAAGAGAGAAAACTTATGAATTCTGGTGTGATTTTCAATTCTAACTTAGCCCTCTATTTATAGGAAAATGTTAGCACGCCGAAGCAGACTTGAACTGCAACCTGATGGCTTTACATGTTACTATTCCCACCCACCACATTTGAATAAAAATTCCAGCATATTTCTCACTAACCAAAAGTGGGGCTCACTCAATTCTAGAATTTTTCACCAAAAATTATTTATAACATAATTTCCGAATCAGTCACCTCTTAAAATTCATAAAAAATCATACGTTCATTTTTAACGGTTCAAAATTTGTGGACATATACTCAACTAATATATGTATAACATATCCAAAAATCACAACGATCCAACGGTCGGATTAAAAATTATAACTCACGCAATATATCTGAAAAATACTGATTTGATTTTTAATACCTCCATTCCGACAGAAATACTGATAAAACACCTCAACATTAATTTCTTCAATAATAACCACATAAATAAATCCATCATTTATATCCACATCAAATAAATATTTTCTTATCATATAAATCAATAATTAATTATTCACAAATAATATTACAGAATCACATTTATGACAACCAGGCCGTTCCCAGGAAAGAGGGAGCTTTTTAGTAAGGATTTCTCCTTACTGACGCGCAATTAGATGATCAAACCTCTCCTTAGACAGAACTTTCTAGACATTGCCAATAATGCTATCTTATAATATTATTCAAATAATATGAATTATTGATCTGATAATGGGAAATACTGTGCAGTAACAATTATTGAAACAACAATAATATAAAATATCAACGCAACAATTATTGAATCAATAAAATAAAATATTGAACAGTAACTACTATAACAATTATTGAGTAGTGCCTTCTTACGTAAGGATCAATAATTCAAAAATATTGTGCAAAACCGTGTGCTACTGTGCAACCACGCCTATTACTGTATTTTAACCACCAGGTAATCCAACAGTGTTAACGGTAACAATTATGACGTTATGTATAAAAACTCATACTTTGTCATTTTTTTCATCCGATAGTTATTCTGTTATGGGGCCCACAAATGGCTGCGCCGTCGTACGAATATTTCCCGACAGAAAAGAATATTACACGACCAAACGAATATTCCCCGACAACAATGAATATTTTATAACCACTTGTTTATTTTGTAAAATTTACACATTTCACCCATAACCAAAATATTATATCAAATTAACACTTTATTATTCACAATAATAATTAGAGAAAATTTGATTTTATTCATTAATAAGTTGGGGTCTTACATACTGAATAATTTTTTACTGATTATTTTGAAAAATGGGTAAGTGAGGATCCAATTAATAAGCAAAATTTATAACAAATACTTCATAAAAAATTTCCTCAATATTTTTATTAATATTTATTAATCAATATTATAACTTGTAATATTAACAACCAGATCATTCCCAGGAAAGAGAGGGCTTTCCGATAAGAATTTTTCCCTATTGGAGCACAATTAGGTGACCAAAATTTATTTCCTCGACAAAACTTTATAGACATTATCAATAATACAAATAATAATATGAATAACTTGTCATCTCAATTATTGATTTAATAATATAAAATATTGTGCAGATGAAACTGTGACAATAATTGAATCAATCATATGAGATACTATGAAGCAATTACTGTAGCAATAATTGAGTATAACTGAGTGACTTCTCATGTAAGCATCAACAATTAATACTCTGTGCTATGCAACCATGCGTATTACTGTACTTTTATCACCGAGTATTTCAACAGTTAACGGTAAAACTTTCGTCGTTATTTTTATAAAAAGGTATTTTTGTCTTTTTTCTAACTTCGACAATAATTCCGTTGTGGGGTCCACGAATGATTGTGCCGTCGTACAAATATTTCATGTTAGAACGAATATTCCCCGACCAATCGAATATTTTACAACAACTTGATTAATTTACAAAATTTATAAATATTACCCACAACTATAACATTTTAACAAATTCACACCATAATATTCAAAAATATATTACGAGAAAAATTCATCTTTATTCATAAAAGTTGGGGTCTTATAATAAGATTCATGTATTACATATCGATAAAAATGTATAAAAATTTAATGACAGATCTCACTTCTTATTATTATTTTTTTATTCTATTTATACACAATTTTTTATGTATAAATTATATACATATCATTATAAAAAAACAAATAATACATAAGTGTCAGTAAAAAAAATTACCTAAAATTTTTACTTTGTTACGCCAAAGTTATGAACAATTATTAGTACATTATTAAATAAAAAATATTTATATATTAATAAATTTATAACAAAATAAAATTTTAAAATAAAATAAATTATAATAGAATAATTCTTAATTTTTAATTATCTTATATTTACCGTATGTAGATATGTATTATAAACATAAATTTATGGCCAGAACTCTTGTAATACCCCAACTTTTATAAATAAAGATGAATTTTCTATAAATATCATTTTTGAATATTATGGAGTTAATTTGATATAATGTTATAGTTGTGGGTAATATTTATAAATTTTGTAAAATACGCAAGTTGTTATATAATATTCGATTGGTCGGGGAATATTCGTTTTAACAGGGAATATTCGTACAACGACACAATCATTGGTGGACCCCACAACGGAATTATTGTCGGATTGAGAAAACGATAAAAATATTTATTAAAAATAACGGCGGAAGTTTTACCATTGTTACTGTTGAACTACTCGGTAGTAAAAGTACAGTAATACGTGTGGTTGCATAGTAGCACACGATATTGATTATTAATGCTTATGTGAGAAGTCACTCAGTTTGATTCAATTATTGTCAGTTAATAATATGAATTATTTAGCGATAATGACGTTTTGTTTTATTCGTATTATTAACGTAATAAAACAGAAACATCTTTTTATATAAAACAGAATACTTTATTAAAGTTATTCTATAAATAGAATATATTATATTTTATTTAAAAGATTTTTCTTTAAATATGGACCGTCAGATTAAAGTAATCAATCTGGACCGTTCATGGATTAGTTACTATGGATTCTATTTTTCTATAAATGGCAGCTCATTCCTTCATTATTTCTTACGAATTCACTGAACTCTAGAGAGAGAAACTATAGAGAGAGAGAAGAAGAGTATTCTGCTACTTAACTACTTCCTTATTTCAGCTCTTCTTTAAAACGTTAAGGGGTGTTATTTTTTATTATTCATGAAGAGAACTGTTGTTATTCAATTTCTTATTATTCTGTTGGAATAACCTGTATACGCGGTCTACCCTATACTTGGTGACATTCTTCTATTATTCTGTTGGAACATCCTGTCTGTGTGTTTTACACCGGACCTAGTTCCGTTTTTATTATTATTCTGTTGGAACATCCTGTTTGTGTGTTTTACACCGGACCTGGTTCCGTCTTGTTATTATTCTGTTGGAACATCCTGTCTGTGTGTTTTACACCGGACCTGGTTCCATTATTTATTATTCTATCGAAATATCCTGTCTGTGCGTTTACGCCGGACCTGGTTCCATTATTTATTATTCTGTCGAAATATCCTGTCTGTGCGTTTACGCCGGACCTGGTTCCATTATTTATTATTCTGTTAGAATAACCTGTCTGTGCGGTCTATCGCATGTATGGTGATTTCTTTTGTTATTCCATTCTTTATTATACTTAGTTGGTTAAGTTTTGGCTTCTATACTCCATGAAATTTGTGGAATATCCTTGATAATTGCGTTTCATCCAGTATCTTTTCATGAAAATATTCTTCTAAGCATTCTTAAATTTTACTCCACAAAGCAGTATCATGTTGACAATTTGGACGTTGTTAATTCTTGGATAAATTAATTCTTGAACTTGTTTTATTGAATTCTTATATCATTGTCATCATTCTCATATTTATAAAATATTAAAAGTCATCTGTGGCCTGTAGTGCATAGATGGACTTGGTATGATTATGACCAGGGATTATTCGGTATAATCATGACCGTAATGTTACAAATGATGTGGTAAAAGTCCTCATTGGCCCGTAGTGCGTTGATGGACAGTTGTTGGCATGATCATGACCATTAATGAATACACGAATATCCTTGGCCATAGTGCAGGGGTGATTCGATGATGTGGATTATTTTATTAAGCTGAGTCTCAGCGATAACAATGTTGAAAGACCTTTTAAATCATAAAAGATAGTAGAGTTTATTTTCTACTTGACTCTTTTAATGGATTGCTTGTTCCGCTGCAGTTAAACTTGATGTCTATTATATTTTATCAGTTTAACATTGTTGAAGGCTAATGATAATTTATTCTGCATTATCTTAGTCATAATATTTCTTACTGGGCTAGTTGAGCTCACCCTTTCTTTCACTGTTCTCTTCAGGAAATGAGAACGTAGCTGGGGCAAGTCGGGGAACGGAGTGATGGTTCGAATGATAGTATTAATTAGTAGTCATCACTATTCTATGTAATAGTGTGTTAATAAATGTAATGAGGACTCCTTTTGAGTATGAATACTCTCTAGAAGATAATATTTGTATTCAAACTCACAGTTTATGTTTTGTCGTATTGTACACGACAGTTGTATTAGTAAGTTGTATTTGTATTCTGTACTTTGTATCTGACGACCCAAGATGGGTGATGTATACCTAATTTTGGGGGCGTCACAACTCTAAAATGAAAATTGACTTGTGCGACCCGTATTATCAAACTAGATCCATGTAATATTTTATTTTAATTACAAAAATATCTCGATAAATAAATACTATTGCGATCGAAAAAAATATTACTTTAACGAGATTATTTATTTATTGATAAATAAATAAATAATTTATTTATTTATTAATAAATTAATATTTATTATTTTAGAGGTAGTTTCTTAATTTATGCATGTGGTCAGAAAATCAAAAGACAACAATTAATATATTAATATGAGTCTAGAAAAGTTAAAAAGAATTGGTGAAACTTATAATGTCATGGATGTTTAATAATTATATTAGAAAGTGCTATTACATAAAATAAAATTAATCAATCAATTAGGTACTTACATGAATTGAGAGAAGTCATCTTGTATGTATTACGCTTCCACTGTGCTTAATGGTAAAAGTCTTCAATTGTCTCTCTCAATCTTAAGATTAATGTGTATGTGTGTATAAAATTATTGAGATTACAATTGGAATCAAACCGTAACTGTTTTATTTATAGAATAACTAAGGGTCAAAATTGTCCATTAAGATTATGAAACCCTGGGCATATTATGTCAAGTACTATCAATAATATTATTTATAGGTCACATAATTAATTATCAAACCCATAAATAAAATGATTAAATTAATACAATATGTAAACCCAATAATGACATAAATAGTAGATGTCACATAAGAAAATAAAATATTTTAACATTCTCCTACTTGACCAAAATAATATTTATATATAAAACATAACGCTTACAATCATTAAGTTGACCGCGTATTAATTTAATATCTACGTCTTATTCAAATAAAAACACCAATGCGAATTAATACAATCATTGTGTCAC
Source organism: Panax notoginseng (assembly GCA_016801055.1). Lineage (NCBI taxonomy): Eukaryota > Viridiplantae > Streptophyta > Magnoliopsida > Apiales > Araliaceae > Panax > Panax notoginseng. Next base: position 175,474,842 of record CM029012.1, read on the forward strand.
TATTAATGCAAGATTCCCATTAGTTACACAATTAGTACTTTTATTAGAACAAGTATTAACATTAAGTATAACAAGTATGAATATAGTTTACATAAGTGGTAAACTCATTCATATGGTCCAAAACATAGCTGTTTGCTCATAATTTCTCAAATGTGCACAATAAAAAGAATACCAAACCATAACCATAATGTGAAGTTTAAAACAACGAGCTCAAAATTGTTGTCTTACATAAAAATAACTCACTAATTAAGACTACCAGTTAAATCCATGCTGACGACATGCTATAAAAAGAGCTTGTGGTAAGCATTTCATAAATGGATCCGCTAACATAGCATGCGTACTAATATACTTAATGACAACGTTTTGATCTTCAACTCTTTTCCTGAAAAATAAGTAATTAGTGTTAAGGTATAGTCTAGCACCACTCGAAATGGTGCCGTTGAAAAAACTAACAGCAGAATCATTATCACAAAATACTTTCAATGGCCTTGAAATGGAATCTACAACCTTAAGTCCTGAAATAAGATTCAACAATAATACGATGTGACAAGTAGCATGATAACAAGTCACATAGTCTGCCATCATAGTGGAAGTGGTAGTCAACTCCTACTTATGACTTCTCCACAAAATAGGGCTCCTGAAAGCATAAAAATGTACCCTGATGTAGATTTTTTTACGTCTTTACACTTAGTAAAATCAGAATCAGAATAACCAACAACTTCAAGATTATCTGTTTTTTCTAAATGTAAGCATAAAATCCTTACTACCCTGTAAGTAGCGTAAAATCTTCTTGGTCGCTTTCCAATGATCCAAACCTGTATTTGGCTGGTAACGTCCAAGCATGTTAGTTACATACGCTAAATTTGGACATGTACAACTTGAACATATATAAGACTCCCAACCAAAAAATTATAGGGAATAAGATTCACTTGATCACGTTCAAGTTGATTCTTAGGACATTTATATGAGCCAAATTTGTCACCCTTAACAACAGGGGCGACAGTAGGGGAGCAATTTTGTATGACGTATTTGTTAAGAACGTTATCAATATAAACCCTTTGGGACAATCCAAATATCTTGTGAGACCTATCTCGATGAATTTCAATACCTATAACATAAGAGGCTTCACTGAGATCCTTCATATCAAAATTTTCAAAAAAAGAAACGTTTGGTCTCATACAACATGTTTAAGTTGTTACTTGCAAGTAGTATATCATCAACATACAAAACAATAATAACAAATTTACTCCCATTGACCTTCAAGTATATGCATTGATTCACTATATTTTTCTTAATATCAAAATTACTCATCATCCCGTAAAACTTAAAATACCATTGTCGAGAAGTCTGTTTTAACCCATAGATGGACTTCTTAAGTCTACATGTCGTATACGTTCCTTACCTTTAACAAGAAAACCTTCTGTTGCGCCATATAGACATTCTCATGCAAGTTACCATTAAAGAATGCAGTTTTAATATCCATATGATGTAACTCTAAATTATAATGAGCTACTGGAGCCATGACTATTCTAAATGAATCTTTCCTGAGTACTGGAGAGAAAATTTTATTATAATCCATAAGGCTGTAAACGAGCTAAACAGTTCGGGCTTGATTCGGGCTCGACTCGAAAAAATACGAGCGAGACTCGGATTCGTTAATAATATGATCCAAATCTGAGCATTAAAAATAGTTCAAATAAAAATATGAGTAAAATCTGAGCAAGGTTATACTCGACTCATTTAAGATTTAAACTACTCGAATTCTTGATTGTGATTCGATACATACTCGGTTAATACATATTCGATTAGATGTTCGATACATTCTCTTATAATATATACAAATTTAAATCAAATTAGGATAATTAGTTATTATTTTGTTTTATATTTTATTTTAATTGTGATTTTATATTTATAAAGTGTAATAATAAATATATTTTCTCATTTCTAAGTAAAATAACAGATTAAATTTTTAATTATATTTATTATAAAACTAGTTATTATATGGAGACTCGAATTCGAGCTTGAATTTGAAGCTCGCGAGTAGTTTGAATAAATATTCAAGTCGAGTCGGATCGAATTCGAGTAATAAATATTCGAGTCGAGTCGAATCTGAGTAGGATTTTCAAATATAATTCGAATTCAAGCCTAATTCGAGTACGAATTTATCATTTCAAGTCGAATTCAAGTAGCTCTCTGTTCGCTCCGGTTCGACTCGTTTACACCCTTAATAATCCACACCTTCCTTTTGAGTGAAACCCTTAACAACCAATCGAGTTCTATACCTTTCAACATTCCCTTTAGGATCTAATTTGGTCTTATAAACCAACTTGCAACCAACATGTTTAACACCTTTTGGTAATTCTTAAAGATCCTAAAAGTTATTAAGCTCTATTTATTTCAACTCATCATTAATGGCTTCAAGTCATTGAGTAGATTGAGCACTCATAATGGCCACTTTATAGAAGATAGGATCATTAGTTTTACTTGAATCATAATAAATCTCATTAAGATAAGTTATAAAATTATCAAAATTAACAGACTTTCTAAGTCTTTCGAACCTATGTAAAGGTTTCACAATTTCAGGTGTGACGCCCCTAAAACATGTATACATCACCCATCTTGAGTCGTCAAATACATGGTACAGAACTTAAATACAAACTTAAATATACAACATGTGCTGTGAGTTTTAATACAAATATTGTCTTCTAGACAGTATTCAAACTCAAAATAAGTTCTCATTACAATTATTATCACAGTATTTCACAGAATAATGAGGACTGCTAATGCAACCATCTGGACCGTCAATCCATTCTCCGACTAGTCCCATCTATATTCTCATTTTCTGAAGAGAACAGTAAAAGAAAGGGTGAGCTCAACTAGCCCAGTAAGAAATATTATGACTAAGATAATGCAGAATAAATTATCCTTAGCCTTCAACAGTATAACAACTGATAGAATATAATAGACAACAAGTTTTAGATCAAAAATTGCAGCGGAATAAGCAATCTATTAGAAGAGTCAAGTAGACCATAAAACCTACTATCTTCTATGATATAAAAGGTTTTTCATCACTTTTATCGCTGAGACTCAGCTTAATAAATAATCCACATCATCGAATCATCCCTGCATTACGGGCCAATGATATTCTTTAGTATCACGACCACAAATTATCCATGCACTACGGGCCAAAGATAATTATATTTTCATCAATGGTCATGATCATGCCATAAAATAATTCATCTTTGCACTCTTGACAGAAGAGAATCCATGGCCATAATAATGCCAAAATCTGTCCATCAATGCACTACAGGCCAATGAAGACTTTTATCACACCATTTGTAGCATTACGGTCATGATTATACCGAATAATCCGTGGTCATAATCATACTAAGTCCATCTATGTACTACAGGCCACATATAACTTTTAACAGAATATAAACATGAGGATGATGACAATGATATAAGAATTCAATAAAACAAGTTCAAGGATAAATTTTTAAAGATTTATAATTTAATTTATTCAAAAATCAATAACGTCCAAATTGTTAACATGATACTGCTTTATGGAGTAAAATTCAAGAATAATATTGTACCAAAATTAATTTAGACCGAAAACGAATCAATTTTTTTCCGTGAATAGTACCCCGGGTGAATAGTAACCGGGTGAATAGTATCTAATGAATAGTAACTTCAGGAATAGTAACCCCGTGAATAGTACTCTAGCATGAAAAAGTTAAAACTTATCAAAAATGCTCAGAACAATATTTTCATGAAAAGATACTGGATGAAGAGCAAATATCAAGGATATTCTACTAATTTCATGGAGTATAGAAGCCAAAATTTTAACAAACAAGTATAGAATGAAGATCAAAACATGGATATAATCAATGATAGTAACCATAATTGACATCTGGGACGAAAAAGAGAACATTTCATTTTTCGATAAATAGTGTCGTATTCGTGAATAGTGTCGTATACGTGAATAGTAACCCCGATATAAAAATTTAAAAATTTCATAATAAACTCATATCAATAATTCGACATAATGATATTGAAGAAAATAATATCATTTACGAAGAAAATAACATCTCTTACCTCAAAAGAATAATACTTCTGGTTAGAATATCAAATATAACGCTGAAGAAAACTTACACTGTATAGCAACACTCAAAGTATTGAAATACTCACAAAAATACGCTCGATAATATAGAGAGAGAAAACTTCAGTTTTTGGTGTGATTTTCAATTCTAACCTAAACACTCTATTTATAGAAAAATACTTAGAACACCAAAGCAGAAAATTTAATAAAATAATATTGTTTATTAAATTTTTCCTACGCACACCTTAGAATTCTTAATTTAGTTTTTTACACATGCTAGTGGGGCCCACCAGAATGAAAAATATGTTTTTATCATTTAATGTAACAAAATATTTCGAAACTTCAATAATTCATAATAAATAGCCATTTTATTAGAAAAAATTGAACCTTATGTCCATTCTATAGGAAATTCAATTCTCTACAACTTTGTAAGTTTAAGTTTTTTCAAATTCCAAACGAAAAATGACCGAAATCCACATACGGGTGATTTTGCAGGCTATAATCAAATTTCAGTCAAAAATAGGGTCCACCAACACACAAAATACGTGTTAAATATTTTTTGTAATAAAAATACACTTCCTCCTCATTTATTCATATATCACATATTCATTGTAAAAATATCACCATTATTATATTATTAAAATATAATAATATATTTAAATAAATTACTTTATCAGAAAAGATAAAATATTAATTTTTAACAATTGTCACATTTAAAAATTTTCTCCATCTATATCCATATAAAATTAATATTTTCCTCATCATATAAATTAATAATTAATTATTCACAAATAATATTACAGAATCACAGTACTGGCAACCAGGCCGTTCCCAGGAAAGAGGGGGCTTTCTAATAAGGATTTCTCCTTACTGGCGCGCAATTAGGTGACCAAACCTTTCCTTAAACAGAACTTTATAGACATTATCAATAATGTTATCTAATAATATTATTTAGATAATATGAATTATTGCTTCGATAATGAAAAATACTGTGTAGTGACAATTATTGAAACAACAGTAATATAAAATATCAACGCAGCAATTATTGAATCAATAAAATAAAATACTGAACAATAATTACTGTAACAATTATCGAGTAGTGCCTTCTTACGTAAAAATTAATAATTGGTGCAATACCGTGTGCTACTGTGCAACAACGCGTATTACTGTGTTTTAACCACCGGGTATTCTAACACCGCGTATCTTTTTATAAATGAAATTTAATTTCCTCTATTTATTATTTTGAAATAGTAAGGGTTGATTTGATTATTGTGGTTAGTTATGGGTAAAATGCGCAAATATTTTTAAAATAAGCAAGATCAGTTGTCTAAGGTGGGCTTGACAATTGTATAAATATATTATTATTATTATATTAAATATTCTGCTTTGGTGTTCTAAGTATTTTCTTATAAATAGGGTGCTTAAGTTAGAATTGAAAATCACACCAGAAACTGAAAACTTCTCTCTCTTTCTCTCTCGATATATTGAGCGTATTCTTGTGAGTATTTTAATACTTTGAGTGTTGCTATACGGAGCAAGTTCAAGTCAGAGCCTATATCCGGTGTTTCAACTAGAAGTACTGTCTTTACGAGGTAAGGGATAGTAAGGAATTTTAAGGGATTGTAAGGGATGTTATTTTCTTCATAAATGATATTATTTCTTCAATATCATTATGTCGAAATATTGGTTAGAACTTTTTATCAAATTTAAAACTTTTTCATGTCGGGGTTGCTATTCACGAGTTACTATTCATGAGTTACTATTCACGAGTTACTATTCATGAGTTACTATACACGAGTTACTATTTACGAGTACTATTCACGAAGCATGATGATGTTTTTTGTGAAATTTCTATTTTTTAGTGTCGGAGTTACTATTCACGTATACGATACTATTCACGTATACGGCACTATTCACGAATACGGCACTATTCACTAAAAAATGAAATTTTCTTCATTTCGTCAAAAATATCTATTCTGGATACTAGCTTTGATTGTATCCATGTTTTGATCATTCTTGAATTTTACTCCACTATAATTATTTATGAGGTATTTTTGGACATGGATTAGCTGAAATACGAATCCTTAATATTTATTCTTTTGTTTCACTGGATTCGTTTTCTTTAAAATATTTTTTCATCATCCTCAGTCCTAAATGATGATGTTACTGAACATCGTTGGTCTGTAGTGCAAAGATGAATGATTTCTGATGAATATCTTTGGCCCGTAGTGCAAAGATGAACAGGTGTTTAGATGAACATAACGAACTGATGAATATCTTTGGCCTGTAGTGCAAAGATGAATGATTGATTCCAGATATATATTGATTGATGTTACAAGGATAAAAGATAGACGATGAACTTTTAAATTCATATATAGAAAATAGTAGATTTCATTCTCTACTATACTACTCTTTTAATGATTATTATTTCCGCTGCGAATATTGATTTAAAATTTGTTGTCTATTGTATTCTATTAAATTTTTCCTTGTTGAAGACTAACGATAATTTGTTCTGTATTATCTTGGTCATAATATTTTTTACTGGGCTAGTTGAGCTCACTCTTTTCCTTGTTGTTCCATTTTTCTTCTCAGGAGGCGAGAATGTAGCGAGTACTAGTCGGGGTGTGGAATGATGGTTCTAGAAGTGGTTCTAGTTGTCCTCACTATTCTGTAAAATAGTGTATTAATAATTGTAATGAAGACTTATTTGAGTATGGATATTGTGTAACGATCCCAAAACAGGTCCATTCCATCCAACCTATTCTGAGTCGCCAAATACATGATACAGAAAATAACTACAACTTTATTACAATAATTGTCGTGCAAAATACAACAACACATATGCTGTGAGTTTGGATACAAATATATACCAAATGTGACTCATGTCCCAACCGTGGACAACACCTCACAATGACACCTTACATAAAGGTATAGTCAAAAACTGTTTTAGAAATTAAAACCTTTGGGAAGTGCTCAAGGAAACCTTCGTACATGGAAGGTCATGCGTCTAGGTTATGATAGATATCATATGGCCACAGAATTATCCTTGGTTGACCCAATAGACATCGTGTATGATAGTGGCAAAACACCCTTCCAACGTTGGGTTCGCCTCACCCTAATTGATTCACCAAATATAACTACAAAATGATGACCACCGTTCTATTCCCCTGTTATCCCCCGCTCGACTCAGCTACACTTTTATTACCTGAAAGGAATTGTAAAGCAAAGGGGTGAGCACAACTAGCTCAGTAAAAAATATTATGACTAAAGATAAATAAATTATCAATAGTCTTCATCAGTAATAAATAAGAGATTTAGAACATATGGTAGATGATAAAACTTTTCAACCATAGTTGCAGCGGAACGAGCAATCCATTAGAAAAGTCAAATAGACAATAAAGTCTATTATCTTCTCCATGTTAAAAGTCCACCAACAACGTTTTAACACTGTAACATCAATCAACAGTTCCTGTCCACAATCATGTGAATAACTCATAATCATAATTGTAGTTCTAAATTCCTTTTCTCATCCAGGACGAAGATAATTTTCATCACATGTCTTTACTAGAACATCAAAGATCATGGTTATACCAAATCACAGTTTCTGTTCATAATCATACTAATAAATTCATCTTTGCACTACGGGCCAAAGATATTCATCAACAGTTCATCTTTGCACTACATGCCAAAGATATTCATCAATAATTCTTCTTCGCACTACGGGCCAAAGATATTCAACAACAGTTCATCTTCGCACTACAGGCCAAAGATATTCATCAATAATTCATCTTTGTACTACATGCCAAAGATATTCATCAACAGTTCATCTTTGCACTACAGACCAAAGATATTCATCAATAATTCATCTTTGCACTACAGGCCAAAGATATTCTTCAACAGTTCATATTTCCACTATAGGCCAAATATATTAATATCTCAAAAAAATATATAATCATTTCAGAATTTATATAAACAATAATTATAACCATGTTGATCAATTCACCTTTGCACTTAAGCTAAAGATATTCAATTATAAATTCAATGGTCATGATCATACCAGTCAACAATTCAACTTTACACTACTGGCCAAAGGGAACCCATAGTCATGGTCATACCAAAAATCTATACATCTTTACACTCAAGTCAAAGAGAAATATCATCATTAGGAATATAAAAATGTTATATATGATAATAAAATCAATATAATCAAAACATCTGGATTTAATCTCAAGAGTAATATTCATAAATTAACTATAATTTGGTTAGAAAAAGAAACTAATTTTGTCGTGAATAGTAACTCATGAATAGTAACTCATGAATAGTAACTCGTGAATAGTAACTCATGAATAGTAACCCCGACACAAAAAGGTAGAAATTCCACAATAAAATACATACCAATATTTCGGCATAATGATATTGAAAGAATAATATTTCTTAAGCTTATAAACAATTTATTTTAATTGTTTACACTTTACTAAATAATGTATTTAATCATCTTAAAATGCCAAACTCATAAGATTTCATCACCAATAATCAAAAACCTTCATCACAAATCTGCATATACCTCATATAGGATTCTTAAACCATAAAATCCTATTTTCCGACTTTCTTACTTTACATAACATATTTAATTCATTTACTCATAACTAGTCTATTTTCATAAAAAATACCAAATCAGCTCCAAAAATATTTCTTTTCTGGGATTTAGCAGAATATAGTCCCATATTGAACATATATTTTTCTCAGAATTTTTAAAACTCATTTACTATTTTTCATATGGCCAAAATCGCCGAATATTTAGACATTTATCATAAATTTTACTTTTATCCAAAAATTTCGAAATTCACAGAGTACACTGATATTATATAGATATACTTTCAATAAAAAATTTATCAATTTTGGAGTTAACCACAAGGAGTTATAAGCGGTTACTTTTAAAATAGTCTTTTCCCGTAAAATTCATAACTCTTAATCTATACATCCAAAAATCACCATTTTTAGACACAATCAATAAAACTCATCAAAATATTATTTCAAAGTTTTCCAAAATTTTCTGAAGGTCAGAAGAATTACGAACTGAAAAATATAATAACCCTTAAAATCCCTTACTATCCCTTACATCAAAAGAGCAACACTTCTGACTGGAATGCAAAGCCGAAGGAAACTTGCACTAAATAGCAACTCTCAAAGTATTTAAATACTCACAAAATATGCTTCATAATATAGAGAGAGAAAGAGAGAAAGCTTATGTTTCTGGTGTGATTTTCAATTCTAACTTAGCCCTCTATTTATAGGAAAATATTAGCACGCCGAAGCAGACTTAACCTGCAACCTGATGACTTTACCTACTACTATTCCCACCCACCACATTTGAATAAAAATCTCAGCATATTTTTTCACCAACCAAGAGTGGGGCCCACCAATTCTAGAATTTTCTACCAAAATCATTTATAAACCTAATTTTCGAATCAGTCACCTCTTAAAATTCATAACAAATCATACGTTCATTTTTAACGGTTCAAAATTTGTGGACCTATACTCAACTTATATATGTATACCATATCCAAAAATTACAACGGTCGGATTAAAAATTATAACCCCCGCAATATATCTCAAAAACCCTGATTGATTTTTAATACCTCCATTCCGACAAAAATACTGATAAAATACCTCAACATTAACTACTTCATTTTTAACCACAAAAATATATCCCTCATTTATATCCATATAAAATAAATATTTTCTTATCATATGAATCAATAATTAATTATTCACAAATAATATTACAGAATCACATTTATTGTAAGACCCCGAATTTTATGAAATAAAAGTATTCAATTTTTCTTATAATTACTATTCAGTAAATGGTTAAATTGATAAAAGTTTAAAGTTATGGGTGAAATGTGAATTTTTTTTAAAATAAGCAAGTGGTCATTGTTGTCGGGGAATATTCGTTTGGTCGTGGAATATTCTTTCTGTCGGGGAATATTCGTACGACGGCGCAGCCATTTGTGGGCCCCATAACGAATAACTGTCGGGTGAAGAAAACGATAAATTTGAGTTTTTACAAATAACGGCGTAGTTGTTACCGTTAACACTGTTGAAATACCCGGTGGTTAAAATACAGTAATACGCGTTATTGCACAGTAGCACACGGTATTGCATAGTATTTTTGAAATTATTGATTCTTACGTAAGAAGACACTACTCAATAATTGTTACAGTAATTACTGTTCAATATTTTATTTTATTGATTCAATAATTGCTACGTTGAAATTTTATATTATTGTTGTTCAATAATTGTCACTGCACAGTATTTCCCATTATCAGATCAATAATTCATATTATTTGAATAATATTATTAGATAACATTATTGGCAATGACTAGAAAGTTCTGTCTAAGGAGAGGTTTGGTCACCTAATTGCGCGCTAGTAAGGAGAAATTCTTATTGGAAAGCCCCCTCTTTCCTGGGAACGGCCTGGTTGTCATAAATGTGATTCTGTAATATTATTTGTGAATAATTAATTATTGATTCATATGATAAGAAAATATTTATTTTATGTGGATATAAATGAGGGATATATTTTTGTGGTTAAAAAATGAAGGAGTTAATGTTGAGATTTTTATCCGTATTTTTGTCGGAATGGAGGTATTAAAAATCAGGGTTTTTGAGAAATATTGCGGGTGTTATAATTTTTAATCCGACCGTTGGATCGTGATAATTTTTGGATATGTTATACATATATAAGTTGAGTATATGTCCATAAATTTTGAACCGTTAAAAATGAACGTATGATTTATTATTAATTTTACGAGATGACTGGTTTAGAAATTATTGAATTTTCGGAGTTTATCATTTTGGTGGAAAATTCTAGAATTGGTGGGCCCCACTTGTGGTTGGTGAAGAAATGTGCTGAATTATATTTCGAATGTGGTGGGTGGGAATAGTAGCAGGTAAAGCTATCAGGTTGCAGGCCAAACCTACCAAAATTTTTCTATAAATAGAGGGCTAAGTTAGAATTGAAAATCACACCAGAAACATAAGCTTTCTCTCTTTCTCTCTCTATATTATGAAGCATATTTTGTGAGTTTTTAGATACTTGGTGAGTTGCTATTCATCAGTGCAAGTTTTCTTCAGCATCATATCCGATATCCAGTCAGAAGTACTGCTCTTTTGAGGTAAGGGATAGTAAGGGATAGTAATGGATTTTGAGGGTTCTTATGATTTTCAGTTTCGTAATTTTTCTGATCTTCAAAAATTCTGGAAAAATTCAAAATGATATTTTGATGAGTTTTCTTGATTGTGTCCAAAAATGATAATTTTTGGATGTATAGATTGAGAGTTATGAATTTTATGAGAAAAGACTATTTTAAAAGTAACCGCTTATAATACCTTGCGGTTAACTCCAAAATTGATAAAATATTTATTGGGAGTACATGTGTATGATAGAAGTATACTCTGTAAATTTCAGAATTTTTGGACAAAAGTATAATTTTTTATAAATGTTTAAATATTCGGTGGTTTTGGCCATATGAAAAATAGTAAATGAGTTTTAAAAATTCTGAGAAAAATATATGTTCAATATTGGACTATATTATGCTAAATCTCAGAAAAGAAATATTTTTAGAACTGATTTGGTATTTTTCATAAAAATGGTCTAGTTATGAGTAAATGAATTAAATATGTTTTGTGAAGAAAGAAAATTGAAAAATAGGATTTTATGGCTTGAGAATCCTATATGAGGTATATGCAGATTTTGATGAGGGTTTTGGTTATTGATGATGAAATTGTAAGAGTTGGCATTTTATGATGATTAAATGCATTAATTAGTAAAGTGTAAACAATTAAAATAAATTGTTTATAAATTTAAGTAATGTTATTCTTTTAATATCATTATACCGAAATATTGGTATGAATTTTATTGTGGAATTTCTATCTTTTTGTATCGGGGTTACTATTCATGATTTACTATTCACGAGTTACTATTCACGATAAAATTGGTTTCTTTTTCTAACCAAATTATAGTTAATTTATGAATAGTACTCTTGAGATTAAATCTAGATGTTCTGATTATATTTATTTTACTATTATATATAACATTTTTATAACCTTGATGTTGAAATTCTCTTTCACTGGAGTGTAAAGATGAGTATATTATTGGTATGATCATGACTAGGGTTCTCTTTGGCCTGTAGTGCAAAGTTGAATTGTGACTGGTATGATCATGACCATTGAATTTATAAGTGAATATCTTTAGCTTAAGTGCAAAGGTGAATTGATCAACATGGTTATAATTATTGTTTATATAAATTCTGAAATGATTATAATTCTTTGAGATATTAATATATTTGGCCTGTACTGCAAATATGAACTGTTGATGAATATATTTGGCCTGTAGTGCAAATATGAACTGTTGATGAATATATTTGGCTTGTAGTACAAATATGAACTGTTGATGAATATCTTTGGCCTGTAGTGCAAAGATGAGTGGTTGATGAATATCTTTGGCTCGTAATGCAAGGATGACCTGTTGTTGAATATCTTTGGCATGTAGTGCAAAGATAACTTGTTGATGAATATCTTTGGGCCGTAGTGCAGAGATGAATTTATTAGTATGATTATGAACATGAACTGTGATTTGGTATAACCATGATGTTTGATGTTTCAGGTGATGAAAATTATCTTTGTCCTAGATGAGAAAAGGAATTTAGAATTACAATTATGATTATGAGTTATACACGTGATTGTGGACAAGAATTGTTAATTGATGTTACAGGGATAAAACATTGTTGGTGGATTTTTATCATGGAGAAGATAATAGACTTTATAGTCTATTTGACTCTTCTAATGGATTGCTCGTTCCGCTGCAACTATGGTTGAAATTTTTATCATTTACCATATGTTCTAAATCTCTGATTTATTATTGATGAAGGCTATTAATAATTTAATTATCTTTAGTCATGATATTCTTTACTGAGCTAGTTGTGCTCACCCTTTTGCTTCACAATTCCTTTCAGGTAATAAGAGTGTAGCTGGGTGGAGCGGGGGTAACAAAAGAATAGAACGGTGGTCATCATTTAGTAGTTATATTTGGTGAAGAAAGTAGGGTGAGGCGAACCCAACGTTGGAAGGGTGTTTTGTCACTATCATACAAGATGTCTAATGACATACAACCTCGTGTCATCATAAGACAGGGTTGTGCTCATCCACTTGCTGAGTATATCTATGGGCACTACCTATATAATCTTGGTGTTTGTTTGAAGTATAATTCTCAATTAGAGACAGTGGAGATAATGATAAGTCAAGAGAAGACTCACCGTTGGGAAGAATATGATAGTAATCTTCTCGTTTTACTTTGCGGTCTATTGGGTCAACCAAGGATAATTCTGTGGCCATATGATATCTATCATAACCTAGACGCGTGGGCTCCCATGTACGAAGGTTTTCTTGAGCACTTCCCAAAGATTCTAATTTCTAAAATAGTTTTTGACTATACCTTTATGTAAGGTGTTATTGTGAGGTGATGTCCACGGTTGGAACATGAGTCACATTTGGTATATATTTGTATCCAAACTCACAGCATATGTGTTGTTATATTTTGCACGACAATTGTTGTAATAAAGTTGTAGTTGTTTTCTGTACCAAGTATTTGACGACTCAGAATGGGTTGGGTGAAATGGACCTATTTTGGGATTGTCACAGGTGGTATCAGAGCTATAAGTAAAGAGCCCCGAGCCTCTCGCTGGTGACTTCCTGTTGATGGGGGATGCACCGAAGCCAGACTCTCCGTAGGGGACGCCGTTCTGCGGTGGCAAACTGATAGGTATCAATGTAAGGTGCTGACACATGTTGGTGTTCAGAGTTACAGGTGGTATCAGAGCTTAGGGATATGATCTTTGGCGGAGATCGGGAAATAGAACTAGGAGGGGAGAGATGAGTAAATCCTTTGCTAGTGTGTCCTACCTAAGCTTATTTGTTGGTCAGTCATAATATCGGGATATTATATAAATGTTAATTTGTTCAATTAACCCTTGTTTTGAAACTGTATTCTAGAATGATATCTGAAATACAGGAGATGATCAGTGGAGAAATCGTGATGACAGGGAAGATGGAATCTGAAATGAAAGCAAGGTATTCTCAACTCTTTGAAATACCAGGTACGTAAATTTCGGGGACGAAATTTCATAAGGAGGGGAGATTGTAAGACCCCGAATTTTATGAAATAAAAGTATTCAATTTTTCTTATAATTACTATTCAGTAAATGGTTAAATTGATAAAAGTTTAAAGTTATGGGTGAAATGTGAATTTTTTTTTTAAATAAGCAAGTGGTCATTGTTGTCGGGGAATATTCGTTTGGTCGTGGAATATTCTTTCTGTCGGGGAATATTCGTACGACGGCGCAGCCATTTGTGGGCCCCATAACGAATAACTGTCGGGTGAAGAAAACGATAAATTTGAGTTTTTACAAATAACGGCGTAGTTGTTACCGTTAACACTGTTGAAATACCCGGTGGTTAAAATACAGTAATACGCGTTATTGCACAGTAGCACACGGTATTGCATAGTATTTTTGAAATTATTGATTCTTACGTAAGAAGGCACTACTCAATAATTGTTACAGTAATTACTGTTCAATATTTTATTTTATTGATTCAATAATTGCTACGTTGAAATTTTATATTATTGTTGTTCAATAATTGTCACTGCACAGTATTTCCCATTATCAGATCAATAATTCATATTATTTGAATAATATTATTAGATAACATTATTGGCAATGACTAGAAAGTTCTGTCTAAGGAGAGGTTTGGTCACCTAATTGCGCGCTAGTAAGGAGAAATTCTTATTGGAAAGCCCCCTCTTTCCTGGGAACGGCCTGGTTGTCATAAATGTGATTCTGTAATATTATTTGTGAATAATTAATTATTGATTCATATGATAAGAAAATATTTATTTTATGTGGATATAAATGAGGGATATATTTTTGTGGTTAAAAAATGAAGGAGTTAATGTTGAGATTTTTATCCGTATTTTTGTCGGAATGGAGGTATTAAAAATCAGGGTTTTTGAGAAAAATATTGCGGGTATTATAATTTTTAATCCGACCGTTGGATCGTGATAATTTTTGGATATGTTATACATATATAAGTTGAGTATATGTCCACAAATTTTGAACCGTTAAAAATGAACGTATGATTTATTATGAATTTTACGAGATGACTGATTTAGAAATTGTTGAATTTTCGGAGTTATCATTTTGGTGGAAAATTCTAGAATTGGTGGGCCCCACTTGTGGTTGGTGAAGAAATATGCTGAATTATATTTCGAATGTGGTGGGTGGGAATAGTAGCAGGTAAAGCCATCAGGTTGCAGGTCAAACCTACCAAAATTTTCCTATAAATAGAGGGCTAAGTTAGAATTAAAAATCACACCAGAAACATAAGCTTTCTCTCTTTCTCTCTCTATATTATGAAGCATATTTTGTGAGTTTTTAGATACTTGGTGAGTTGCTATTCATCAGTGCAAGTTTTCTTCAGCATCATATCCGATATCCAGTCAGAAGTACTGTGTAAGACCCCAATTTTATGAAATAAAAGTATTCAATTTTTCTTATAATTACTATTCAGTAAATGGTTAAATTGAAAAAAGTTTAAAGTTATGGGTGAAATATGATTTTTTTTTCAAAATAAGCAAGTGGTTATAAAATAATCATTGTTGTCGGAGAATATTCGTTTGGGTGGAATATTCTTTCTGTCGGGGAATATTCGTACGACGACGCAGCTATTTGTGGGCCCCATAACGAATAACTGTCGGGTGAAGAAAATGACAAATTTGAATTTTTACAAATAACGGCGTAGTTGTTACCGTTAACACTGTTGGAATACCCGGTGGTTAAAATACAGTAATACGCGTTATTGCACAGTAGCACACGGTATTGCATAGTATTTTTGAAATTATTGATTCTTACGTAAGAAGGCACTACTCAATAATTGTTACAGTAATTACTGTTCAATATTTTATTTTATTGATTCAATAATTGCTACGTTGAAATTTTATATTATTGTTGTTCAATAATTGTCACTGCACAGTATTTCCCATTATCAGATCAATAATTCATATTATTTGAATAATATTATTAGATAACATTATTGGCAATGTCTAGAAAGTTCTGTCTAAGGAGAGGTTTGGTCACCTAATTGCGCGCCAGTAAGAAAAAATTCTTATTAGAAAGCCCCCTCTTTCCTAGGAACGGCCTGGTTGTCATAAATGTGATTCTGTTATATTATTTGTGAATAATTAATTATTGATTCATATGATAAGGAAATATTTATTTTATGTGGATATAAACGAGGGATATATTTTTGTGGTTAAAAATGAAGGAGTTAATGTTGAGGTTTTTATTCGTATTTTTGTCAGAATGGAGGTATTAAAAATCAGGGTTTTTGAGATATTTTACGGGGGTTATAATTTTTAATCCGACCGTTGGATCGTGGTAATTTTTGGATATGTTATACATATATAAGTTGAGTATATGCCCACAAATTTTGAACCGTTAAAAATGAACGTATGATTTGTTATGAATTTTAAGAGGTGGCTGATTCAGAAATCAGGTTATAAATCATTTTTGGTGGAAAAATCTAGAATTGGTGGGCCCCACTTGTGGTTGGTGAAGAAATGTGCTGAATTATATTTCAAATGTGGCGGGTGGAAATAGTAGCAGGTAAAGCCATCAGGTTGCAGGTCAAACCTACCAAAATTTTCCTATAAATAGAGGGCTAAGTTAGAATTGAAAATCACACCAAAAACATAAGCTTTCTCTCTTTCTCTCTCTATATTATGAAGCATATTTTGTGAGTATTTAGATACTTTGAGAGTTGCTATTCAGTGCAAGTTTCCTTCGGCTTTACATTCCGGTCAGAAGTATTGCTGTTTTGAGGTAAGGGATAGTAAGGGATATTAAGGGATTTTAAGGGTTGTTATGATTTTCAGTTTCGTAATTTTTCTGATCTTCAAAAATTCTGGAAAAATTTGAAATGATATTTTGATGAGTTTTATTGATTTTGTCCAAAAATGGTGATTTTTGGATGTATAGATTAAGAGTTATGAATTTTACGGGAAAAGACTATTTTAAAAGTAACTGCTTATAATTCCTTGTGGTTAACTCCAAAATTGATGAAATTTTTATTGGGAGTACATGTATATGATAGAAGTGTACTCTGTAAATTTCAGAATTTTTGGACAAAAGTATAATTTTTGATAAATATCTAAATATTCGGCTGTTTTGGCCATATGAAAAATAGTAAATGACTTTTAAAAATTCTGAGAAAAATATATGTTCACTATGGAACTATATTATGCTAAATCCCAGAAAAGAAATATTTTTGGAACTGATTTGGTATTTTTTATGAAAATGGTCTAGTTATGAGTAAATGAATTAAATATGTTTTGTGAAGAAAGAAAATTGAAAAATAGGATTTTATGGCTTGAGAATCCTATATGAGGTATATGCAGATTTTTGATGAGGGTTTTGGTTATTGATGATGAAATTATAAGAGTTGGCATTTTATGATGATTAAATACATTAATTAGTAAAGTGTAAACAATTAAAATAAATTGTTTATAAATTTAAGTAATGTTATTCTTTCAATATCATTATACCGAAATATTGGTATGAATTTTATTGTAGAATTTCTATCTTTTGTGTCGGAGTTACTATTCATGAGTTACGAATATTACTCTTGAGATTAAAACTATATGTAGATCATATTATTTTTATCATCATATATAATATTTTTATAACCCTGATGTTGAAATTCTCTTTCACTAGAGTGTAAAGATGGGTAGATTATTGGTATGATCATGACTAGGGTTCTCTTTGGCCTGTAGTGCAAAGTTGAATTGTGACTGGTATGATTATGACCATTGAATTTATAAGTGAATATCTTTAGCTTAAGTGCAAAGGTGAATTGATCAACATGGTTATAATTATTGTTTATATAAATTCTGAAATGATTATATATTTCTTTGAGATATTAATATCTTTGGCCTGTAGTGCAAAGATGAAATATTGATGAATATCTTTGGCCTGTAGTGCAAAGTTGAATTGTGACTGGTATGATCATGACCATTGAATTTATAATTGAATATCTTAAGCTTAAGTGCAAAGGTGAATTGATCAACATGGTTATAATTATTGTTTATATAAATTCTGAAATGATTATATATTTCTTTGAGATATGAATATATTTGGCCTGTAGTGCAAATATGAATTGTTGATGAATATCTTTGGCATGTAGTGCAAAGATGGCCTGTTGATGAATATCTTTGGCCTGTAGTGCAAAGATGAACTGTTGTTGAATATCTTTGGCATGTAGTGCAAAGATGACCTGTTGATGAATATCTTTGGCCTGTAGTGCAAAGATGAACTGTTGTTGAATATCTTTGGCCCGTAGTGCAAAGATGGTTTGTTGATGAATATCTTTGGCCCGTAGTGCAAAGATGGATTTGTTAGTATGATTATAAACAGGAATTTTGATTTGGTATAACCATGATCTTTGATGTTTCAGGTAAAGACAGGTCATGAAAATATTCTTCGTCCTGGGTGCGAAGAAAAATTTATAGTCACAATTATGATTATGAGTTATTCATATGATTGTGGAAAGGAACTGTTGAGTGATGTTACATGGATAAAATATTATTGGTGGATTTTTAACATGGAGAAGATAATAGACTTTATAGTCTATTTGACTCTTCTAATGGATTGCTCGTTCCGCTGCAACTATGGTTGAAATTTTTATCATTTACCATATGTTCTAAATCTCTGATTTATTGTTGATGAAGGCTATTGATAATTGAATTATCTTTAGTCATGATATTCTTTACTGAGCTAGTTGTGCTCACCCTTTTGCTTTACAATTCCTTTCAGGTAATAAGAGTGTAGCTGGGTCGAGCGGGGGTAACAAGGGAATAGAAGGTGGTCATCATTTAGTAGTTATATTTGGTGAAGAAAATAGGGTGAGGCGAACCCAACGTTGGAAGGGTGTTTTGTCACTATCATACAAGATGTCTAATGACATACAACCTCGTGTCATCATAAGACAGGGTTGTGCTCATCCACTTGCTGAGTATATCTATGGCACTACCTATATAATCTTGGTGTTTGTTTGAAGTATAATTCTCAATTAGAGACAGTGGAGATAATGATAAGTCAAGAGAAGACTCACCATTGGGAAGAATATGATAGTAATCTTCTCGTTTTTCTTTGGGGTCTATCGGGTCAACCAAGAATAATTCTGTGGCCATATGATATCTATCATAACCTAGACGCATGGCCTCCCATGTACGAAGGTTTTCTTGAGCACTTCCCAAAGATTCTAATTTCTAAAACAGTTTTTGACTATACCTTTATGTAAGGTGTCATTGTGAGGTGATGTCCACGGTTGGAACATGAGTCACATTTGGTATATATTTGTATCCAAACTCACAGCGTATGTGTTGTTATATTTTGCACGACAATTGTTGTAATAAAGTTGTAGTTGTTTTCTGTACCATGTATTTGACGACTTAGAATGGGTTGGGTGGAATAGACCTATTTTGGGGTCGTTACATACTGCTCTTTTGAGGTAAGGGATAGTAAGGGATAGTAATGGATTTTAAGGGTTCTTATGATTTTCAGTTTCGTAATTTTTCTGATCTTCAAAAATTCTGGAAAAATTCAAAATGATATTTTGATGAGTTTTCTTGATTGTGTCCAAAAATAGTAATTTTTGGATGTATAGATTGAGAGTTATGAATTTTATGAGAAAAGACTATTTTAAAAGTAACCGCTTATAATTCCTTGTGGTTAACTCTAAAATTGATAAAATGTTTATTGGGAGTACATGTGTATGATAGAAGTATACTCTGTAAATTTCAGAATTTTTGGACAAAAGTATAATTTTTGATAAATATTTAAATATTCGGTGGTTTTGGCCATATGAAAAATAGTAAATGAGTTTTAAAAATTCTGAGAAAAATATATGTTCAATATTGGACTATATTATGCTAAATCTCAGAAAAGAAATATTTTTAGAACTGATTTGGTATTTTTCATAAAAATGGTCTAGTTATGAGTAAATGAATTAAATATGTTTTGTGAAGAAAGAAAATTGGAAAATAGGATTTTATGGCTTGAGAATCCTATATGAGGTATATGCAGATTTTGATGAGGGTTTTGGTTATTGATGATGAAATTGTAAGAGTTGACATTTTATGATGATTAAATGCATTAATTAGTAAAGTGTAAACAATTAAAATAAATTATTTATAAATTTAAGTAATGTTATTCTTTCAATATCATTATACCGAAATATTGGTATGGATTTTATTGTGAAATTTCTATCTTTTTGTGTCGGGGTTACTATTCATGATTTACTATTCACGAGTTACTATTCACGATAAAATTAGTTTCTTTTTCTAACCAAATTATAGTTAATTTATGAATAGTACTCTTGAGATTAAATCTAGATGTTTTGATTATATTTATTTTACTATTATATATAACATTTTTATAACCTTGATGTTGAAATTCTCTTTCACTGGAGTGTAAAGATGAGTATATTATTGGTATGATCATGACTAGGGTTCTCTTTGGCCTGTAGTGCAAAGTTGAATTGTGACTGGTATGATCATGACCATTGAATTTATAAGTGAATATCTTTAGCTTAAGTGCAAAGGTGAATTGATCAACATGGTTATAATTATTGTTTATATAAATTCTGAAATGATTATAATTCTTTGAGATATTAATATATTTGGCCTGTACTGCAAATATGAACTGTTGATGAATATATTTGGCCTGTAGTGCAAATATGAACTGTTGATGAATATATTTGGCCTGTAGTACAAATATGAACTGTTGATGAATATCTTTGGCCTGTAGTGCAAAGATGAGTGGTTGATGAATATCTTTGGCTCGTAATGCAAGGATGACCTGTTGTTGAATATCTTTGGCATGTAGTGCAAAGATAACTTGTTGATGAATATCTTTGGGCCGTAGTGCAGAGATGAATTTATTAGTATGATTATGAACATGAACTGTGATTTGGTATAACCATGATGTTTGATGTTTCAGGTGATGAAAATTATCTTTGTCCTAGATGAGAAAAGGAATTTAGAATTACAATTATGATTATGAGTTATACACGTGATTGTGGACAAGAATTGTTAATTGATGTTACAGGGATAAAACATTGTTGGTGGATTTTTATCATGGAGAAGATAATAGACTTTATAGTCTATTTGACTCTTCTAATGGATTGCTCGTTCCGCTGCAACTATGGTTGAAATTTTTATCATTTACCATATGTTCTAAATCTCTGATTTATTATTGATGAAGGCTATTGATAATTTAATTATCTTTAGTCATGATATTCTTTACTGAGCTAGTTGTGCTCACCCTTTTGCTTCACAATTCCTTTCAGGTAATAAGAGTGTAGCTGGGTGGAGCGGGGGTAACAAGAGAATAGAACGGTGGTCATCATTTAGTAGTTATATTTGGTGAAGAAAGTAGGGTGAGGCGAACCCAACGTTGGAAGGGTGTTTTGTCACTATCATACAAGATGTCTAATGACATACAACCTCGTGTCATCATAAGACAGGGTTGTGCTTATCCACTTGCTGAGTATATCTATGGGCACTACCTATATAATCTTGGTGTTTGTTTGAAGTATAATTCTCAATTAGAGACAGTGGAGATAATGATAAGTCAAGAGAAGACTCACCATTGGGAAGAATATGATAGTAATCTTCTCATTTTTCTTTGGGGTCTATTGGGTCAACCAAGGATAATTCTGTGGCCATATGATATCTATCATAACCTAGACGCGTGGGCTCCCATGTACGAAGGTTTTCTTGAGCACTTCCCAAAGATTCTAATTTCTAAAATAGTTTTTGACTATACCTTTATGTAAGGTGTTATTGTGAGGTGATGTCCACGGTTGGAACATGAGTCACATTTGGTATATATTTGTATCCAAACTCACAGCATATGTGTTATTTTATTTTGCACGACAATTATTGTAATAAAGTTGTAGTTGTTTTCTGTACCAAGTATTTGACGACTCAGAATGGGTTGGGTGAAATGGACCAAATCTCTCCTTAGACAGAACTTTCTAGACATTGCCAATAATGCTATCTAATAATATTATTCAAATAATATGAATTATTGATCTGATAATGGAAAATACTGTGTAGTAACAATTATTAAAACAATAATAATATAAAATATCAACGCAGCAATTATTGAATCAATAAAATAAAATATTGAACAGCAATTATTATTCAGTTGTGCCTTCTTACGTAAGAATCAATATTTTCAAAAATACTGTGCAATACCGTGTGCTACTGTGCAATAACGAGTATTACTGTATTTTAACCACCGGGTATTCTAACAGTGTTAACGGTAATAACTACGGCGTTAATTATAAAAACTCAATTTTTGTCGTTATCTTCATCCAACAGTTATTCTGTTATGGGGCCCACAAATGTCTGCGTCGTCGTACGAATATTCCCCGACAGAAAGAATATTTCACGACCAAACAAATATTCCCAGACAACAATGAATATTTTATAACCACTTGCGTATTTTGAAAAGTTTTCACATTTCACCCATAACTTTAACTTTTTAACAATTTAACCATTTACTGAATTATAATTATAAGAAAAATTGAATACTTTTATTTCATAAAATTCGGGGTCTTACAATCTCCCTCCTTATGAAATTTCGTCCCCGAAATTTACGTACCTGGTATTTCAAAGAGTTGAGAATACCTTGCTTTCATTCCAGATTCTATCTCTCCGGTCACCATGATTTCTCCATTGCTCATCTCCTGTATTTCATGTATCATTCTAGAATACAGCTTCAAAACAAGGGTTAATTTAATAAATTAACATATCACATAATATCCCGATAATATGACTGACCAACAAATAAGCTTAGGTAGGACACACTAGCGAAGGATTTACTCATCTCTCCCCTCCTAGTTATATTTCCCGATCTCCGTCAGAGACCATATTCCTAAGCTCTGATACCAAAATGTAACGACCCCAAAACAGGTCCATTCCATCCAACCTATTCTGAGTCGCCAAATACATGATACAGAAAATAACTACAACTTTATTACAACAATTGTCGTGCAAAATACAACAACACATATGCTGTGAGTTTGGATACAAATATATACCAAATGTGACTCATGTCCCAACCGTGGACAACACCTCACAATGACACCTTACATAAAGGTATAGTCAAAAACTGTTTTAGAAATTAAAACCTTTGGGAAGTGCTCAAGGAAACCTTCGTACATGGAAGGTCATGCGTCTAGGTTATGATAGATATCATATGGCCACAGAATTATCCTTGGTTGACCCAATAGACATCGTGTATGATAGTGGCAAAACACCCTTCTAACGTTGGGTTCGCCTCACCCTAATTGATTCACCAAATATAACTACAAAATGATGACCACCGTTCTATTCCCCTGTTATCCCCCGCTCGACTCAGCTACACTTTTATTACCTGAAAGGAATTGTAAAGCAAAGGGGTGAGCACAACTAGCTCAGTAAAAAATATTATGACTAAAGATAAATAAATTATCAATAGTCTTCATCAGTAATAAATCAGAGATTTAGAACATATGGTAGATGATAAAACTTTTCAACCATAGTTGCAGCGGAACGAGCAATCCATTAGAAAAGTCAAATAGACAATAAAGTCTATTATCTTCTCCATGTTAAAAGTCCACCAACAACGTTTTAACACTGTAACATCAATCAACAGTTCCTGTCCACAATCATGTGAATAACTCATAATCATAATTGTAGTTCTAAATTCCTTTTCTCATCCAGGACGAAGATAATTTTTATCACATGTCTTTACTAGAAACATCAAAGATCATGGTTATACCAAATCACAGTTTTTGTTCATAATCATACTAATAAATTCATCTTTGCACTACGGGCCAAAGATATTCATCAACAGTTCATCTTTGCACTACATGCCAAAGACATTCATCAATAATTCTTCTTCGCACTACGGGCCAAAGATATTCAACAACAGTTCATCTTCGCACTACAGGCCAAAGATATTCATCAATAATTCATCTTTGCACTACACGCCAAAAATATTCATCAACAGTTCATCTTTGCACTACAGACCAAAGATATTCATCAATAATTCATCTTTGCACTACAGGCCAAAGATATTCTTCAACAGTTCATATTTCCAATATAGGCCAAATATATTAATATCTCAAAAAAATATATAATCATTTCAGAATTTATATAAACAATAATTATAACCATGTTGAACAATTCACCTTTGCACTTAAGCTAAAGATATTCAATTATAAATTCAATGGTCATGATCATACCAGTCAACAATTCAACTTTACACTACTGGCCAAAGGGAATCCATAGTCATGATCATACCAAAAATCTACCCATCTTTACACTCAAGTCAAAGAGAAATATCATCATTAGGATTATAAAAATGTTATATATGATAATAAAATCAATATAATCAAAACATCTGGATTTAATCTCAAGAGTAATATTCATAAATCAACTATAACTTGGTTAGAAAAAGAAACCAATTTTGTCGTGAATAGTAACTCGTGAATAGTAACTCGTGAATAGTAACTCGTGAATAGTAAATCATGAATAGTAACCCCGACACAGAAAGGTAGAAATTCCACAATAAAATACATACCAATATTTCGGTATAATGATATTGAAAGAATAATATTTCTTAAGCTTATAAACAATTTATTTTAATTGTTTACACTTTACTAAATAATGCATTTAATCATCCTAAAATGCTAAACTCATAAGATTTCATCACCAATAATCAAAAACCTTCATCAAAAATCTGCATATACCTCATATAGGATTCTCAAGCCATAAAATCCTATTTTCCAACTTTCTTACTTTACATATCGTATTTAATTCATTTACTCATAACTAGTCAATTTTTATGAAAAATACCAAATTAGCTCCAAAAATATTTCTTTTCTGAGATTTAGCAGAATATAGTCCCATATTTAACATATATTTTTCTCAGAATTTTTAAAACTCATTTACTATTTTTCATATGGCCAAAACCGCCGAATATTTAGACATTTATCAAAAATTTTACTTTTATCCAAAAATTTCAAAATTCATAGAGTACACTGATATTATATAGATATACTTTCAATAAAATTTTTATCAATTTTGGAGTTAACCACAAGCAGTTATAAGCGGTTACTTTTAAAATAGTCTTTTCCTGTAAAATTCATAACTCTTAATCTATATACATCCAAAAATCACCATTTTTGGACACAATCAATAAAACTCATCAAAATATTATTTCAAATTTTTCTAAAATTTTTTGAAGGTCAGAAGAATTACGAACTGAAAAACATAATAACCCTTAAAATCCCTTACTATCCCTTACCTAAAAAGAGCAGTACTTCTGACTGGAATGCAAAGCCGAAGGAAACTTGCACTGAATAGCAACTCTCAAAGTATTTAAATACTCACAAAATATGCTTCATAATATAGAGAGAGAAAGAGAGAAAGCTTATGTTTCTGGTGTGATTTTCAATTCTAACTTAGCCCTCTATTTATAGGAAAATGTTAGCACGCCGAAGCAGACTTAACCTGCAACCTGATGGCTTTACCTACTACTATTACCACCCACCACATTTGAATAAAAATCTCAGCATATTTTTTCACCAACCAAGAGTGGGGCCCACCAATTCTAGAATTTTCCACCAAAATTATTTATAAACCTAATTTTCGAATCAGTCACCTCTTAAAATTCATAACAAATCGTACGTTCATTTCTAACGGTTCAAAATTTGTGGACCTATACTCAACTTATATATGTATACCATATCCAAAAATTACAACGATCCAACGGTCGGATTAAAAATTATAACCCCCGCAATATATCTCAAAAACCCTGATTAATTTTTAATACCTCCATTCCGATAAAAATACTGATAAAATACCTCAACATTAACTCCTTCATTTTTAACCACAAAAATATATCCCTCATTTATATCCATATAAAATAAATATTTCCTTATCATATGAATCAATAATTAATTATTCACAAATAATATTACAGAATCACATTTATGACAACTAGGCTGTTCCCAGGAAAGAGGGGGCTTTTCAATAAGAATTTTTCCTTATTGGCGCGCAATTAGATGACCAAACCTCTCCTTAGACAGAACTTTCTAGACATTGCCAATAATGCTATCTAACAATATTATTCAAATAATATGAATTATTAATCTGATAATAGGAAATACTGTGTAATAACAATTATTGAAACAACAATAATATAAAATATCAACGCAGTAATTATTGAATCAATAAAATAAAATACTGAACAGTAATTACTGTGACAATTATTCAGTTGTGCCTTCTTACGTAAGAATCAATAATTTCAAAAATAATGTGTAATACCGTGTGCTACTGTGCAATAACGCGTATTACTGTATTTTAACCACCGGATATTCCAACAGTGTTAACGGTAACAACTACGCCGTTAATTATAAAAACTCAATTTTTGTCGTTATCTTCATCCAACAGTTATTCTGTTATGGGGCCCACAAATGTCTGCGTCGTCGTACGAATATTCCCCGACAGAAAGAATATTTCACGACCAAATAAATATTCCCCGACAACAATGAATATTTTATAACCACTTGCGTATTTTGAAAAGTTTTCATATTTCACCCATAACTTTAACTTTTTATCAATTTAACCATTTACTGAATTGTAATTATAAGAAAAATTGAATACTTTTATTTCATAAAATTCGGGGTCTTACATATTGTCTAGATGATAATATTTGTATTTAAACTCACAGTTTAAGTGTTGTCGTATTTTGCACGACAATTATTTTAATAAAGTTGTAGTTGTTTCTGTACCATGTATTTTGGCGACTCAGAATAGGTTGGGTGTTGTATACCTATTTTGGGGAGCGTTACAAAAACTGTGCATGAAGAGAAGTCATAATGAAGTGAATAAGAAAATACTCAGAAATCGCCATGTCCATACCCTTTAATTTAAAGGCCATGTCGTTCATCATCATAATGTGCTCGTGCACTCCACTAAACCAATCATACATGCTAGTAAGCATTTTCAAAATAAGGGTACTTACATGAGTTTTAGAAAAACCCTTAAATTGTTACTTAACTGAAGTTAAGTACTCTTTAGCATTCTCAGAGTCAGGAATGGCTCCTCGAATAACTGTCGTGATAGAGTTTTTCATAATCATAAGGGACATGTGGTAGGTTCGCTTCCACTTTTCATAAATAACATTTTGCTCAATTAAGCTAGTAGCTGTAAGTGGAGCAGGATGATCCTCTCATAATGCATAGTTCAAATCCATAATGCCGAGAACAATTTTGACTTGCTCTTTCCAAGCAGTAAAATTAGTTCCAATCAAGATTTCAATTCAAAAGAGATATTCAGAAATACTAGTTGAAGTCAATGCTGAAACATAATCAAGCTTATAGCTTACAATAAACTAAAAGAAATCCACAATGTATAACAATAATTAATCATAATAAAATCAACTGTAGAGCAAACAGTTAGTTACATAAAATCTATTTACAACACCAAAAAATAGATTTTAATAAGATGTTGGTGCATAATTAGCAATCTTTCGTTGGTCCATTTAATAATATGTTAATAATATCCCCTTAATATAATGCAAAACACATTTATCAACGCATCACCGTTGGGCAGAAACGAAATAAACATGTTACTTGTGCAATAAAATTTTGTTTAATAAATTCTAATTCTAATTTTTCCGTTGGGTAAACTTAAAATCTTTATTTATTAAATATAACATTATGTGGCTTTTCTTAATCTTTAATTGTTTCAATTAATAATTTTCAATTGGGCTGATTATTAATTTTAACAATAAAAGAGTCACGCATACGCGTAAATTATTATGATCAAACTCAATTTTATTTTAAACAATATATTAATCTAGTTTAAAAGTTAATATTATTTATAATTTACATGTAACAACTTAAAAACCCTAATAATATATGTCATGTTCTTAAATCTTAAATTAAAATATATAATTATGAACATGAAATGATTATAAAATATTCACATATATTCCAAACTAAATACATATTGTCATGATATGAATCAATTATTAATTTGGCATGATAAAGAAAACAAATATCAACATAAGCAGATAAACTAATGTGATGCCCCCAAAATAGGTATACATCACCCATTCTGAGTCGTAAAAATACATGGTACATAATTTAAATTTAATTAATACAACTGTCGTGCAAAATACGACAACACAATAGTTGAGTTTTAACACGAATATTGTCTTTTAGACAATATCCAAACTTAAATTCAATCTCATCACAATTATTATCACACTATTTCACAGAATAGTGAGGACTACTAAAATAACCATCTGGACCGTCAATCCATTCCCCGACTAGTTCCAGCTATATTCTAATTTTTTGAAAAGAACAGTGAAAGAAAAGGGTGAGCTCAACTAGCCCAGTAAGAAATATTATAACTAAGATAATGCAGAATAAATTATCCTTAGCCTTCAACAGTATAACAACTGATAAAATACAATAGACAACAAGTTTTAGATCAACAACTGCAGCGGAATAAGCAATCCATTAGAAGAGTCAAGTAGAGCATGATATCTACTATCTTATATGATTTAAAAGTTTATCATCAATTTTATCGCTGAGACTCAGCTTAATAAATAATTCACATCACTGAATTATCCATGCACTACTGGCCAAGGATATTCATTTATCACGATCACAAAATATCCATGCACTACGGGCCAAGGATATTCGTGTTTTCACCAATGATCATGAACATGCCAAACAACAATTCATTTTTGCACCCTTAGCCGAAGAGAACGTACGCATGGTCATGATCATACCAACAACTGTCGCTGAGACTCAGCTCAATAAATAATTCACATCACTTGTAACATTACAGGTCATGATTATACCGAATAATTCATGGTCATAATCATACCAATCAACAATCCATCTATGCACTACGGGTCAAAGATGACTTTTATCACAATATAAGTATGAGGATGATGACAATGATATAAAAATTCAATCAAACGAGATCAAGGATAAATATTAAAGACTTTAAATTTATCCAAAGTTTAAAAACGTTCAAATGGTCAACATGATACTGCTTTGTGGAGTAAAATTCAAGAATAATAATGTATCAAAAATAATTTGGACATAAAAGAAATTAATTTTTGTCATGAATAGTACCCGAGTGAATAGTACCACATGAATAGTACTTCGGGAATAGTACCCCGTGAATAGCACTCCGGCATGAAAAGGTTAAAACTTATCAAGAATGTTTATAATAATTTTTCCATTAAAAGATAATGGATGAAGCACAAATATAAAAAATATTCTGCTAATTTCATGGAATATAGAAGGCAAAACTTAATAAAATGAGTGTAGAATTCAAAATTTGAAACGAAATAATATTACTTACATACTACAAAGTATGAAAGAAAATATTATTTCTTACGAATATTGAACAAAAATAATATCCCTTACAACTGTTGAACGAAAATAATATTTCTACGAATATTGAACGAAGATAATATTCCTTACAAATATTGAACAAAAATAATATATTCCTTACGAATATTGAACGAAAATAAAATTTCTTACCAATACGAAAAATAATATCGTAAGCAAATATGAAATAAATAATACCTCTTATTTTAAAAAAGAGAGTATTCCAACTGGTATAACGGAGATATTCTTGAAGAAAATTTTTATTGTTTTCTACACTCAAAGCTTCCTAAAACTCGAAAGAAATACGCTCAATATTATAGAAGAATAATTTTCTGATTCTGACGTGTTTTTTAATTCTAAATTAAGCGTCCTATTTATAGGAGAATGGAAGGATACTATTTAGAAAAAAATTTCATGGGCAAATAGTAAAGGAATTCACGGGCTGAAATCGAATTCGTCTGATTTTTTGAAATTCATTATGCAGTCACTGTGCATAATAAAATATAATATATTATATTTTTCATAAAAATAAAACCTATTATAATATATATATATATATATATATATATATATATATATATATATATATATATACTCCCCCCATTACAGTCCACCCTTTTTTTTTCAATTCCCGTGACATCCCCCCCCCCATTTCCCCCCCGGTGACCCACATGTCATTATCACATATGGGCCCTACCATTTTATATATACAGAATAATTTTTTACCGATTATTTTGAAAAATGGGTAAATGAGGGTCCAAATAATAATCAAAATTTACAACAAATTCTTCAAAAAAAATTTCTCAATATTTTTAAAAATATATATTAATCATTATTATAACTCGCAATATTAACAATCAAATCGTTCCTAGGAAAGAGGAGGCTTTCCGATAATAATTTTTCCCTATTGGCGCACAATTAGGTAACCAAATCCTTTCCTCGACAGAACTTTCTAGACATTGTTAATTATGCAAATAATAATATGAATAACTTGTCATCTCAATTATTGATTTAATAATATAAAATATTGTGACAATAATATTGTGACAATAATTAAGTCAATAATGTGAGATACTATGTAGCAATTATTGTAGCAATAATTGAGTATAACTGAGTGACTTCTCACGTAAGCATCAAATACCGTGTGCTACTATGTAACCACGCGCATTATTGTACTTTTATCACCGGGTATTTCAATACTTAACGGTAAAATTTTTGTCGTTATTTTTATAAAAAGTTATTTTTGTCATTTTCTAACTCTGACAGTAATTTCGTTGTGGGGTCCACCAATGATTGTGCCGTCGTACGGATATTCCCCGACAAAAAGAATATTCTCCGACCAAACGAATATTTTCCGACACAACGAATATTTTAGAACCATTTGCTTACTTTGTAAAACTTTCAAATATCACCCTTAACTGTAATATTTTATCAATTTAACCATTTACTAAATAGAACATTAATTATAAGAAAATTGAATACTTTCATTTCATAAAATTCGGGGTCTTACAACTAATATATTCATAAAACATTAATTCATGTTCAACATATATAAATAATACTTGATGTATATACAGTCATGTATATCGAGACAAGAATTTGTATATTTTGACATAATATTATCATAAATATTCAGGTTTGATTTCATGAATACAACGCAACGAAAACATAATCGTTAATTTTCGAAAGCTATGAGGAATCATAATCAGTTTACGAATCAGATTACAAATTACTTTTCGTAAAAATTTATTTCCATTCGAAAATTCCTTAACATACTGAATAGTTCTATATTACCGATAAAGAGAATATGTAGAATTAAAGAAAAAAATTCTAGCATAACAACATAATTAATTTATTTCATGCAATAGCGTAACCACGCTTTGATACCAAATGTTAAATAATTGTATCGGAACATGCTATTACATAGAATAAAATCAATTAGGTACTTAATTACATGAATTGAGAGAAGCCATCTTGTATGTATCACGCTTCCACTACGCTTAAGAGTGAAAGTCTTCAATTGTCTCCCTCAATTTTAGGATGCATGTATATGTGTGTAAAATTCTTGAGACGATAATTGGGACCAAACTCTAACTGTTTTATTTATAGAATAACTAAGGGTCAAAATCGTCTATCAAGATTATGAAATCACAGGGTTTATTATGCCAAGTACTATCAGTAATATTATTTATAGGCTACATAATTAATTACTAAACCCATAAATAAACTGATTAAATTAATATAATATGTAAGCTCAATAATTACATAAATAGTAGAAGGCCACATAAGGAAATAAGATATTCTAACAATGAAAAACAAATTTTTTTAATTTAATGTACATAACAAATGAAAAGATTAAAGTCTTTAGCTATGCAGTATAAAGTAGGGTAGAAGATATATTCCAACAAATTATAATTTTTTTTCTTCTCCCATGACTTCTCATCATTAGAAAAGAGTAAAAAATCAACATTAATCGATGAAATAAAGAGAGCAATATTCACAACAAAAGTTTGATTTGTCTATCAGTCAAGAAAAGTTTTATTTAATTTGTCTATCAATCAAGAATAGTTTGATGGTATTACAAAAAGCCTAAAAATATGTGAATTATATATATAAATTTTTGTATGAAATTTAATAATTATTAATTTATTACTTAATATATTTAACGAGAGATTATTATTTTAATACACATACTCAAGTCCGGATCGGAAAAAATTACTCTATTATTTAAACAAAGTTATTACTTTATCTTACATTGATTGATTTAAGTAGGTTTTCTGCAGTGCATTCTTAAAGGCCGAGGTTGCAAATGTGGTGGTGACGTGTCAACTTTATCATGTAATGCTTGAGTGGGAAAGAAAACCTGGCATGGGGAAGTGTGAAATTTTGTTTGAAGGAATTTGAAATGACGACGGGAATAGTGGGGGCACCCGGATACCCGTACCCGTTAAGAAATGGGTCAAAACAAAATACTCACCATCTGAACTCCAAGAAGGGAAATAAATTCGAGATCTGAGAAATGGCCTGTTTGGACAGAGTTTTTGAATGTTGGAACCTGGGAAAACAAAAACAAAAACAAAAACAAAAACAAAAACAAAAACAAAAAAGCTGTCCAAACGAGACCTTACCTTTTCGAGTTTCAAAGCTATTGCTTTCAAATTTCAATTGTCTCAGGAATGAGGTAATTAGTTATATATATATATGACGATAGATGTTTAAGTTGAATTTGACAAGAACAATTAAATCAAATTTGCCATGAAAAGAGGAAGAAAAAAACTTATATATATATAAATATATATTATGATATTATGATATTCTTCTGAAATTGTTATTGTTCTGTATAATTTTATCTTATTTTTTTATCCATTATTTAGTCACCAAAATAACGTCCTCGTAATATAAATTTTTAAGAATGTTTTTAAACACTTAATTAATCTAAATATGTTTGATATTTTCTTAATTAAAATTTTAATCTTCACTTAATTTTAAAGACAATATAATTACCCGGCCACTAAGGAAATATATATAGCGAATATATATATATATATATATATATATATATATATATATATATATATATATATATATATAAAGATAATGTCACAAAGTATCACGCATGCATTTTCAAAATGAAAGAAAGTGTTCGGGAGTGTTTTACCGACCCTCTTTTGGGTTGAAGGCTTGGGCCGGGTCAAAGGAGGTCGGGCTCATGTGTTCGGTAGCATAGAGGAGGATGGAGTCGGGTACCCGAGCCCAATAGGCCGGGACCCGGTTGTGACCATGGAGGTCGGGGTCGGGCCTTCGCGTCTTTTGGGACAGGGCCCAGACCGGTGTTTTTGTCTGGCTGATAGGTTGGGCCTAAAAGTTTGAGCAGCCCGCATGCAGAGTTGGAGTGATAAGGAGTTTACGTGATTAAGGGCATTAACCCTAATCATACGCTAACAAGGCAACTCCAAAGGTAGTGGTGGAAAGGGATTCCACTTGCACCTTTTAAGGAGATTATGTTGGACCCAAATATGGTAGCTAACATATTTAGGAGTCTTACTCTAATTCGGAGGAGGATACCAAGGTGGTGGGAGTTCTATAAATACAAGGCTAAGGTTACAATTAAGAGGTAAGACCTACTTTGAGCACTAAACACATAACCTCCATTGTTAAACCTTGTGAACGGCCTGTACTTATTCTCACACCGGAGCTATCCCCCGGCGGCACGGCCGTCAAGCTTCTGTGTGATATGTTATTGTGCAGGTTTCAGCGCGTGGATTTTGTGATTGGACGCGCAGACGAAACTTGGTGTTAACATTTGGCGCTAGAAGGAGGGCGTTAGTGTTTCTTTGCAATCACAAATACCTTTTTTCGGCAGCAGATCATGGCGAGTAAGAATAACGTCGCTGTCTCAGAAAAGGCAAAGACCCAGCAGTCTCACCAGACTACACAGGTGAGGGGGTCAATGAAGGACCGCCTGGGATCTAAAGTTCTGGAGGTGGAAGAAATACCAGTTCATGATCTTCGGCGAAAGCTCTTCCACAGTAGTCAGCACACGCCTCAGCAAGCGAGTCAGGCCGACGAGAGACACTCGCGGGCCCTCGTGAGGGAGGACAAAAGAGAAGGCAGCCGAGATCAACGGGAGTTTCTCTTGCAGAAGAAAATGGAACAAAACAAGGATGCCATGTGGGCCCTACGACTGCAACAGGAGGAACTCGAGAGACAGATGGCCAACATGGCCGGAGATCAAGAGGCCTGTTCTAGGAGGCATAGGAACCGGAGCCGATCCCGGTCACCCCGACGGAGAGAGACGAGAAGAGAAAAGAGCAGGCACAGAAGTCGCTCTAGAGACGGCAGCAGCAGAAGGAGGAGTCGTTCGGCTGAACGCAGATCAGATCACCCAGCGAGGTCGGGCCGAACGAAGAGGGATGTGTCTCCTGAGTACGGGAGGGACCGACGTCGATCGTCCCTTCGGAATGAAGGATCCGACCCCCTCGTTCGAAGGGTGGCCGAGTTGGAAAAATTGCTGAGGGCAAAAAACCCAACGGGGACATCTTCGGCATGCCTAGGATCCCCCTTCTCTCCCGATATCAACCAAGTCACAGCCGACCCAAAAAAGAAGATGCCCCCGATGGAGACGTATGACGGACTGGGAGACCCTTATGACCACTCGGATGGGTATGACCGGCTGATGTCATATTATTGGCATTCGGATGCGGCCAAATGTCATATGTTCGCTACAACCCTGAAGAAGAGTGCCAGGGAATGGATGAAGACCCTGGCAGCAGGATCAATCGGATCATGGAACGATCTTCGAGAAAAATTCCATGCTCGGTTCGGAAGCAACCGAAGACGAGGGAAGATCACGGCGTCCCTCATGCAGGTCCGACAAGGATCAGATGAGACCCTAGGCCAGTACGTCAAACAGTTTCGAGAGGCAGTGGGATCGGTAGCAGAGCTGAATTCCCCACAAGCCCTGGGATTTTTTACAACCGGCTTAGACATCGGGAGATCTAAGAAGCTGGTAAAGGATTTGGTGATTAACCCTCCGGCAGACTTGACCGAGGCCTTTCATCGGGCAGAAGGGTTCATCGCTATAGAAGAAGCATTGGGAAATTTCAAACCACACCACCAACCTTATGAGAAATCGAAAGACCGGGAAAAACCGACCTACCAACGTTTGGACAACAACCAGTGGAGATCAGACCGAACGGAAAAGAAAAGCTACAACGGGGGAGGTTCAGGTAGCAACCGACCTCCACTACCCAACCGTAACGTCAGCAAGGTCTATACTCCCCTCATTGCGGATCGGTCAAAAATCCCGCAGGAGATGAAAAACCAACCATTCTACGAGCCATGCCCCAGGCGAACCAAGCCCGGAAGGCGAGGTCGAGACAAGTACTGCGAATACCATCAGAGCACTGGACACTCGACCGAAGCGTGCGTTAATCTGATGGATATGATCGAGAAAAATGTCCAGAACGGACAACTGATACAATATGTAGCAGGTCGGGAAAATGCAGGGGTGCCCAGAGAGGAGACCACAGATCAGATCCTGGATACTTAGACTCCACAGAACCCCCCAGCCCGAGGTGTAGTTGACGTCATTTCGGGGGGTTCTGTTGGACGGGTATCGGGAAGAAAAAGAAGTGGGCATCTGGGAGCAGTGCTATCTGTCACGGGGTCAACTCCTAGAAAGGATCGGGCATATTCGGGAACGTCTATCTCATTCACGGACGAGGATTACCCGACGGATCTCATCGAGCCCCATGATGGTGCGTTGGTAATAACGGCTCAGGTCGGGATAGTGGATATGAAGAGAATGATGATAGACAACGGGTCTTCGGTCGACATCCTATATACTCATGCCTATCAGAGGTTAGACCTACAAGGAAAAAAGATGGATTTGGGAGGAGAAGGACCCTTGTACGGATTTAGTGGAGATCCGGTGTATGTGTCGGGCACCCTCGAAATGCCAGTTAAGTTCGGCACAGCACCCAATCAAGTTGAAATAGTGGTCATATTCTTTGTCGTCCAAATAGACTCGGCATACAACGCGATCCTCGGAAAGCCTACCTTGGCAGCCCTGCAAGCAGTAACATCGATACCCCATTTTAAAATCAAGTTTCCAACACCGAACGGGATCGGGGAGGTAAAAGGAGACCTAGATATAGCCCGAAGGTGTTACCGGAACAGCTTGATTTCTTCAGGGGTCGGGGTCTGCAAACAGAAACAGACAATGGCCATTGAGATCGAACCATTCACCGAGGGGAGCACAGAGCCACTTGCTCTTCCGGCCGAAGAAACTGAAGATGTAGAGTTAGTGCCAGGAGAGAAAGAAAAGTTAATCAAAATAGGTTCAGGGTTAGCAGAACCTTTCAGGACCGGACTGATAGAACTACTCCAAGTCTACGCCGACATCTTCGCATGGAAGCCGAGCGATATGCCCGGGGTAAGTGAATCAATGGCTCTGCACCGACTGCACGTGGACCCGGGCAAGAAACCGGTCATACAGAAGCGAAGGATTTTCGCCCCAGAAAGACAAAAAATCATCGACGAAGAGATTGCCAAACTCCTGGAGGCCGAATTTATCTTCGAGATTGATTACCCGGAGTGGTTGGCCAATGTGGTATTGGTCCAGAAGCAAAACGGGAAATGGAGGTTGTGTATCGACTACACGGATCTGAACAGGGCGTGTTCGAAGGATTTATACCCTTTGCCCAACATAGATCAACTGATCGACGCCACGTCGGGATATGGTATGTTGAGTTTTATGGATGCATTCTCTGGGCACCACCAGATTTCGATGAGTAAGGAAGACATCCCGAAGACAAGTTTTATCACACATCGGGCGATATACGCATACAGGAAAATGACCTTCGGGCTACTGAATGCCGGGGCAACTTATCAGCGGATGATGAACTTGGTGTTCACGAAACAATTGGGGAGGAGCATGGAGGTCTACGTAGACGACATGATCGTTAAAAGCATGTCAGTCCGTGATCATCTTGAAGATCTGGAGAACTGCTTTGAGACAGTCAGAAAATGCAAGCTAAGGCTAAACCCGACCAAGTGCACGTTTGGACTGGGATCGGGAAAATTTCTAGGATATTTGGTCAGCAAAAGGGGAATCGAAGCAAACCCAGAGAAAATCCAGGCAGTCCTGGATATGAAATCCCCAAAGTCATACAAGGATGTATAGAGACTAACGGGTCGGATCGCGGCCCTTCGAAGGTTCGTCTCTAAATCAGCTGAGAGGTGCCTTCCATTTTTCGACACCTTAAAAGGGCCCAAGAACGAGAAAAGTTTACAGTGGACTTCAGAATGCGAGGACGCCTTCCAAGGGATCAAACAATATCTTTCTTCGGCACCTCTGCTGATGAAACCGATCCCTTCGGAACCCCTATATCTTTATCTGGCAGCGAGTTCGATGGCAGTAGGAGCAGCATTGGTTCGGGACAAAGGGGGAAATCAGTTTCCCGTATACTACGTCAGCCACGTGCTTCGGGACGCAGAACTCCGATACCCGAACCTAGAAAAATTTGCCTACGCTTTAATCATTGCAAGCAGAAAACTTCGGCATTATTTCCAGGGTCGGGTGGTGGTGGTATACACCGATCAGCCGTTGAAGAAAATTCTATATCGACCAGAGGTTTCGGGAAGACTGGCGGCCTGGGCAATGGAGCTAACACAGTTTGCGCTAGAGTATCAACCCCGAACAGCAATCAAAGGACAAGCGCTAGCAGACTTCGTCGTGGAATGTTCGTTCTCGGAGCCAGATGTGGGATCGGTGACCGAAACGCAACACATAAAGACTTCATGGACACTATATGTTGATGGCTCATCAACATCAGACATCAGTGGTGCAGGGGTCATACTGACGAGCCCCGAAGGATTCAAAGTCCAACAAGCTATTCGATTTCGGTTCAAAGCAACCAATAACGAAGCAGAATATGAGGCCATTCTAGCCGGGTTAAAGTTGGCCCGAAGCCTAGAAGTACAGAACTTGGTCATCTATAGTGACTCGCAGCTGGTCGTCAAATAAATTTCGGGAGAGTATGAGGCTCGGGGGGTAAGAATGACGAAGTACTTAGCCG
This sequence comes from Panax notoginseng, assembly GCA_016801055.1. Taxonomy (NCBI): domain Eukaryota; kingdom Viridiplantae; phylum Streptophyta; class Magnoliopsida; order Apiales; family Araliaceae; genus Panax; species Panax notoginseng. The sequence continues at coordinate 175,513,114 of CM029012.1, forward strand.
AGACAAAGAATAGACTGACATACTTCAACTCGGTCAGCTGTCAGGGAGTGAATAGATCCGACAACACAGTAGCAGATGTCCTGGCCCTGCTGGCGTCAACTGAAGCCAGCTCCTTCGACGGTTCGGTGTATCTGGAGACATTGGAACAGCCAAGTGTTCCGAAAGAAGAGGTGCTATGTGTTGATCGGCTGAACTGTTGGCTTACACCTTATATTTTTTATTTGGCTGATGGAACATTACCTTTGGACCGGATTCTAGCAAGGAAGATCAAGCACCGAAGTTCGAATTTTGTACTGATCGACGGAGATTTGTACCGAAGGGCCTTCAGCTCTCCCTTACTTAAATGTTTAACACCGTCAGAGGCGAGCTACGCACTTCGGGAGGTACATAAAGGGATTTGTGGGGATCACATGGGCGCCAAGTCACTGGCGCATAAAATTATAAGACAGGGATATTACTGGCCAACCATCTACACAGAGGCCAAGGAACTCGTCAAAAAATGTCCCAAGTGTCAACTAAACAGCAACATCCCACATCAACCGCCCGAAGAACTCTACTCGGTCTTATCCCCGATCCCCTTCGCAGTATGGGGAATCGACATCCTAGGGCCTCTGCCGAAGGCCAAGGGACAAGTCAGCTTTATAATAGTGGCTATCGATTACATGACAAAGTGGGTCGAAGCCAAACCACTGCAGAAGATCACCGAACAGGAATGCCTTAAATTTTTGAAAGAAGGAGTAGTTTATCGGTTCGGCATTCCGATGGCAGTAGTCTCGGATAACGGTAGACAGTTTGTGGGGTCAAAGTTTGAAAGCTTCCTAAAAGAGTTGGGAATTCAACACCGGAAGACTTCGGTTGCCCACCCTCAGTCAAACGGTCAAGTAGAAGTGACAAATCGAACCCTACTCAACGGGATAAAAAGAAGACTTGATGAGTTGAAAGGTCGATGGCCCTCCAAGGACAACCACTGGAGACTCACCTTTTCGACTGGCCTATGGAACCGATGCACTCATACCAGTAGAGATCGGTTCCCCCACCCTTCGGGTCAGCCAGTACAAAGAGCTCTACAACGATGAAGGCCTGAAAGTAAATCTGGTCCTGCTAGATGAAGCTCGTGACGCCGCGGTGTTGAGGTTGGCCATTTATCAACAGAAGACAGCCCGACACTATAACCAAAAGGTGAGGCTGATGAGGTTCGATGTAAGACCCCGAATTTTATGAAATAAAAGTATTCAAATTTTTTTATAATTACAATTCAGTAAATGGTTAAATTGATAAAAAGTTAAAGTTATGGGTGAAATGTAAAAAAATTTCAAAATAAACAAGTGGTTATAAAATAATCATTGTTGTCGGAGAATATTCGTTGGTCGTGGAATACTCTTTCTGTCGGGGAATTTTCGTACGATGGCGCAGCTATTTGTGGGCCCCATAACGGAAAACGGTCGGATGAAGATAACGACAAAAATAAGTTATTTATAAATAATGGCGTAGTTGTTACCGTTAATACTGTTGGGATACCTGGTGGTTAAAATACAGTAATACGCGTTGTTGCACAGTAGCACACGGTATATCACCAATTATTAATTTTGACGTAAGAAGACATTACTCAATAATTGTTACAGTAATTACTGTTCAGTATTTTATTTTATTGATTCAATAATTACTGCGTTGATATTTTATATTACTGTTGTTTTAATAATTGTCACTGCACAGTATTTTCTATTATCGGAGCAATAATTCATATTATCTGAATAATATTATTAGATAACATTATTGTCAATGTCTAGAAAGTTCTGTCTAAGGAGAGGTTTGGTCATCTAATTGCGCGCCAGTAAGGAAGAGATCCTTATTGGAAAGCCCCCTCTTTCCTGGGAACGGCCTGGTTGCCAGTACTGTGATTATGTAATATTATTTGTGTATAATTAATTATTGATTTATATGATGAGGAAAATATTAATTTTATGTGGATATAGATGGAAAAAATTTTTAATGTGACAATTGTTGAAAATTAATATTTTATCTTTTTCTGATAAAATAATTCATTTAAATATATTATTTTAATAATATATTGATGGTGGTATTTTTACAATGAATGTGGGATATATGAGTATATGAGGAGGAAGAGTATTTTTGTGGCATTAAATGATTAACACATATTTTGTGTGTTGGTGGACATAATTCTTGACCGAAAATTTATTATTGACTGTAAAATTGTCCGTTTGTGAATTTCGGACAATTTCTATTTGGAATTTGGAAAAACTTTCTTCTGCAAAGTTGTAGAGAACTGAATTTCCTATAAAAACTCGCGAGATTCGAATTTTCTGATAAAATGACTATTTATTATGAATTATTGAAGTTCTGAAGTTCCGAAATAATTGATTTTTGGAAGTTTTATTTATTATTTTGAAGAAAAACGTTTTTTGGCATTTAATTGGGCTAACATGTGATATAAATGGGCTGAGATCAGATGTCTAGAGGTGGGCTAAGGAAAATTTGATAAATATATTATTATTATATTAAATTTTTTGCTTTGGTGTTCTAAGCATTTTCCTATAAATAGGGTGCTTAGGTTATAATTGAAAATCACACCAGAAACTGAAGTTTTCTCTCTATTTCTCTCTCTATATATCGAGTGTATTCTTGTGAGTATTTTGGTATCTTGAGTGTTGCTATACGGTGCAAGTTCGTTGATATTATTTTTTCAATATCATTATGCCGAAGTATTGATCTGAACTTTTTATCAAATTTGGAACTTTTCATGTCGGGGTTACTATTCATGAGTTACTATTCACGAGTTACTATTCATGAGTTACTATTTACGAGTTACTATACATGAGTTACTATTCACGAGTTACTATTCACGACGGGTTACTATTCATGAGTTACTATTCATGAGTTACTATTCACGAATTACTATTCACGGGTACTATTCACTACAAAATTGGTTTCTTTTTCTAACCAAATTATAGTTGATTTATGAATATTACTCTTGAGATTAAAACTATATGTTGATCATATTATTTTTTTTATTATCATATATAACATTTTTATAACCCTAATGATGATATTTCTCTTTGACTTGAGTATAAAGATGGGTAAATTTTTGGTACGATCATGACTATGGGTTCTCTTTGGCCAGTAGTGCAAAGTTAAATTTTTGACTGGTATGATCATGACCATTGAATTTATAATTGAATATTTTTATCTTAAGTGCAAAGGTGAAATGATCAACATGGTTATAATTATTGGTTATATAAATTCTGAAATGATTATATATTTCTTTGAGATAATAATATAGTTGGCATGTAGTGCAAATATGAACTGTTGAGTAATATCTTTGGCCTGTAGTGCAAAGACGAGTTGTTGATGAATATTTTTGGCCCGTAGTGCAAAGATGAAATTATTAGTATGATTATGAACAGGAACTGTGATTTGGTATAACCATGATCTTTGATGTTTCAGGTAAAGACAAGTGATGAAAATTATCTTTGTTCTGGATGAGAAGAGGAATTTAGAACTACAATTATGATTATGAGTTATACATGTGATTGTGGACAGGAATTGTTGATTGATGTTACAGGGATAAAACATTGTTGGTGAACTTTTAACATGGAGAAGATAATAGACTTTATGGTCTATTTGACTCTTCTAATGGATTGCTCGTTCCGCTGCAACTATGGTTGAAATTTTTTATCATCTACCATATGTTCTAAATCTCTGATTTAATTCTGTAGAAGACTATTGATAATTTATTTATCTTTAGTCATGATATTCTTTACTGAGCTAGTTGTGCTCACCCTTCTGTTTCACAATTCCTTTCAGGTAATAAGAGTGTAGCTGGGTCGAGCGGGGGTAACAGGAGAATAGAACGGTGGTCATCATTTAGTAGTTATATTTGGTGAATCATCTAGGGTGAGGCGAACCCAACGTTGGAATGGTGTTTTGCCATTATCATACAAGATGTCTAATGATATACAATCTCGTGTCATCATAAGACAGGGATGTGCTCATCCACTTACTGAGTATATTTACGAGCACTACTTATATAATCTTGATGTTTGTTTGAAGTATAATTCTCAATTAGAGATAGTGGAGATAATGATAAGTCAAGAGAAGACTCACCATTGGGAAGAATATGATAGTAACCTTCTTATTTTTCTTTGGGGTCTATTGGGTCAACCAAGGATAATTCTGTGGCCATATGATATCTATCATAACCTAGAAGCATGGCCTCCCATGTACGAGGGTTTCCTTAAGCACTTCCCAAAGATTCTAATTTCTAAAACAGTTTTTGACTATACCTTTATGTAAGGTGTCATTGTGACGTGCTATCCAAGGTTAAGACATGAGTCACAGTTGGTATATATTTGTATCCAAACTCATAGCATATGTGTTGTTGTATTTTGCACGACAATTGTTGTAATAAAGTTGTAGTTGTTATCTGTACCATGTATTTGGCGACTCAAAACGGGTTGGATGGAATGGACCTATTTTGGGTGTGACGCCCCCAAAATTAGGTATACATCACCCATCTTGGGTCGTCAGATACATAGTACAGAATACAAATACAACTGATTAATACATCTGTCGTGTACAATACGACAAAACATAAACTGTGAGTTTGAATACAAATATTATCTTCTAGAGAGTATTCATACTCAAAAGGAGTCCTCATTACATTTATTAACACACCATTACATAGAATAGTGAGGACTACTAACTAATACTATCATTCGGACCATCACTCCGTACCCCGACTTGTCCCAGCTACGTTCTCATTTCCTGAAGAGAACAGTGAAAGAAAGGGTGAGCTCAACTAGCCCAGTAAGAAATATTATGACTAAGATAATGCAGAATAAATTATCATTAGCCTTCAACAATGTTAAACTGATAAAATATAATAGACATCAAGTTTAACTGCAGCGGAACAAGCAATCCATTAAAAGAGTCAAGTAGAAAATAAACTCTACTATCTTTTATGATTTAAAAGGTTTTTCAACACTGCGATCGCTGAGACTCAGCTTAATAAAATAATCCACATCATCGAATCACCCCTGCACTACGGCCAAGGATATTCGTGTATTCATTAATGGTCATGATCATGCCAACAACTGTCCATCAATGCACTACGGGCCAATGAGGACTTTTACCATATCATTTGTAACATTACGGTCATGATTATACCGAATAATCCCTGGTCATAATCATACCAAGTCCATCTATGCACTACAGGCCACAGATGACTTTCAACATTTTATAAACATGAGGATGATGACAATGATATAAGAATTCAATAAAACAAGTTCAAGAATTAATTTATCCAGGAATTAACAACGTCCAAATTGTCAACATGATACTGCATTGTGGAGTAAAATTCAAGAACGCTTAGAAGAATATTTTCTTGAAAAGATACTGGATGAAACGCAACTATCAAGGATATTCCACAAATTTCATGAAGTATAGAAGTCAAAACTTAACCAACTGAGTATAATAAAGAATGGAATAACAAAAGAAATCACCATGCATGCGATAGACCGCACAGACAGGTTATTCCAACAGAATAATAAATAATGGAACCAGGTCCGGCGTAAACGCACAGACAGGATATTCCGACAGAATAATAAATAATGGAACCAGGTCCGGTGTAAAACACACAGACAGGATGTTCCAACAGAATAATAACAAGACGGAACCAGGTCCGGTGTAAAACACACAGACAGGATGTTCCAACAGAATAATAATAAAAACGGAACCAGGTCCGGTGTAAAACACACAGACAGGATGTTCCAACAGAATAATAGAAGAATGTCACCAAGTATAGGGTAGACCGCGTATACTGGTTATTCCAACAGAATAATAACAAATGGAATAATAGAAGTTCTCTTCATGAATATAAAAGAAATAATATTCCCTACCTTAAAAGAACTGGATATTGGAAAAGTGATGTAGCAGAATACTTTTATTCTCTCTCTTATTCTCTCTATACTTTCTCTCTCTATAGCTTGAATGAATTCGTCAGAAAATAATGAAGGAATGAGCTTCTATTTATAGGAAAATGGAATGCATAGTAACTAATCCATGAACGGTCCAGATTGATTACTTTAATCTGACGGTCCATATTTAAAGAAAAATCTTTTAAATAAAATATAATATATATATTATATATATATTACATGCGAAGAAAAAATATCACGGGTGAAAATCCCCGTGAACCCACATCATTTGTTTCTGCTAAAATTTCAAACCTTATACAATAATAATACATATAACACTCCATTATATGTTTTCCTCCCCCACCAACTTCAATCATCATATAATATATAATATAATATATATATTTATATACTACTCCACCAATCCCACATTCCACCCAATATACGGGTGGAATTCCTCCCACCTAAAACAATCCTTTCATTCCCCCATCTTTATCAAATCATGTCATATATATATATATATATATATATATATATATATATATATATATATATATATATATATATATATATATATATATTCCATCATCCTCCACCACAACCCACTCACCCACATTTTCAAACTTCCACCAACATATGGTCCCCACCTGTCATCATTATATATATATAACACATTCTCTTACACACACACACACATTATATATATATATAATACACTCCACCTTTTCCATCATCCTCCACTAACATTATATATATATATATATATATAAAATATTTTATCTCCCCTTTACGTAATTTCCTCTCACCCCTATTTTTAGATTTCATACATCACACGTGGGCCCCATATGTGGTCCCCACATGTGGGCCCCACCTTTATTATATAAAATAATTTTCTACCAATTATTTTGAAAAATGGGCAAAATAGGGGGTCCATATAATGAGCAAAATTGAGTGACTTCTCACGTAAGCATTAATAATTAATACCGTGTGCTACTATGCAACCACACGTATTACTGTACTTTTACTACCGAGTAGTTCAACAGTATCAACGGTAAAACTTCCGCCGTTATTTTCATAAAGTATTTTTGTCGTTTTCTCAATCCGACAATAATTCCGTTGTGGGGTCCACCAATAATTGTACCGTCGTACGGATATTCCCCGACAAAAAGAATATTCTCCGACCAATCGAATATAATATGATAACTTGCATACTTTGCAAAATTTATAAATACTACCCATAACTATTATATCAAATCCACACAATAATATAAAAAAAATTATTTCGAGAAAAATTAAATATTTATTCATAAAATCTGGGGTTTCACATTGGGGGCGTTACATTCGAGGTAGGAGATTTGGTGCTTCCGGAGGCAGAAGCATCAACCCCCCAGAACACTGGAAAATTAATGCCTAACTGGGAGGGGCCTTATGAGATAGTAGAAGTACCGAAGCCAGGGACTTACCGGCTTCGGGCAATGGATGGGTCGGAGGTAAAGAATACATGGCATGCTGGAAGACTTAGGAGATATTACCAGTAAATACATGCCTATTCTTTCCTTCTAATGGTGTAATTTATGCAATTTATCAATGAAATGAAAACTTTTCTCAGAGAAACGTTTGTACTTCATTTTAATCTTGCACTGCTTTACCGATCGTATAAGCTTCGAGCGTAAAACGATCAGACGGTCCGAGAGAACTTAACTGATCGATAAACGCCACAAGTATAACTGATCGACAAAGCTACACATCCGATCATATAAGCTTCGAGCGTAAAACGATCAGACGGTCCGAGAGAACTTAACTGATCGATAAACGCCACAAGTATAACTGATCAACAAAGCTACACATCCGATCATATAAGCTTCGAGCGTAAAACGATCAGACAGTTCGAGAGAACTTAACTGGTTGATAAATGCCACAAGTATAACTGATCGATAAAGTTTCAAATCCGAGACAGTACGCTTTAGAAAAGTTGAACTGATCGAGATAAATAACTTTAGAAAATTTTTGTCTTCATTTATATATTCACAAAGTTTTACAATTCCCGATCAGATGAGCCTCAGGTACATACACCGTCGGCTTCACTGGTCAGGTGAGTTACAAGACTTAGAAAAGAAAAATTACAACTATGAATAACAGATACTAAAAAGAACTAAGGTAAGTCATCATCAGCTTCGGCCTCCTCATCGGAAGAGTCAAGGATCGAGGCATCCAGGCCGGCATCGACAAGCTTCGCTCTCGCTTTTTCCCGATAGGCTTCCACCCCTTCAGCAAACTGGGTCATGATCTTATCGGTCAAAGCAGGCGATTCTTCGTACTCCTTGATGACGGCTTGTTTGAGGGATACCTGTTCGGCCATTAAGGTGTTGTTCGCCTGGATCAAAGTCCTCAGCTGAGCATGAACCCCAGTGAACTTCTCCTCGAGGGCCTCCAGATTCCCCACCAAGGCTCTATTCTCTTCGGCCATCAGCTCCTTGTCATGCACCAGCTTCTTGGCATGATCGTTGAGACCGACGAACTCTTGTTGAAGTAGGGAATTTTGTTCTTCGAGTTTAGCAATCCGGCGATTAGCCTGGGATACTTTATTCCTGGTATCAGCATGAAGATCCTGCTCCCTCTTCAGCTCCGAATCCCGACCCGATAATTCCGCTTGGAGAAGCTCCACGTCGGTTCTCAGCTGGACCTCTCTCTTCGTAGATTGGGCAAGAGGAACGATAGCTCGAGCGAGGATGGCGTTGGCCTAAATACATAGGCGAATTGATCAGACAACAAAGAAGCAAAGGAAAATATATATACAAATAAGGATAAATACCTGAGTCTGGGCTCGGAGATAGGTAACCAGAAAATCCTCTGACGAAAAGTTCTTGAATCGATCATCGTCACCCGAAAGCCTAAACTGATCCAGCAAATGGAAGGGGAATTTATCGGCTGGACTCTTCGGCCAACAGGTGGTCGGTGACCCATCGGAAGAACTCGCTTTGGACATTGGGGTGGCGACAGGGACCGGACCTCCTACCTCTTCGACCGGGGGAGGCCCCTCGGTCAGACGCGGCCTCTTCGATTGAGGCTCAAGAGGCTGATCCTCAGTACCCTCTGACTCCTCGTCCACTATCATTATGGTATGAGGAGGAGGAGTCGATTTTGCAGCTGGCTTCGGGGTGACCGAAGTAATGGTCTTGGGGGAGGCTCGAGTAGAGGAAGAAATCTTCTTTGACTTCTTTAGCAAAGCCATCTTATCGGCCCCCTTCATCTGCAAAACGCTTCTTGTGGAAACGTCTGCCTTGGTAGATTCGGGTAGAGGCCCGGTTGACGAACCAACCGACAGTTCGGCAATAGGGACAGCCTCGTCGGAAGGAGAGTCGTCAGCGGCAGGAGGGTGGATAGGCTCGGCGATGACCTGCAGTGGGGTCAGATCCACTTCAGCACCATCGGGCTTGAAGATAGTCACTACAGCATAAGACAAAAAGTCCATAAGAAAGAAACCGTAAGAAAGGAATGGAAACACAGATGAATGGGTTCGGATATGACAACTTACAGCCGTGTTCGTAGAGCCAAGATTCGTTAGATACGATCCCCAGGCTCCAGCCGGTCTGCTTCAGAAGGGCATAAAACTTTTTGAAGGCAGCCGCTCGACCCTTCGGGAACTTGGTTACCTTCAAGGGTTGTTCTTCAGGACAGGCCCAATTCGGTAAAAGGTTGAGGTCGGTTCCCCTCATGAAGAACCATTGTGAATGCCAACCTTTATTGCTCGAGGGGGTCTTCATGAAGGTGGCACGGCCAGATACACGGTTCAGATGGCGAAGGCCTGGTTCCTTCGATCGGCCGATAGAAAATAGGACAAAGAAGAAGTCCAAACCTGGGGATATGCCAGCTTCTTGACACAAAGCAATAAAGCTGACTAGCTGGATGTAGGAGTTCGGGGCCAGCTGCGAGAACCCAATCCCGACCAGACAGAGGAAGGAGGAGATAAACTCGTGGAGGGAGAACCGAACCCCATATTTCAGGGCATAGAGATGGACGACAACCCAACCCCCTTCGGGACGCCAGAACATCCTTTCGTTCGGTTCAGCCACCCGAAGTTTGTACTCTTGGGGAATATTGAATACTGTTCGGATGTCGGATAGCTGAGAAGGGGTGATGGTGGAAACGGTGTTGATGACAGAATAGTCGGTCTCGGAAGCGTAGAGGCGGCGAATTCGAGCATCGGCGTCCTCGATAGGAATGTCAGCCGGAGCCGTGGAAACCTCCACCTGGAGATGGTCGCCGGCGATGAGGGTGGGAGTACCGGCCGCTGTGACTGTTGTGGGAAGAAGAAGGCTAGAATCAGCCATTCGTGGTGACTTGAAAGGAGGTAAGGTGCAAAGGCGAGAGTTTAGAAGGGGAACGAGAGGAATCGAAGAAGTTTGGTGAAATGAGTATCTCGCCGGAAATCGCCCTTGCCGGAAAAATTTGACAGAGATTTGAAATATTAAAGGCTCGAAAGAGTGACGATGATAGATGTTGGGGGACTTATATAGCCCGTCTGGCACGGTTTCCAAAGACGGCTATTTATGGCAGGTGGGGCCTAGTCTTAGAAAAACGTGTACTAGCCCGCTGACCGAGGTGAAACTGCTTGGGTTCCCGAGACGGCTCATCATTATGGCGTGACTACCCAAGTTCCTGTCCTTTCAAGTCTCATGTCATAAATATCTTATAACAAGAGACTGGGGGGCAATGTTCGGGAGTGTTTTACCGACCCTCTTTTGGGCTGAAGGCTTGGGCCGGGTCAAATGAGGTCGGACTCATGTCTTCGGTAGCATAGAGGAGGATGGGGTCGGGTACCCGAGCCCAATAGGCCGGGACCCGGTTGTGACCATGGAGGTCGGGGTCGGGCCTTCGCGTCTTTTGGGACAGGGCCCAGACCGGTGTTTTTGTCTGGCTGATAGGTTGGGCCTAAAAGTTTGAGCAGCCCGCATGTAGAGTTTGAGTGATAAGGAGTTTACGTGATTAAGGGCATTAACCCTAATCATACGCTAACAAGGCAACTCCAAAAGTAGTGGTGGAAAGGGATTCCACTTGCACCTTTTAAGGAGATTATGTTGGACCCAAATATGGTAGCTAACATATTTAGGAGTCTTACTCTAATTCGGAGGAGGATACCAAGGTGGTGGGAGTTCTATAAATACAAGGCTAAGGTTACAATTAAGAGGTAAGACCTACTTTGAGCACTAAACACATAACCTCCATTGTTAAACCTTGTGAACGGCCTGTACTTATTCTCACACCGGAGCTATCCCCCGGCGGCACGGCCGTCAAGCTTCTGTGTGATCTGTTATTGTGCAGGTTTCAGCGCGTGGATTTTGTGATTGGACGCGCAGACGAAACTTGGTGTTAACAGAAAGAAATATGTAAAATATTTTTTCTTTTTCTGTACAAGCATGTTTTGTTATATATATCCAAATCACACCCAAAACAATGTATTATGTAAAAATTTAAATTCTATAATTTTATTTTATTTTTTTTTAGTTATTTAAAAAAAAAGTCCGGATTTTGTTCAGGCCCGGACCTGATCCGGTCTCTTTCTCTCTCTCTCTCTCTATATATATATATATATATATATATATATATATATATACTTTCTGATCAGTATAATACAACTTCAAAGTATAACCGTGCGTGCATAACCATGCTGGATTAAAATAATGTCGAATGCACAATTAATGCATGTGTACGTACGTAGGTAATATCTATCTATCTATCTATGTTTTGGGTATGGAGTTTTACTTGGTCATATATATATATATATATATATATATATATATATATATATATATATATATATATCCGAACATAATTGCGGATGAGAAGTTTTCCGTTAATATGATATCTTAACTTTGAACTTTTCTTCAAGTTATATAATATATAGCTCGTAATTATTTCTGATCTCTGTTGCTAGATATATCAGTCTAATTAGTAATTAGTACACACACTGACACACACGAACATAAAAGAAAAGCACATATATAGTTGTGCAGGTTGGAGCAGCAGCAGCTAACATTAATGGCATCAAGCTGTGAGATCTTCTTGGAAATTCTCCTGGCCATTTTGATCCCTCCATTGGGAGTCTTCTTTAGGCACGGCTGTTGTAGTGTATAATGCCTCTTTTTCTCGATCTACTTAATATATATTGCATGTCTATCCCTGCACTGCATACAAATTTAATTACATATATTAATTAATTGTTGAATTAATTAATTTTGGTGCAGTGTGAGTTCTTTCTGAGCGTGGTACTCACTCTTCTAGGCTACATCCCAGGAATAATCTACGCCATCTACGCTATCGTTGTTCGCAATCAACCCGACGACGAATGGCGTCGCCCTCTCAACGCGTAGTCCATCGGACGACGGACCATGTTATATTATTAATATTATATACGCATGCATGGTTGATATTCGATCAACTAGATATATCTATTCTCCAATAATTAAATATATTAATGTTTTTATTTTTTGTCTTCCTCATCAGTAATTATATATTCTTTGTGATTCCATGCATGGGCTAATTTTTCCAATTAAGTAAGGAGACGTGATAATAGAAATTACAAAAAGAGACAATGGAGGGTACAAAAATAAAAAATAAAATTATACATCATATACCATATTTAAAAAGTGGATCATAAACATGATGGAACAATTTAACAATTAAATTAAATTGTATAAAATGACTATTGAAATTTTACCAACTTCGACATAAATTTTTGTCCATGTGAAAAAGACTACGATGCCCTAGAGCTTAATTATTAATTTATAATCAATTTTTTAAGTACACTTGAAAATCGGAACCATCCACAGTTATTTCCATTACAAACTAAACTCCTTATAGTTATAGATCAGTATGGAAAATGATGTATATATATTACAAATATACCTAAATACTAATAATTTTTATGAAAAGATATATAATAAGTGCAGGACTCAAGTTATATTTTCTAATTTTAACCAACAATATTCATGAACTAAAACTTGAGTAATCATTTACAAAATTTAATAATTCTAGCATCGAGTAATATATTCAGTCAAAATCGTAGAAAGCTAATATATTCTACATACAAGATAAATTGTGTAATTTCAAAATACAACATGCGGACCATTTTATCTTTCATCACCTTTTATATTTGGGTATAATATTTGAAGTTTCAAATTTTTGATCTCAAATGACGTGTAACGGATTATTTAATGGAATTTTTATGACATAGTCAATCACATGAGATATATCCAATTAATTTAATGATGAAAAATTATCTGAAACTCTACGAATTGAATATTTTTTGCTTAATGAAAATGTGAGTTCTTGGGTATTTGTTGTTCCTTTTTATGTAAATTTATGTTTTTGTGTAGGAAAAAGAAATGGAAGCGAAATGGTTACATTAATTTAGTCAAGTTGAAGTTGAGTACTCAAAAGCCAAGCATGATAGTGCAGCGAATTGGTTCGGCGTGCGGCAGGACTCGGCAGACGCGCGCGGCAAACAGCGACATGCAGTAAGTTGGTGCGGGCATCAGAAGAGGGGTGCAGACAGATAGAGCAACAAGCGCGCATGCGGTAGAGAAGCAGCGCTGCGGCGCTGGGCATGCAGTAAGTTAGCGCTGCAGTGCTGGTGCTTGTCAAGTTGGGGCTGGCATGCTAGATTGGTTTGTGATGTGCTGCGAAGGAAGTGCTGTTTCACTAGGACTGAGATGCTGCACTGTGCTGAGTTCCAATGGGATATATATGGAGATTACCAAGTTGCTTGTGATGTCCTATAAATTCACAACCAAAGGCTGATACCGAAAACGACGCGAAAGCTTGGATTGTGCTTCAAATTACAAGCAACGAAAGGAAGAACACAAGGGAGAGCAGGAATTGAAGGCGGAGCTTCGAGAGGATCATCACAATTTTTATCTCTAAACTTTCCTTTTATTTTTGGACTAGCTAAAGGTTGTTTTTTTTTAAATTAAATTATTTTTAGTTTTTATATATTTTATATATAATGATTTTAAAATATATTTTTTAAATTTTAAATTAACTTATTATTATTATTATTATTACTATTATTATTATTATTATTATTATTATTATTATATTAGAATGACTATAAATTTTGTTTAAAAGACGAATGATTACATATCATATATAATTGAATTCATGAATGTTATTGATATAATTCTTTTGTTATTTTTAAATTAAGACCAAGTTTTTGTATAATCTTTAAATTTAATAATTATTTTTTATATTCAATCCTTTGTATTTATATATGTATTTTTAGAGTTTTAAGTTGAGTGAAAATTAAATTAAAAGTTTAAATGTAGTGTTTAAGTCAGATTCTATTATATAATTAATTAAAGAAATTTTATATAAAATAAAACTATTGTAGAATAATAATTTACGATCATAATTTTTGTTTTAGAAGGCAATTAAATTTTAATGAATAAAATTATTATAAAAAATAAAATTATTGATAAATTAATCGAAGCACCACCATCACATACCTCAATTCACCCAATCGAATCAGTAAGTCCATCTCAACACATCTCAAATCTAAGACTTTAAAAAAGTTTTTTTTGCCACTATTAGCTCAAAAGGTTTTTAAAATAAATTGAGATCGTAATACATGTCTAAATATACAATTTACTATATATGAATATAAAGAAATAGTCAATTGATAAAAAATAAAAAATAGATAGAAATATCAAGAAAAGTATTGCATGCAATTTAATTAAAGATTTGAAAGAAAGTGAACGACATGATCTAATTATATTTCCAAACACTAAATTAGGTTTTCTAATTTTAATTATTAAATTGCATTTTTCTTATACATTCAAGTGTCATGAATGTTTTCATCCTCCACAATAATTTATAATATTTACAGGACTAGAAAAATATTGAAAAAGTTATGTCAATATATATTTTTCCTACAAAAAGCGTTGACACTTTTTTTTTTTTTTTTTTTTTCATTGAAGCTGTTATTTCTCAATTTGGTCTTTTCAACAAAAGGATAAATAAGCCTTGTACATAATATCCATAACTTAATTGAAAAAAAGGTTTAAGAGAGATTTCATAAACCAAACACCATTGAACGAGACCATTAGAAGGGGATTAAGTGGACGAAAAACGCAGTGATATATATTTTATTATTAATTTTGTAATATGACTATTTAAAAAAAAATAGTATTCACTAGTCGCTATTGTAATTGACTCTATTTTTGATTATCTGTTATTTATTTCAAAGAATTAATTTTTTCTACTTTTATAATTAATTATAATTTTCTTTTGAAGTTTTTGGCACCAAAACAAGTAAAAAGGAATTACAGTTTACAGTTTTTTTTTTTTTTGGTATTATAATTTTTTAAACAAATTATAATTCTAAAATATTTTAGTTGTTTGATAAAAAAATAAAAAATAATAAGAATAATCATATGGCCCGGCCACACTTAAAAATTAATAATGCCCTGGATTCTGTCTTTTTCAACAAACGTGCCCTTGATATAGGAAATCAAAAGATAACTTAAATATAGCAAAGGTCAATCAATGAATATAGGGGTTGATGTGGTCTGGTCATCAGTTAAATAAAGGAAAATTGCTGTGAAGCTGATGACTAGCTGAGAAAGCTCTAACCTCAGCTGCCTCAGCAACCCTCTATTCTCATTTAATCAAACTTAAACTTAAGCTTGACAATATAGTTGGTTAACTATCGGATTAACTATCGGGTCAACCCCTCTATTCTCATTTTATAAAAGTGCTATTTTTTTAAAAAAAATAAAATTTGTGCCAAATTAACAAAGTCTATAATAAAGTTTCAATCCACATCTAATATCTTAAATTTAATGACATTTAACTCGTGTCATCCTTAACCCCCTCGTTAATCCATCCAAAAATTAATGATTACTGCTACAAATTTACGAGTTTCGATGTAAGATTAAAGTATTCATTTAGCTTTAGTGTTAGGCCCGCAAACGAATCGAATCAAATCAAATTGTTAGCGATCAAGTTAGCTTTGGTTTAATTCGAGTTTGCACATGGTAACACGTTCGCTTGCTCGATCAAATATGTTCGCGAACCATGTGGTTCGGTTTGATTGTGTTCGCGAATAGTTCAAATTTAGTTCGGTTCGAGTGATTTGCGAGTAGCTCAAATATACTATATTTGGCTTAATTTTTGTTTTAGTGCATTGATGATGTTCGCGAACATGATGATATTCGATTATGTTCGCAAGCTCGAGCATGTTAATAAACAACTAACGATTCTAATTCATACATGTGTGTAGGTTTGATCGTGTTACTCAAATATGTTCGATTTATTGTGTTCAAGTTCGACAAAGTTCAAATCAAATCGGATCATTTACCACCCTATTTAACGTTATTATAAATCTCACGTTTGCACTGTTAAAATACAAAGGGCATTTTTATTTGAGCGATTGTATTAAATGAGATTATTAATTCTCCTAACTATTATCTTGGGACTATTGAAACCTAATCCCTCTCCCTCTAATTTGTTTTTGGTATGGAGTATTACTTTATTTGTTCTAAATTTAAAAATATAATTTGACTTTTGAGATCAAAGAACGATATATTAAATTTTAAATTAATATAAATTTATATAATTTTTTTTGATACAATTATTATAATTGTATTGTATATAACAAAAATTATTAATTATAAAATTTACTTCATTCTAAATTTTTATGAGTTATATCAATTTTGAAGTTTAATACGCCGTGGTTAGACTTTCATAATCAAATTGTAACTTCAATTTTGGAACGAAGGTTTTTAATCAAGTTATTACATAGTCCAAAGCTATCAAACAAGTCCACTCCAATGTCCTAAACCTACAAACAAATGTAGTGTGAGGGTGCAAATATGAAATCTTTTTATCATAGGGGATGCCTGTAAATATGATCTTCCATACTTGGGGATGTTTATGTATTTATCCTGAAAACGAAGACAGACAGCTCCATCACCCAAACCCCAAACCCCTCTCTCTCTTCTTCTATTTCTCTCTCTAAAAAGGAGTCGGTCTCTGCAGTTTGGCAATAATAATGGCAACGAGATGTGAAATCCTCTGCGAAATCATAATAGCCATCTTGCTTCCTCCCATTGGTGTTTGTTTCAGACACGGCTGCTGCAGCGTAAGCCCTCACAACTCTCCCTGTTTCTCTCTCTATATATACGAATAGTGATATATGCATATAGATGATTTATGTTGTTGCAAATTGCAGGTGGAATTCTTCATATGCTTGCTGTTGACGATACTAGGGTACATTCCGGGAATTATCTACGCACTCTACGCTATTGTCTTCATCGATCGTGATATGTACCGGGGCGATTACTATAATCTTGCCTAGTATTAGTGCTCTTCTCCCTCTCCTTTTCAGTTTTATCTGTTTTTATACTGTAATCAAATCTCGAATTATTTTTATCCAGTTGACCATGTATTGAATCGTTTTCCGTCCTTTATGTTCTTGTATTGCGATTGAACTTGAAATCATACTTGTCTATTTTGTTTTTCACCTTGATTGCCAATTATTTTGTTATGAATTTGTATTACTTATTTAGGAGAAGTTTATGTTTAATCTCGGTTAACAAATTGTTTGGGAGCCCAACTAAAATCTTGAAACATTAATTGCTTTAGTTGCTAAATTTTCCCTAGTAGCATTATAGTGACTTGGGAAAAAAATTCAGATGTGATCATAACTATTGGCACTTAAATTTTCAGTCCAGATCATGCTATTATTATTGGTGGTTGTGTGTCTTGTCACTAGCCACTGAACCAAAAGTGAGGACAACAATAGAAAGGGTCCTATTTGGATTAATGTGGTAGAGGGTCTTGACTTCAGAGCTCTACATTAGTTAGATACTGTCGTGAATATACTCTTTAAAATGCTCATGGCGAAAATCTTTTCCTTGAGAAATCAATGGATTACTTGCATCGGGCAGCAGAAGGTGGTTATGTTGGCATGAATAAAGGGGGTTAGCAATAATAGTACTTACTTGTTAACTGCTTTATGAGTCCTGAGCCTGCCATATTTTCTTAATTTGTGCTTTAAGATCGAATGCTATTTTCAACTCAAGATGTCATGTGTGGTGTAAATTAAACTTTAGGATGTAGAATTGCACTATTCTTAGAATGTAGAAGTGGACTATCATTGGAATGTAGAAGTGTATTACAGCTGTCTATTTGTGGAATTCACGTCCTAACACTATGTTCAAATAATTTGTCTAGAAACATAATGAAGGGTAATGTTGTCGTCATTTTACTATTGGGAAAAACTCATGTTGGAATGGAAGAGTTATTCTTTATAATGAATGATGTCTATGATTGGTTCAGTTTTGGCAACAAGCTTTTCATGAATGTTTGCATTTTTAATTTTTGTTGAAAAATGTGAGTGTTTTGCTTGTGCTAACCTGATCAGTTTGTGCACAATTTCTTTTGTGTTGAATGGAGGAATGCAAAGATTGAACCTAGATACATAGTTGTTGTTTTGTTGATATGTTAATAAATATAGCTAAATGTGATCCAACAAGATTTGAAATGGAGACCAATATTTCCTCGAGGTTGTGACAAGCAGTGTATGCATATGGAAGTTCGTACCCTGAGGGTGAGAGTTCAGTTTTCTTTTGAGGGATGGTGTTAAGTCTTTGATTTTGAGATATGGTTGAAACATGCATGTCCTAAGTATTGAAGATTGTAGATATCATAAATGCAAATTAAGAACTTGATGCTAATACCAGTCTGTCTTCAGCTCTCTGCTGCATCCTTTGGTAAACCCTACATATTTCAATGGGATTAATTTCAATCCTAGGTTTTGTGAATTGGTTATTCGTTTGATTTTTTTGATTGATACTTTAGTTGGAATATTTTGATCTAACACCCATGATTCTTCTCTTCTCAAGTTTTATGCTTTTCAATATCGCAACCTTCTCCATGTTGTCTACCTAGCTTTTGGTTTGTCTTCTAATGCAGTTATTAAGGCATTTTCTTCAAGTGCCCCGACCTTTCAGCTGATTCTTTAAATCATTTGAACAGACAACTAAAGAGGCTTCAGTTTTACTTGCTTTTCTTGAAGTTTTTGAGTTTTTATGTTGTGTATTATAGAAAAAGGGGATTGTAATCTTTTGAACAAACAACTCAAGAGGCTTCAGTTTTACTTGTTTTTCTTGAAGTTTTTGAGTTTTTGTGTGTGGTGTTCTTTTATGAATATTATAGGAAAAGGGGATTATAATTGTACATATTAGCTAAGGCCTGTGGAGGATGGTGGTGGTGCGTATGGTGGCTGACTTGAGGAAGTTTTAGGAAGAGGGGTGAGAATTAGATGCACGTGCGTGTGACCAAAAAATATTTATAATTAAAATTTGGTGTTATTTATAGATAATATTATTTAAAAATAAACAAACATTAAAAAAATTGTAATAAAAGAAGGAAAGATTATTGCCGTAAGAAAATCTTTTGGCAATCCATTGTGCGCTACAGACAAAACTCATAGTTCAAAGATTGGCTTAAACCTTAGAATGATCATGCAAATGTTACAAGGTGTTCGTTGATTCCTTTTATTTTTAAATTTTAGCAACCTCACTTGACACACACGATGTGCGTGGTCAAAAAAATATTTAATAATGAAATTTTAATATTATTTATAAATAAACAAACATTAAACCAGAGACAACTAACCCTTTTTAATCAGAAAATAAAATAAATAAAACTTGAAAGAACATTTAAGCCGAATAAAAACGTGGTTGCCTTTATTCCAGGTTAGAATGCATACATTAACAAAAACCAGAGACAATTAACCTTTTTAAACAGAAAAAAATAAAATAAAAATAATAATTAAAGATTGAATATAAATGATGAATCTCACGAGAAAAGCAAGGTAAGTTTCCACTAGTAGGATTATTCTTCTTAGAAATCATACAAGAACTTCTGGAAGAGCTCCATGTGGCCAGCGTCCAAGCACACTGATAAGGACAGGCTCCTATCGTTGGTCGGGCTGGGTATCACGTAGATGGTCCCATCGTATATTATACTCGCAGGCCCCATAAAAATGGGTCGACCCCAGCCGAAGTCCGACTCATATATAGGCAGCCGAGTCCAGCTGTTGATGTTGAGGTTAGGGCTTGCGAAATATTGTGGCCCTCGGACTAGGGCTGATAGATCAGGCTGTGACTCCAGGTAGTCCAGTGCTGATCTCAAATACTCATTGTCCATCTTTGTCAACGCATTGTGAATTCTTTTCGCAGAGTTTGTTAACGGCTCCGATTGAACAACACCGGCTGTAGAAATTGGAGTTGCTGTGAAGACTACATTGCCTAGGTAGCCCGGGGGAAGTGGAGGGCACAATCTGAACCGTCCATCAGTGGCTATGTAGAGTTTGGTCATTTGATCATCGGAAAGGCCACGAGCCTTGGATGCGCAACGCCACAGGTGAGCTGAAAGGATTTCGTAGGTGCTGTGATCCTTTGTGTTTCCATCATTCTTGGCCGTTGATTTGAGCTGGTTGAGTTGATCAAGGGTGAGCTTAAGGACAGTGGTGGAAATGGCCTTGGGACTTGATTGGGATTTTGCAGCGTTCATGGAAGGAGGCGGGTGGTATTCAATGTGGTCGAATGTCGGGGTAGGTGGATCGCGAGCTTGGAGGAGAGTGCGGTCGATGAATGGTGGGATTGCGATGGAAAGGCCCCGGGCGATATCCGACCATGTGTTGATGAAATGGAGGGAAGAAACACCATCAGACAATGTATGGTGCACCCCACATCCTAGAGAAACTCCTCCACACTTGAAACGGGTTAACTGTTTATTTACAAAACAGATGAAACAAGAGCAGTTAGTTAGAAATAATAATAAATAAAAAATTAACATATGCAACTAATTTAGATGAAACAAGGGCAGTTGGTTAGAAATAAAAAAAATGACATATGCAACTGCTCCTTCCGTGACTTAATATAAGTTATTTTAAAGAATTGTTTTTGTTTCTTAATACAAGTCGTTTGAGAATTTCAAGTAAGCATTAATTGCTTAGTTTTCAATATTATTCTAAGTAATAAATATAACTTTGGTTCTCTCACTATTTTTTGTCCAATAAATAATATTCTCTTTTTTTTTAATACAAGTACAATATAAACAAATATAAACAATTGATATTTTTAATATTAGTGCACAACTCTAAAATGACTTAAATTAATTAACTGATGAAGTAATAAAAAGGAGGGACATCGTCCACGACCACAAGGTTAAGAGCCTTGCGCTCCACCAACTGAACTGGACACTGATATAATTATATGTATATTTTGATTAAAAATAAAAGAAAAAGAGAAAAATATTAAAATACGACCCAAGAGGTGGGGAAAACAAAGAGACGACGAAAAGTAAAACGGGAAGGAAGATATCGAGGAATCTATATAAATATATAATTAGAAAAAAAATTGATTTTTCGTCTTTAATTTTTGATTTTTAATATTGACTTATCATTTAACTAGAAGTAAAACACTTTTTATACTCTTATATAATGCTACGATTAATTTAACTAAAACTAAAATTATCTTTATGGTCCTACAAACTTTTATATTAATTTATTATTTTATAATAATTTTATTTCTTATAAGAGTCCTTTAATTACTTAGTCAGATAATATATTTTAACTTAAAAATCATATTTAGGATTTTAGTTTGAGTTTTTACTCAACTTTAGTATATAAATGACTATATATTAAAAATATTATGAGTACATATAATAATTAATATCAAAATTATTTATATATATATATATATATATATATTAGAAATATATTAATGATTATTTTAGTTAACAATTTTTTTATATATAGGAGACCTTTAGTTAATTAATATTACAAAGCAATTATAATTTATATATTAGTCATTAAAATTTAGTTAGCTAACTTTTAAAATTAAAATAATAATGACAATTCATTATTCTACAACAATTATATTCTTAAATAACTATATATTAAAAATAAAAGAAAAATAATATTAGTAAACAAATATTAATATAAAAAATTGTAATGTATATTACGTGCAAAATATATTAATGATTAAAATTTAATAAAAACTTTATTTTATATAGGAGACCTCATGTTAATTAATGTTAAAAAAATCCTGACTTATATATAACTAATTAAAATTTAATTACATTTTAAAACTAAAGTTATAATCACAACCTATTATTTTACAATAATTTTTAAAATACGAAGGATTGATTATAAAATTTAAATATTAAAATTTGAAACTATATAAAAATTTAATAATAAATTGAAAATAATAAAAGAATCACATTAGTAACACTCGACATGTAGTCATTTGTTTTTAAGCAAAATTTATAATCATTCTAAAAATAGTAGTAAGTTAATTTAAAATTCAAAAAATATATTTTATAATTACTATATAAAATAATTAAAAATTAAAAATAATTTGATTTAAAAAATAACGTGTACTTCGCATGGATCACTTAGCTTAGTTAGCGAGTATAATTACTCAATTGTTTTATTATCATTTCTACTTGTAATTAGTAAAAGAATAGTAATTACTCTTTACGTTTCGAAATAAACGTCTTAATTAGTTTCAACACGTTGATTAATAAAATTTTCTTTTACTTAAATTACTCTTTTTGATTACTTATTAATAGAAGTATTTTTTCACTTTTTTATGACACCAATAATTATTTTTTTGTTTTTTTATGACCCCAATAATTATTTTTTTACTTATCTATGACCCTAATAATTACTCTTTCTTATGTCATTTAATTCTCTCACATTCTCAATAAGTATATTAAATAAATTATGATAATATAACAGAAAGAATAGGATAAATATAATTACTAATATTGAAATAGGCCATTTATTTTGAAATATCCAAAAATAGAAATTAATAGCGTTGGGCAACCGGTAAAAACCGGCCCGAACCGGACCGGTACCGAACTGAGCCGGTACCGAAATTACTCAAATTTAGGTATCGATACCGGTACCGGTTGGACCGGTATACCGAACCGGCGGTACCGGTTCGGTACCGGTTTTTACTGAAAATTAATATAATTAATATTTTTATTATTTTTATTATTATTTTATTATTATTTTTTTTTATTAATAATATTTTTTTTATTATTATTATAATTAATATTTTATTACTATTATTATTATTATTATTAATAAAAAAAAAATTAGAAAATCGGTATATACCAGTTCGGTTCGGTTTATATCGAACCATAAAAGCGCCGGACCGAAATTGGTACCGAAAAACCGGTATATACCGGTTTTTTTGTACCGAACTGGACCGGTTTATATTTATACCGAATCAACCGGTTCGGACCGGTCCGGTTCATTCAAAAACCGAAAAAACCAGTTTATTTGCCCACTCTTAGACATCAAGACATTTAATATGGAATGAATGGAGTATGTTTTACACGTTTATCCGTAAGACAAGGAATACTAGTTATTAACAATTAGTACTAGTTATGTTAGACTAAATTAACTAATTAAAGGTGCATATATATAGATATATAACTTGCTAAAAATTTATTATTGAGTTTTAGAATTAAAAAGTAGGGCGTAGAGGCTTTTAGAATCTGCTAAAATCTAAAAAAGCAAAAACGGGCTGAAAACAAACTAGACCAACTCACGCACAAAACTCTCAAATTAGTTTATCAAACAGGTATGAATTTTAAATTCAGAGGCAAAAAAAAAACAAACAGAAGCGTACCTGTGATATAAACAGAGGATTCATAGAGAGATCCCCGGAGTAATCAACTGTCGGTACGAGGCGCCGTAGTTCCAACGAAGGCCGAAAATCGCCACAATCGTCGATCGTGGAATCGGATTCCGCTTCGACAAACAAGACACCTTTGGCGTTACAGTCAATCTGGACTCGGCCTTCTTCATCTCTGCCTAACCGTCCGGCCATGGGAAAAAAGGAGACGAGAACATTGCTGAGAGAGTGTTTGAGGAGTCGAGAATCGAAGAAATTCGGAGAGCCATTAGAAGGCGGGTTGTAGAAATAGACGGTGAGGATGTGAACTCTTCCTACCACCAGGTCTAAGTTGGAGCTCCATAGCTTTTTTGAAGGGGTTGATTTGGCTGGGCGAACTAGCGTGGATTCTTTCACTCTAATTTTCATTTTTTCGGTTCCCATGGAGATGATAATATAGAGAGTTAGATTAGATATATATATAAAGTCTAGATAGAGAAAGACAGAGGGATTTGATCAATTGGAATATATTCCACAAAGATAAGAGTACTGATAAAGATAAAGAGAAAGAGACAGAGAAGACAAGACGATACACACAGTGTGTGTGTATGGTTGTGTTGGTTTTTATAGGCAGGCAGGCTAGAGCTGAGCTCTGTTAGATTTTATAAATGTTGGCCTTCTCGTACGTGTTTAAAATCTGTCCACATCCTATAAATTCTTTCCTTTAATAAATATTTTATAATTCTGTCCGTATTTTTAAGACGATGTCTACTAGTTCTGGGTTATGATTTACTAATAATTGTGGACTTTGTATTTTATAAATTATTATTATTACATATTAACACGTTTAATATATAAAAAACTCTGTGAGTACGTGATAATTAGATATGAATATTTTATAATTTTAATTATTTATATTTTTAAATAAAATTATAAAATATTCATGTTCAATTACATAGAAAAGCTCTTAATATATTTCAATATTGAAAGAAAATGAATAATCAGATGATCCCAAAATGTAGTGACAATTAAGGCGGCGCTGTTAGCATGATTAGAGATTATGATAATTAATTAAATTGATTGGAGGGTTTTGGCATATAGATTTGCTTCATCATGTTTCATGTATAATAATGCTAAACTTTCACCCCTACTGCTACTAGTCAACCTTACAGTAACATCTTTTGTCAGTAGAATATCGGTCATGCTGCTGCAATTTGTATCTATACTATATGCATCCGTACAGAATAAATTTGGACCAACAATTTTATCTATTACTCCCTCCTCCGTTTAATAATATAGTAGTACGTTTTAAAATTATGCATAAAAATTAAGAAAATAATTAAAAAATATTAAATATAATATTAATTATTTATAATATTTTTAAATTTTTATTTATTATTATATTTATTTTAGACTCTCTCTCATTTGTAATATTTTTTCATGAAAAATAATTTTAAAAAAATTATAATTAATTCTCCTAAATTTTTCTAAAACGTCAAATAATTTAGGACAAATAAAATCACCTAAAACGTCATATATTATGGGACGGATTGAATAACGTTTTAGAGTTGTGCATAAAAATTAATGAAATAATTGTATAATATTAAATATAATATTAATTATTTATAATACCATCTACCATATAGTATTTATGTTATACTCTCTCACATCTGAAATTTTTTTATGAGGGCTAATTTTAAAAAGGTTGTGGCTAATTCTCCTAGTTATATTTGTCTGCAAATGATTTTAATCCCCATATTATTAATCCTAAGATTATAATCTCAAGACTATTAATTCTAAGATTAAAATTTTGAAATTATAATTATAATATCAAGATTATTAAAATATTTTATAATATCGAGATTAATAGTTTCAAATTTAAATTTGAAAACAAACAAAGCACTTATAATTAATATTCGTATCTCAAATATAATTCTTACAAATAAATATAGCCTTAGATTATATAAAATATTAAATAATTTAAAAAAAAATAAAATTATTTAAAATTTGATATATTATGAAACAGAGGGAGTAATTAAGATATATGGATTATTAATGTGGAGGCAGAGTTGCCAACACGGACAATAATTTGAAGACAGACATAAATTTCTCAGTGGCTGGAATTTTCACACGCCACAACATTAGTAAATGCGCCCCGCAGAATGGAAATTACAAAAGCTACTTTTCCAATAAATAAATACAAAAATAAGCTTTATTTTAAGTGATGCATGATGTACCATTTTCTTTTTCAAAATTAGACGTATATAATTTAATGTTTAATGTGAAATGATGACATATTAAATTTTAAAATTTATTGATATATAAAAATTTAGAATAAAATAAATTTTATAATTAATAATTTTTGTTATATAAAATATAATTATAATAATTATATCAATTAAATAAATTCATATCAATTTGAAATTTAGTGTGTATTATGCCCATACAAAAAAATGACTTACAATAAAATAAAATTTTATCTTACATAAAACAAATTAGGAAAATGATATATATTACGAATGTTTATGTCCGCTATATATTTGATTGCCAGTTACGTGAATAAGTATTAGAGTGACAATATATATTTTTTGGTGGTGAGATGTATAATAAGTGAAACCCTCCTATAATTTATACAAATCTCATGTATCTATAAATTTAATAATTGTAAATGGACATAAATTTATCGCAAAACATAACATGACTCGTCAACAAATTAAGTATTTATTTCATTTAATAATTTATGAAACGTTTAAAAGTAGAAGCACATTTGAGAATTGTGTTTATCTATAAACAAATTATTTCAAATCAGTATATTTAACTCATCACAAACGAAACTCAAACATAATTCATCAAAAATTTTACTGTACATTTAAATTTTCAAACGTAATAAACACTATTACTACAAATACTGTAAAAGCTAGTTAATATATCCAAAAAAATAAAAATTAAAGTTATAATGTTTACAAAAGTTACAATACTTTGTACTCGTTTCATACTTATATTTTTCTCGATTCGTGACTTTTGAATTAATGTGTTTTTTTCAACAATAAAAAGTCCCTTTTCTTGAAAATATTGTACTCCTTCCGTGTAAAATATGTACTACTATTTTACATAATAATAATAATAATAATAATAATAATAATAATAATAATAATAATAATAATGTGCTTGTATACTTAAAAATGAACGACGTATTAAAGTCAAATATATATGGGGAGGAAAACTAAAACTTATGTATACTACTACTCTCTTGTCTAGTTTTACAATCTTATTAAGTTATAAAAAAATAAAAATAAATTATACTCGCACAATTTGAAAAAAATAGTTCTACTAGGTGGAAGAAATTGAAGTAGAGCACTATTTTCATATGTATTTTTGATATTTTATATGATTTTTTTTTTACATGAACATGGGAGCCGCTGTATGCTCATGTGAAATAAGACGACGGTATGAAAATATATATTAAAAATACATGCGAAAAATATCAATTTCTGGAAATTGAAATTGTAAGTTTAGTTTTTGGGATGGAATTAAGAGTATTTGATAAGCTTTTCCCTTCACCCCCATTTGAGTGTACAAATTTAATTAAGCTTCTAAGCTTCTAGATTGAAACCCATCCCATCCCATCGTATCGTTGCCAGAAATATGTGGGTATCCATTCCAATGACGGCCATATATAGCATAGCCCATAGCCACCAAATGCCAACTACATTACTTTAGTCCATGTTAATTACTCCTATATATAATCAGCGGATTACGTAATTAAGTAGATCAAATCCAAATCCAAATCCAAATCGCTTGAGCTTGCGTTACTTAAAGTTAGAGATTAAAAAAAAAATACTAATATTAGAGTAGTAATTATTAATAACCAAAAGTACTCCTTCACATTCCAAATTTAGTCCAATGGAAATTAATTAAATATTACAGTTTCAACTTTGACAACCAGCCAACCAACTTTGTCGATATTGGTAATTAAAGATTATTTGAAACGACCTTAATTTCTTGCAAAATTAATGTAAGATTAATTTAAAATAAAAAACCACGATTCATTTAAGTTTTGAGATTAATAAAGTTATAATTAGTAATATTTTTTGTTTGACCAATTTATACTATTACATTTCAATAATAATATCAGGGGGTACGTTTATTGTAAATGTTTTACGTCGACTTTTAATTGTGGATAAGTATTAGTGGTAGTATTTTTGAAAAGATGCGTAATAACTAGCCTGGGGTGACAAAGGGTATTTTTTTTTGTTCAACATGCATGCATGTTCCTTGGAGCATGCAGTAACAGTAATTGTGATTTTGGGTTTTAATTTGTTAGGGAACAAAGGTGTTTAATTCCATGCAAGTTGTAACTAAGAAACTAACGATATATATATATATATATATATATATATATATATATATATATATATATATATATATATATATATATATATATAAGGCAAATTCAACTTATGCTCTATTTTTATTTATAGTGTATTGAATTGAATTGAATTGAATCACCTAATTAAGAAACAAACAATTAAGAAGGTTAATTTGGTTTCTTGTTCAACTTTTATTACTTTGGTTCTAGTATTTTTAAGAAAATAGACTACTCCTACTCCTACTCCTCCTATATATGTTTCCTGTTTCCACAAAAAAAAAAATAAAAAAAAAAATAAATAAATAAATGCTTTTATTGATAATATTAGTATTAAACAATACTCCATAATATATCGCTTTCAAGAGAAACGTGTCCCCCAATGGTTTTGAATCGGTTCTTCTTCCCTTTGGCTTATTTGTATGATCTTCTCTCTATCGATCATTTCTTATTCGGCGACATTGCTTGTCAAAATTTCCAACTACTATACACAAAAGTCGTCCCGATAGACTCTCCCTCCCCTACATCTCATTTCTTCTATTCTAATAATCTTGTAGATTATTAGATTATTAGAATCATAATATCATTAGATTCGCAAAAGTTGCACAGATACAAACTCAAGTTTTGCCTTCCACGTCCGTCTCAGGATAAAAGTTCTGGTGGACTTTTCACACATATTAAGAAGATGAAATGACAAAAATTACCCATAATAATGTTATTAAATATGGAGAGAGAATTAGAATAAGAAAAATATGAGATATTTAATGTTACAGGTATAATAGGAAAATATGTATAAAAGTTTGGTTATTAAAGGAAAATGAACATTTAACATGAGCAGAAAAGATCTCTTTTATTTCTATAATATATAAATAATAAATTATGTATGACTTTTTTTATGAAATTACACTTGTCGCGTGGTGCGTCGTCATGGGCTACTACTACTATAAATTACTTAGTATGTGTTGGTATTTCACGGCTAGAGCAGATCCTCTGTTCCTATTTTTTATGTTCCTCATATTTAATTTTAAAGTTAATTGGTGTTAAGTAAGAAGTCAGCTGTCAAAATTTAAGTGGGAGGACATAAGATATGCTCTCATTTCACGGCACATTATTAGCTCTGCTCGGTTAGGTTAGGTGGGTGGAATGGAACATAACATTATTAGCTCTGCTCGGTTCGAAAAAAAGCCTTTTTTTCTTATAATATTAGTAGTAATTTTGTTAGAGGGATGTGTTATAAGTGAGACTCTTTTATTTTATTTTTTAAAAAAAATTGCAATTGTAAATAACAGAACTCCTTTTTTATTCACCACCACTTGAAATGATATTATTGTATACAGTATATTGAAATGTTTCTTTTTAAAATTTATATTATACTAGTAACTAATAAAAATAGACTTCAAAAAGGTGACGAGTAAATCATATAAAATAAATTAAATTTTTGGATGTTGTTGTTGATACTACTAGTATCTTGTAGTATGATATGACGTGCACATAATGTATGCTTAATTAATTAATTAATGTATATGAATGTTAGGGTTAGGGTTAGGGTTAGGGTTAGTTAGATGAGTTGGTGATGATGAAGCTTAATTGTTTCCAGGAGGAGGCAGACAGACAATAAATACAACAACATCTTTATGTTGTGATATGATTGAGTTAGGAGGGAGAAAGAATCAAACAGATCGATTAGTGGTAGGTAGGTGGAACACTAATTGAGATCTTCTACAAACCAAATGGGCCGCCAGTGAAGATTCTTTTAAATACTACTCTACTTTTTTATTAAAATTATGTTATTTTGAAAATTCTTTTAAAAAATAAATTAGTTTGTGAGTGATATTTATATAAATAAATAAAAAATAAGTGAAATTACTCTATTTTAATATTATTTTATATTTTAAAAGAATCTTTAAAATAATGTAGTTTTAATAAAAATTATAATATTTAAGAGGAGCGATTTAAATCCGTTATTATATATATATATATTGTATTTGAAGGAAGAAGGACACGCTAACATAACCTTTAGTTATTTTTCAATTTGACCCTTCCTATTTTATATTTTCTTTTTCTTTTTTCTCCAAATTTAGCAAAAATTTTATTTTCAAATTAATTCAACCCTTCCCACATCGAGATAGCACTGCTATATATATATATATATTATAGAGTGAAAAAGTGGTGAAGAAATTAATAAGTTTTTGCCATGGTAGAAGGGGATGGATGCAAATAAATGGGTGATTTTATGCCCTCACATTTGGTACCTCGACACTCAAATAAGTTACTCCACCCCCCCCCTACGCCCACCCCACCCCCACCCCCCTGCCGTTTAGCAAATGTAGTTCAATATATTAAGTATTTTATTATTAAAGAAGATATATTTTTTCATAACAGCATAAAACCGCCCAATATTAAATTTTTTATTAACATAATATATTTTCAATATTACTAACTTAACAAAGTAACCTACTCGTTCCATAAAAACAGTTTTGTTTGCAACATTTGTACATATTAATGATGCATATTTTTTTCATGTTTTTCTCTTAAAATAATAAATTTGTAGTTTAATAGTGATAAACACCAAAATAAAATTATGAAGATAAACTTAGAAAAATAGTGTTACTTTATCTAATATAAATATAAATATAAATAGTAAAAGTGAACTCTTTTTTATGAAAAAAACAACTCAACAAATAAAATTCTTTTTAGAAAAGATAATAAATACTCCCTAAAGAATAACTAAAAAGTATAAATTTATTTGTCTCCAAAAGGATGAGATAAAACACATATAAATTGAAGGGTAAATATGTCATTTAATGGGGTCTATTAGTATAAGAAAATATAAGTATTCGTGACTTTATATAATCTTTTAACGTCATTAAGGAGGGTGTATTCAATAAAGACTTTTAAATACTTTTTTTAAGTAACAAACTTTAGTAGAGTTTGTGGAGTTTAACGACTTTTTAAAGATTTTTAAAATTACTTTTAAAGATTTCATGAAATAAGTGACATACTTTTATAGATTTTTTACCAAAATTTTGATAGACTTTTGTATACTTCTAATATATCTTCTAACTTATATTAATTGTTAAAAAGTCAACAAAGATTTTATATTTTAGATGAAATGAGTATGATATAAAATAATATTAAAATATATTGACAATGTCACAATCTAATTTGAAATAAAAGGCATTGTTGAAGTTGAATTATTAGATCATACCCGGTCTATTATAAGAAAATGTCATATTTCATAATTTTTATCTTTCATAAAAAAGTCATTTTCTACTAATAATAATATAAAATAACAATTTCAATTTTAAAATCGTTCATTGTTGTTTTCCTATCAAGTCATTATTACTAAACTAACAATTTATAATTTTTAACGAATAACAAAATTAACAAATTTTTTACTTTTAAAAATAAATATAATACAAAATACCTCTTTAATAATTACAAATATAATAAATGAGATTTTTTTATGGGACATAAGAAATATAAAATGATATTAAAATATTTGTTATCTCCATTAATTTATACCATTGGTTCTATTTGGAATAAATTAAAGGTGTAAACGAACCGAGTTGATCCGAGTATTGAGTTGCTCAGATTTGGTTCACAAAATTTATCAAGTATAAAATAAGGTTTGATTGAGACTCATTTAGCTACCTAGTCGAACACGATTCCGAATCGAGTCCGAGCAGTTTGAATTTTTTGAATGAATATGATCCGAGTATCAATAGAAAATTACAATTTGAGGAGGTTCGAGTAATTTATCGAACTTTAAAATTTGCTCATATTTGACTCATTTATATTTTGAGTCGAGCTCGAATCGAACTTTTAGTCGAGCGAGTACGAATCGAGCCCGAACTGTTTACTCATTTTACAGCCTTAATTTGGAACATTTAACACTACTCTCTCTTTTTAACCCTTCCACATTTTTCTCTCTCTTCACCTTCTATAATAGCTCTATTTTCTTTTAGGATTTTTATTTTGAGAGGACTGAGGTAGAGAGAGAGAGAAAGTGAGAAAGATATATATATTTTCTTTTCTTTTCTCTTTTTTGTTTGATCTCCTCTATCTCTTTCTTCTTTGTTCATCTTCTTCCTTTCTCAAATTTTTATCAATTTTTGAAAGTCTTTCGAGATGAAGTCAGATTTTGAATATGAGTATCTGTAAGACCCCAACTTATTAATGAATAAAATCAAATTTTCTCTAAATATTATTGTGAATAATAAGGGGTTAATTTGATATAATACTTTGGTTATAGGTGAAATGTGCAAATTTTGCAAAATAAGCAAGTGGTTATAAAATATTTATTTTTGGTCGGTGAATATTCGGTTGGTCGTGGAATATTCTTGCTGTCGGGGAATATTCGTACGACGACGCAGCCTTGTGTGGGCCCCATAACGGAAAGCGATTGGATGAAGAAAACGACAAGTATAAGTTGTTTATAAATAACGGCGTAATTGTTACCGTTAATACTGTTGGAATACCCGGTGGTTAAAATACAGTAGCACACGGTATTGCACCAATTATTGATTCTTACGTAAGAAGGCACTACTCAATAATTGTTACAGTAGTTATTATTCAATATTTTATTTTATTGATTCAATAATTGCTGCGTTGATATTTTATATTATTGTTGTTTCAATAATTGTTGCTGCACAGTATTTTCATTTATCAGATCAATAATTCATATTATTTGAATAATATTATTAGATAACATTATTGGCAATATCTAGAAAGTTCTGTCTAAGGAGAGGTTTGGTCATCTAATTGCGCGCCAGTAAGGAGAAATCCTTATTGGAAAGCCCCCTCTTTCCTGGGAACGGCCTGGTTGTCATAAATGTGATTCTGTAATATTATTTATGAATAATTAATTATTGATTCATATGATAAGGAAATATTTATTTTATGTGGATATAAATGAGGGATATATTTTTGTGGTTAAAAATGAAGGAGTTAATGTTGAGGTTTTTATCCATATTTTTGTCGGAATGGAGGTATTAAAAATCAGGGTTTTTGAGAAATATTGCGGGTGTTATAATTTTTAATCCGACCGTTGGATCGTGGTAATTTTTGGATATGTTATACATATATAAGTTGAGTATATGTCCACAAATTTTGAACCGTTAAAAATGAACGTATGATTTATTATGAATTTTACAAGATGACTGGTTCAGAAATTGTTGAATTTTCGGAGTTTATCATTTTGGTGGAAAATTCTAGAATTGGTGGGCCCCACTTGTGGTTGGTGAAGAAATGTGCTGAATTATATTTCAAATGTGGTAGGTGGGAATAGTAGCAGGTAAAGCCATCAGGTTGCAGGTCAAACCTACCAAAATTTTCCTATAAATAGAGGGCTAAGTTAGAATTGAAAATTACACCAGAAACAAGTTTTCTCTCTTTCTCTCTCTAGATTATTGAGTGTATTTTGTGAGTATTTAGATACTTTGAGAGTTTCTATTCATCAGAGCAAGTTTCTTTCAGCCTTATACCGGTATTCCGACCAGAAGTACTGATATTTTGAGGTAAGGGATATTATTTTCTTCTTAATGATATTATTTTCTTCAATATCATTATGCTGAAATATTGATATGAGTTTTTATCAAATTTGGAACTTTTTGTGTCGGGGGTTACTATTCACGTATACGGCACTATTTACGTATACGGCACTATTCACGAATACGGCACTATTCACCGAAAAATAAAATTTTTCCTTTTTGTCCAAGATGTCTATTATGGTTACTATCTTTGATTGTATCCATGTTTTGATCTTTATTTTTGAATTCTGCTTCATAATTGATTATTATGAAGTATTATTGATCTTGGATAAACTGTTATACGAATCCCTACTATTTGTCCTTCTGTCTCATTGGATTCGTTCTCTTTAAGATATTTTTCATCATCCTCAGTCCTAAATGATTATATTAATGAATATCTTTGGCCTGTAGTGCAAAGATGTATGATTACTTGATTAATATCTTTGGCCTGTAGTGCAAAGATGAACAGGTGTTGAGATGAACATGAATGACAGGTGATACAAATGAATATCTTTGGCCTGTAGTGCAAAGATGAATATTTGGATAAAGATGATTATTAATTGATGTTACAGGGATAAAATATTGATGATGGACTTTTAAATCTTAGAAGATAGTAGAATTCTTTCTCTACTTGACTCTTCTAATGGTTTGCTGTTTCCGCTGCAGTTGTTGATCTAAAACTTGTTGTCGATTATATTCTATCAGATTTTTCCCTGTTGAAGACTAACGATAATTTGTTGTATATTATCTTAGTCATAATATTCTTTACTGGGCTAGTTGAGCTCACCCTTTTCCTTTTTGTTCCATTTTTCTTCTCAGGAGGTGAGAACATAGCAGGATCTAGTCGGGGTATGGTGTGACAACCCCAAAATAGGTCCATTCCACCCAACCCATTTTGAGTCGTCAAATACATGGTATAGAAAACAACTACAACTTTATTACAACAATTATCGTGCAAAATACAACAACACATATGCTGTGAGTTTGGATACAAATATATACCAAATGTGACTCATGTTCCAACCGTGGACATCACCTCACAATAACACCTTACATAAAGGTATAGTCAAAAACTGTTTTAGAAACTAGAATCTTTGGGAAGTGCTCAAGGAAACCTTCGTACATGGGAGGCCATGCGTCTAGGTTATGATAGATATCATATGGCCACAGAATTATCCTTGGTTGACCCAATAGACCCCAAAGAAAAACGAGAAGATTACTATCATATTCTTCCCAATGGTGAGTCTTCTCTTGACTTATCATTATCTCCACTGTATCTAACTGAGAATTATACTTCAAACAAACACCAAGATTATATAGGTAGTGCTCGTATATATACTCAGCAAGTGGATGAGCACATCCCTGTCTTATGATGACACGAGGTTGTATGTCGTTAGACATCTTGTATGATAGTGGCAAACCACCCTTCCAACGTTGGGTACACCTTACCCTATTGGATTCACCAAATATAACTACTAAATGAATTTTTCTATACTGTTTCGGGAGAACATCCACAGCTAGAGACCACCGTTCTATTTCCCCGTTACCCTCGCTCGACCCAGCTACACTCTTATTACCTGAAAGGAATTGTGAAGCAAAAGGGTGAGCACAACTAGCTCAGTAAAGAATATCATGACTAAAGATAATTCAATTATCAATAGCCTTCATCAACAATAAATCAGAGATTTAGAACATATTGTAAATGATAAAAATTTCAACCATAGTTGCAGCGGAACGAGCAATCCATTAGAAGAGTCAAATAGACTATAAAGTCTATTATCTTCCCCATGTTAAAAATACACCAACAATATTTTATCCATGTAACATCAATCAACAATTCTGGTCCACAATCATATGAATAACTCATAATCATAACTGTAGTTCTAAATTCCTCTTCTCATCTAGGACGAAGATAATTTTCATCACCTGAAACATCAAACATCATGGTTATACCAAATCACAGTTCCTGTTCATAATCATACTAATAACTTCATCTTTGCACTACGGGCCAAAGATATTCATCAACAAGTCATCTTTGCACTACAGGCCAAAGATATTCATCCACAGTTCATCTTTGCATTACTGGCCAAAGATATTCATCTACAATTCATCTTTGCACTACAGGCCAAAGATATTCCTCAACAATTCATATTTGCACTACAGGCCAAATATATTCATATCTCAAAGAAATATATAATCATTTCAGAATTTATATACACCATAATTATAACCATGTTAATTAATTCATCTTTACACTTAAGCTAAAGATATTCAATTGTAAATTCAATGGTCATGATCATACCAGTCACAATTCAACTTTGCACTACAGGCCAAAGAGAACCCTAGTCATGATCATACCAATAATCTACCCATCTTTACACTCCAGTGAAAGAGAAATTCAACATCAGGGTTATAAAAATGTTATATATGATAATAAAATCAATATAATCAACATATAGATTTAATCTCAAGAGTAATATTCATAAATCAACTATAATTTGGTTAGTAAAAGAAACCAATTTTGTCGTGAATAGTAACTCGTGAATAGTAACTCATGAATAGTAACTCGTGAATAGTAACTCGTGAATAGTAATACCGACTCAAAAAGGTAGAAATTCTACAATAAAATTCATACCAATACTTCGGTATAATGATATTGAAAGAATAACATTTCTTAAGCTTATAAACAATTTATTTAAATTGTTTACACTTTACTAATTAATGCATTTAATCATCATAAAATGCCAACTCTTATAATTTCATCATCAATAACCAAAACCCTCATCAAAAATCTGCATATACCTCATATAGGATTCTCAAGCCATAAAATCCTATTTTTCCAATTTTCTTACTTCACATAACATATTTAATTCATTTTCTCATAACTAGACTATTTTCATGAAAAATACCAAATCCGTTCCAAAAATATTTCTTTTCTGAAATTTAGCATAATATAGTCCCATAGTGAACATATATTTTTCTCAGAATTTTTAAAAGTCATTTACTATTTTTCATATGGCCAAAATAGCCGAATATTTAGACATTTATCAAAAATTAAACTTTTGTCTAAAAATTCTGAAATTTACAGAGTATACTTCTATCATATACATGTACTCCCAATAAAAATTTCATCAATTTTGGAGTTAACCACAAGGAATTATAAGCGGTTACTTTTAAAATAGTCTTTTCTCATAAAATTCATAACTCTCAATCTATACATCCAAAAATCACCAATTTTGGACACAATCAATAAAACTCATCAAAATATCATTTCAAATTTTTCCAGAATTTTTGAAGGTCAGAAAAATTACGAAATTAAAGATCATAACAACCCTTAAAATCCCTTACTATCCCTTACTATCCCTTACTATCCCTTACCTCAAAAGAGCAGTACTTCTGATCGGTATAAGGCTGAAGGAAACTTGCACTGATGAATAGAAACTCACAGAGTATCTAAATACTCATAAAATACACTCAATAATCTAGAGAGAGAAAGAGAGAAAACTTGTTTCTGGTGTGATTTTCAATTCTAACTTAGCCCTCTATTTATAGGAAAATTTTGGTAGGTTTGACCTGCAACCTGATGGCTTTACCTGCTACTATTCTCACCTACCACATTTGAAATATAATTCAGCACATTTCTTCACCAACCACAAGTGGGGCCCACCAATTCTAGAATTTTCCATCAAAATGATAAACTCCGAAAATTCAACAATTTCTGAACCAGTCATCTTGTAAAATTCATAATAAATCATACGTTCATTTTTAACGGTTCAAAATTTGTGGGCATATACTCAACTTATATATGTATAACATATCCAAAAATTACCACGATCCAACGGTCGGATTAAAAATTATAACCCCCGCAAAATATCTCAAAAACCCTGATTTTTAATACCTCCATTCCGACAAAAATATGGATAAAAACCTCAACATTAACTCCTTCATTTTTAACCACAAAAATATATCCCTCATTTATATCCACATAAAATAAATATTTCCTTATCATATGAATCAATAATTAATTATTCATAAATAATATTACAGAATCACATTTATGACAACCAGGCCGTTCCCAGGAAAGATGGGGCTTTCCAATAAGGATTTCTCCTTACTGGCGCGCAATTAGATGACCAAACCTCTCCTTAGACAGAACTTTCTAGACATTGCCAATAATGTTATCTAATAATATTATTCAAATAATATGAATTATTGATCTGATAAATGAAAATACTGTGCAGCAATAATTATTGAAACAACAATAATATAAAATATCAATGCAGCAATTATTGAACCAATAAAATAAAATATTGAACAGTAATCACTGTAACAATTATTGAGTAGTGCCTTCTTACGTAAGAATCAATAATTTCAAAAATACTATGCAATACCGTGTGCTACTATGTAATAACGCGTATTACTGTATTTTAACCACCGGGTATTCCAACAGTGTTAATGGTAACAACTACGCCGTTATTTGTAAAAACTCAAATTTGTCATTTTCTTCACCCGACAGTTATTCTGTTATGGGGCCCACAAATGGCTGCGCCGTCGTACGAATATTCCCCGACAGAAAGAATATTCCACGACCAAACGAATATTCCCTGACAACAATGATTATTTTATAACCACTTGCTTATTTTGAAAAAAATCATATTTCACTCATAACTTTAAACTTTTATCAATTTAACCATTTACTGAATAGTAATTATAAGAAAAATTGAATACTTTTATTTCATAAAATTCGGGGTCTTACAATCTCCCCTCCTTATGAAATTTCGTCCCCGAAATTTACGTACCTGGTATTTCGAAGAGTTGAGAATACCTTGCTTCTATTTCAGATTCTATCTCTCAGATCATCATGATTTCTCCATTGCTCATCTCCCATGATAACTTCATTTGGGTTCCTCATTTGTTGGGAAGTCATGACAACCGCCATCCCTCGAACTACTCGGCTTTGACTTGTCTGGAGTAGCATTTGGCGTCATCATTACCGTTGGAATATACCTTTCTATAGGACATATTCCTCCCTCAACTGCCTCTTCGTACTCCTCATTCATGATCTGAATCATCAATCTTCGATCCATATCGGATTCAGGTTGACCGCTATGTACAGGGTAATTCAAAACTCGATGTTGGGTTCTCCCAATTGCTTTCCAAAAAGAGAAATTCATATCATCTATTTTAGCCTTCTTAGATCGAACATCTCTTTCCACAATATCCACGTGTCGTGCGGCTTTTGCCCATGCATCACTTATTCTCACTCGTTCAGTTTTTTCTTCTCTCAGCTCAGATTCTATTTTTATCATCTTATACTCTGCCAAAGAATGCTTCTGTTCAAGCATCACATATCGGGTAACACAAGCTTGAATTGTTGCATCCTTTTGTTCCACGACCGCCTGTCGTTCTTCTGCCTGCTCTTCTAACTCATGAATACGATTTTGAAATTCTACATTTTGATCATATAATACCTCTAATAAACTCTCCTCTGGTACTTCTTCTTCCTCTTCTTCCTCAGTCTCAGCTGTTACCTCTGCGACTATCTCGGGTGTAACTATCAATTCTTCACTCACCACATGGATATCTCTAATTCCTTCTTCGTCTGACATCACATTATCACGGTTAGTGATTAGAGGTATCCCCACAGTCTCATTCACTCCATTATTAGCATTCTCAGCTGCCATTCTCAAATACTGCCATAAAACAAGGGTTAATTAAACAAATTAACATATCACATAATATCCCAATATTATGACTGACCAACAAATAAGCTTAGGTAGGACACACTAGCGAAGGATTTACTCATCTCTCCCCTCCTAGTTGTATTCCCCGATCTCCGCCAGAGATCATATCCCTAAGCTCTGATACCACCTGTGACAACCCCAAAATAGGTCCATTCCACCTAACCCATTTTGAGTCGTCAAATACATGGTACAGAAAACAACTACAACTTTATTACAACAATTATCGTGCAAAATACAACAACACATATGCTGTGAGTTTGGATACAAATATATACCAAATGTGACTCATGTTCCAACCGTGGACATCACCTCACAATAACACCTTACATAAAGGTATAGTCAAAAACTGTTTTAGAAACTAGAATCTTTGGGAAGTGCTCAAGGAAACCTTCGTACATGGGAGGCCATGCGTCTAGGTTATGATAGATATCATATGGCCACAGAATTATCCTTGGTTGACCCAATAGACCCCAAAGAAAAACGAGAAGATTACTATCATATTCTTCCCAATGGTGAGTCTTCTCTTGACTTATCATTATCTCCACTGTATCTAACTGAGAATTATACTTCAAACAAACACCAAGATTATATAGGTAGTGCTCGTATATATACTCAGCAAGTGGATGAGCACATCCCTGTCTTATGATGACACGAGGTTGTATGTCGTTAGACATCTTGTATGATAGTGGCAAACCACCCTTCCAACGTTGGGTACACCTTACCCTATTGGATTCACCAAATATAACTACTAAATGAATTTTTCTATACTGTTTCGGGAGAACATCCACAGCTAGAGACCACCGTTCTATTTCCCCGTTACCCTCGCTCGACCCAGCTACACTCTTATTACCTGAAAGGAATTGTGAAGCAAAAGGGTGAGCACAACTAGCTCAGTAAAGAATATCATGACTAAAGATAATTCAATTATCAATAGCCTTCATCAACAATAAATCAGAGATTTAGAACATATTGTAAATGATAAAAATTTCAACCATAGTTGCAGCGGAACGAGCAATCCATTAGAAGAGTCAAATAGACTATAAAGTCTATTATCTTCCCCATGTTAAAAATACACCAACAATATTTTATCCATGTAACATCAATCAACAATTCTGGTCCACAATCATATGAATAACTCATAATCATAACTGTAGTTCTAAATTCCTCTTCTCATCTAGGACGAAGATAATTTTCATCACCTGAAACATCAAACATCATGGTTATACCAAATCACAGTTCCTGTTCATAATCATACTAATAACTTCATCTTTGCACTACGGGCCAAAGATATTCATCAACAAGTCATCTTTGCACTACAGGCCAAAGATATTCATCCACAGTTCATCTTTGCATTACTGGCCAAAGATATTCATCTACAATTCATCTTTGCACTACAGGCCAAAGATATTCCTCAACAATTCATATTTGCACTACAGGCCAAATATATTCATATCTCAAAGAAATATATAATCATTTCAGAATTTATATACACCATAATTATAACCATGTTAATTAATTCATCTTTACACTTAAGCTAAAGATATTCAATTGTAAATTCAATGGTCATGATCATACCAGTCACAATTCAACTTTGCACTACAGGCCAAAGAGAACCCTAGTCATGATCATACCAATAATCTACCCATCTTTACACTCCAGTGAAAGAGAAATTCAACATCAGGGTTATAAAAATGTTATATATGATAATAAAATCAATATAATCAACATATAGATTTAATCTCAAGAGTAATATTCATAAATCAACTATAATTTGGTTAGTAAAAGAAACCAATTTTGTCGTGAATAGTAACTCGTGAATAGTAACTCATGAATAGTAACTCGTGAATAGTAACTCGTGAATAGTAATACCGACTCAAAAAGGTAGAAATTCCACAATAAAATTCATACCAATACTTCGGTATAATGATATTGAAAGAATAACATTTCTTAAGCTTATAAACAATTTATTTAAATTGTTTACACTTTACTAATTAATGCATTTAATCATCATAAAATGCCAACTCTTATAATTTCATCATCAATAACCAAAACCCTCATCAAAAATCTGCATATACCTCATATAGGATTCTCAAGCCATAAAATCCTATTTTTCCAATTTTCTTACTTCACATAACATATTTAATTCATTTTCTCATAACTAGACTATTTTCATGAAAAATACCAAATCCGTTCCAAAAATATTTCTTTTCTGAAATTTAGCATAATATAGTCCCATAGTGAACATATATTTTTCTCAGAATTTTTAAAAGTCATTTACTATTTTTCATATGGCCAAAATAGCCGAATATTTAGACATTTATCAAAAATTAAACTTTTGTCTAAAAATTCTGAAATTTACAGAGTATACTTCTATCATATACATGTACTCCCAATAAAAATTTCATCAATTTTGGAGTTAACCACAAGGAATTATAAGCGGTTACTTTTAAAATAGTCTTTTCTCATAAAATTCATAACTCTCAATCTATACATCCAAAAATCACCAATTTTGGACACAATCAATAAAACTCATCAAAATATCATTTCAAATTTTTCCAGAATTTTTGAAGGTCAGAAAAATTACGAAATTAAAGATCATAACAACCCTTAAAATCCCTTACTATCCCTTACTATCCCTTACCTCAAAAGAGCAGTACTTCTGATCGGTATAAGGCTGAAGGAAACTTGCACTGATGAATAGAAACTCACAGAGTATCTAAATACTCACAAAATACACTCAATAATCTAGAGAGAGAAAGAGAGAAAACTTGTTTCTGGTGTGATTTTCAATTCTAACTTAGCCCTCTATTTATAGGAAAATTTTGGTAGGTTTGACCTGCAACCTGATGGCTTTACCTGCTACTATTCCCACCTACCACATTTGAAATATAATTCAGCACATTTCTTCACCAACCACAAGTGGGGCCCACCAATTCTAGAATTTTCCATCAAAATGATGAACTCCGAAAATTCAACAATTTCTGAACCAGTCATCTTGTAAAATTCATAATAAATCATACATTCATTTTTAACGGTTCAAAATTTGTGGGCATATACTCAACTTATATATGTATAACATATCCAAAAATTACCACGATCCAACGGTCGGATTAAAAATTATAACCCCCGCAAAATATCTCAAAAACCCTGATTTTTAATACCTCCATTCCGACAAAAATATGGATAAAAACCTCAACATTAACTCCTTCATTTTTAACCACAAAAATATATCCCTCATTTATATCCACATAAAATAAATATTTCCTTATCATATGAATCAATAATTAATTATTCATAAATAATATTACAGAATCACATTTATGACAACCAGGCCGTTCCCAGGAAAGAGGGGGCTTTCCAATAAAGATTTCTCCTTACTGGCGCGCAATTAGATGACCAAACCTCTCCTTAGACAGAACTTTCTAGACATTGCCAATAATGTTATCTAATAATATTATTCAAATAATATGAATTATTGATCTGATAAATGAAAATACTGTGCAGCAATAATTATTGAAACAACAATAATATAAAATATCAATGCAGCAATTATTGAACCAATAAAATAAAATATTGAACAGTAATCACTGTAACAATTATTGAGTAGTGCCTTCTTACGTAAGAATCAATAATTTCAAAAATACTATGCAATACCGTGTGCTACTATGTAATAACGCGTATTACTGTATTTTAACCACCGGGTATTCCAACAGTGTTAATGGTAACAACTACGCCGTTATTTGTAAAAACTCAAATTTGTCGTTTTCTTCACCCGACAGTTATTCTGTTATGGGGCCCACAAATGGCTGCGCCGTCGTACGAATATTCTCCGACAGAAAGAATATTCCACGACCAAACGAATATTCCCTGACAACAATGATTATTTTATAACCACTTGCTTATTTTGAAAAAAATCATATTTCACTCATAACTTTAAACTTTTATCAATTTAACCATTTACTGAATAGTAATTATAAGAAAAATTGAATACTTTTATTTCATAAAATTCGGGGTCTTACATATGGAGTAATGGTTCTAGAAAGATGTATTAGCAGTCCTCACTATTTCTGTAAAATAGTGTTTGAATAATTGTAATGAGGATTTATTTGAGTGTGGATATTGTCTAGAAGACAATATTTGTATTTAAACTCACAGTATGTGTTGTCGTATTTTGCACGACAATTGTATTATTGAAGTTGTAGTTTACTTTCTGTACCATGTATTTGGCGACTCAGAATGGGTGTTGTATACCTATTCTGGGGGCGTCACAGTTGGTATCAGAGCTTAGGGATATGATCCCTGGCTGAGATGTGAGACAAGAACTAGGAGGGGAGAGACGGGGAATTCCTTCGCTAGTATGACCTGACTAAGTTTATTTGGTGTTTATTTGGTCGGTCAGAGTATAGGGATAATATATGACATGACTATTAACCCTTGTTTTATGGCAGTATTTAAGAATGGCAGCTGAGAACGTTAATAATGGAGTAAATCAGACCGTGGAGACACCTTTGATCACTACCCAGGGGAACGTGCAACAGGAAGGCAATATTCCTCCTGTAAACAACGTTACCGAGCAAACGATGAATGATGGAATGTTTAGGAGCTTTTTACAGTTCATGCAAAATCAGACGAGGGAGACTCGTGTGCAGAATACGGGTGGAAATGATAACAACGCGCGGTTTGTCACAGCTAAGCAGTTCAAAGAATTGGGACCACCAGAATTTAAGGGAAAGCCGGATCCGATCATGGCGGAAACGTGGGTCAAGCAAATTACCAAGATATTTGATGTCTTGGGATGCACGGAGGAACAGAAGGTTCCATTCGCCACATTTATGTTCCGCGGTGAGGCAGACTACTGGTGGGAGTCTGTGAAGCGTACCCAGCCTGACGCACTCAACATGTCCTGGGAAACATTTCAAAAACTGTTCAATGACAAGTACTTTCCCGAAAGTATTCGTCATATGAAGGAGGTTGAGTTTATTAGACTGGAACAAAACAACATGACGGTGTCCCAG
This sequence comes from Panax notoginseng, assembly GCA_016801055.1. Lineage (NCBI taxonomy): Eukaryota > Viridiplantae > Streptophyta > Magnoliopsida > Apiales > Araliaceae > Panax > Panax notoginseng. The sequence goes on from CM029012.1 coordinate 175,557,402, forward strand.
TACGAGGCGAAGTTTGCAGAGTTATCCAGGTTTGCACCTCATTTGGTCGAAAATGAGGAACGAATGACGCGGATGTTTCTGAGAGGTTTAAAACCTGAGATTCGTCAATACCTTATCTCTCATAAATTTTCTCTGTATTCAGACGTTGTCAACAGGGCCCAATTATTAGAGAGAGATAATGAGTATACTCAACCGAGGGACCACAACCAGGGTCATACCGGTGACAGCAATCATCAGAGCGATGATAACCAACGAGGAGGGAAAAATACGAACAAAGGCGGTAACCACTCGGGTGGTCATCGTGGCCATGATAATAGGAGAGGTGAGTCAAGTGGAAATTTCAGAAAGAGGAGATTCAACAATGACGGGAAGACATCAGCACCAGCACCAGCACCAACAACAAATTTTAGGGGAGGAGAACGACCGCCAGTTAGATGTTACAAATGCGGGAAAGAGGGACATATCAGCCCAAACTGTCCACAACAATCCAAGGTGTGTTACAACTGTGGGAAGGAAGGCCACATCGCTCGAGATTGTACTATAGCGAAACCAAGTTCAGCGGGAGTGGTGATTCCAAGGGCTGTCCCGGATAAGGCGAAATCAGCGGTTCCTGGAAGAGCGTTTGTCGTTACTGGCCAAAACGCGAGAAACCCGAACGAGGTGATCACGGGTAAGCTAATCTTGAATTCTTACGAAGTTTATACTTTACTAGATACCGGTTCTACCCATTCTTTTATCTCTCCTGCTTGTGCTCAACGTTTAAACTTGACTCCGGAGAAATTGGACTTTAACTTATCTGTTGAAACTCCGTTGGGTGAAACCTTCGTTACATCTACAGTTTATAAATCTTGCATGATCCAAGTTGGCGCTATCACATTACCTGTTGATCTTATCTCTTTAAAGATACTTGCTTTTGATGTGATTTTAGGAATTGATTGGTTAACCACTCATCATGCTAAAATTGATTGTTTTCGTAAGGTTGTTAGTTTTCATATTCCTAACCAACCTGTCATACGAATTCAAACTACTAAACCACTAAAATCAGTCACTGTCATATCAAGCCACAAAGCTATTCGTTTATTGAAAAACGGATGTCAAGCTTTCTTAGCCCATGTAATGGATTTGAACAAAGACAAGTCAGATTTGAATAATATTTCTATTGTTAGAGAATTTCCCGATGTATTTCCTGAAGAACTTCCCGGTCTACCCCCGGAACGAGAAATTGAATTCTTTATTGACCTTGAACCCGGTACAAAGCCCATTTCTAAAACCCCATATCGAATGGCTCCTATTGAACTTCAGGAGTTAAAAGTCCAACTACAGGAGTTGTTGGACATCGGTTTTATTCGTCCTAGTACGTCTCCTTGGGGTGCTCCTGTTTTATTCGTAAAGAAGAAAGACGGGAGTATGCGACTTTGTATTGACTATCGAGAATTGAACCATGTCACCATCAAGAATAGGTATCCGCTACCTCGCATTGATGACCTGTTTGACCAGTTGCAAGGAGCACAATTCTTTTCAAAGATCGATCTTCGTTCTGGATATCATCAGCTGAAGATTAAAACTGAGGATATTCCAAAGACTGCCTTCAGAACTCGGTACGGGCATTATGAATTCTTAGTAATGTCTTTTGGATTGACTAATGCTCCTGCTGCCTTCATGGATATGATGAACCGTGTATTCAAAGAATATTTGGATCAGTTCGTTGTTGTCTTTATTGATGACATCCTCATCTATTCCAAAAGCCGTGAAGATCATGAGCGCCATTTGAAGCTGGTACTGCAAAGGCTTCGTGAAAACAAGCTATATGCCAAACTGAAGAAATGCGAGTTCTGGCTTGAGGAAGTAGCATTCCTTGGGCACGTGGTGTCAAAACATGGAGTATCTGTCGACCCGGCGAAGATTGAAGCCATACAAAGTTGGGAGCAACCGAAGTCGGTAACCGAAGTACGTAGCTTTCTGGGCTTAGCTGGTTATTATCGGAGATTTGTGGAAGGATTTTCTCGAATCGCTACTCCGTTAACTCAGCTGACTCGGAAAGATACAAAATTCGTATGGAGTGAGGAATGCGAGAAGAGTTTCCAAGAACTCAAGAGGAGACTCATTTCGGCACCTGTTTTGACAATACCATCTGGTTCGGATGGATTTGTTATCTACAGCGATGCTTCAGGCAAAGGGTTAGGATGTGTTCTCATGCAACATGGGAAAGTCATAGCCTATGCCTCACGACAACTCAAAGAATATGAGAGGAATTATCCTACTCATGATTTGGAGTTGGCAGCAGTCGTTTTTGCGTTGAAGATCTGGAGACACTACCTTTATGGGGAGAAAGTGGAGATCTATACAGATCATAAAAGCCTCAAATATTTCTTCACCCAAAAGGAACTCAACATGCGGCAGCGACGTTGGCTCGAGCTGTTGAAAGATTACGATCATACCATCCAATATCATCCTGGAAAAGCAAACGTAGTAGCTGACGCATTGAGTAGAAGATCATATGCGGGTACGAGTGCAATGTTTTTAACACAAAGGCCCATTTTGTATGACTTGCAAAGGATGGAGATAGAGATGAAGGCTCCAAGTACCCACATGATGATATCAAATATACGAGTAGAACCGACTTTAATCGATAAAGTTAAAGCTGCTCAAGCTACGGACATGGAGCTGATGCGTATGAAGAAGAAAGTGCAAGAAGGTGCTATTCCAGAAGCAAGAATCGATGAAGAAGGAATACTTCGAGTCAACTCCAGACTTTGTGTTCCTAACGATTTTGACTTGAAGCATAGAATAATGATGGAGGCACACAACACACCGTTTGCAATCCATCCTGGGAGTACCAAAATGTATCACGATCTTCGACATACATTTTGGTGGAGCAATATGAAAAGAGAGATCGCGGAGTTTATCTCGAGGTGTTTAACTTGTCAACGTGTAAAAGCGGAGCATCAAGTACCAAAGGGTCCATTGCAACCACTTGAGATTCCGAAATGGAAGTGGGAACACATTACTATGGATTTTGTTACAGGTCTTCCCAAGGTTTCTCAAGGCATAGATGCGATTTGGGTTATTGTTGATAGATTAACCAAGTCCGCTCATTTCTTGCCGATACGTGAGACTTATTCCCTTGAACGTCTTGCTAGTATGTACGTGAACGAGATTGTGAGATTGCATGGCATGCCAGTATCCATAGTTTCGGATCGTGACCCAAGATTCACTTCACGATTTTGGGTTAGCTTGCAGAAAGCTATGGGCACGGATTTACGATTCAGTTCAGCATACCATCCTCAAACGGACGGACAATCAGAGAGGACTATTCAAACTCTTGAAGATCTATTAAGACTTTGTGTCTTAGATCTCAAAGGGAGTTGGGATAAGTACCTACCATTGGTGGAATTCTCCTACAACAACAGTTATCAGGCGAGCATAGGTATGGCTCCATTTGAGGCGTTGTATGGAAGAAAATGTCGTTCTCCAGTATGCTGGGACGAGGTGGGTGAAGCAACATTGTTGGGACCAGAATTGGTACGCATTACTACAGAGAAGATCCAAACGATTCGACAACGTATACAAACGGCACAGGATCGACAAAAGAGTTATGCGGATCTTCATCGGAAGGACGTGGAATTTAATATTGGGGATCATGTATTGTTACGTGTTGCACCATGGAAGGGAGTTACAAGATTTGGGAAGAGAGGAAAGCTCAATCCAAGATTTGTTGGTCCATTTGAGATTCTTGAGCGAATAGGAAATGTGGCATATAGACTCGCATTACCTCCAAGCATGTCTCGTGTTCATAATGTTTTTCACATATCTATGCTTCGTAAATATGTTAAAGACCCGAACCACATTATTGAGTTAGAACCAGACGAGATAGCTGAAGATTTAACGTACGAGGAGGTACCTGTTAAGATCTTGGATAGGAAAGAGCATGTCCTACGCACGAAGGTTATACCACAAGTTAAGGTTTTGTGGAGAAACCATGCTATTGAAGAAATGACCTGGGAGTTGGAATCAGAAATGAAAGCGAGGTATCCTCACCTTTTTGAAACATCAGGTACGTACGTCAATTTCGAGGACGAAATTTCATAAGGAGGGGAGGTTGTAAGACCCCAACTTATTAATGAATAAAATCAAATTTTCTCTAAATATTATTGTGAATAATAAGGGGTTAATTTGATATAATACTTTGGTTATGGGTGAAATGTGCAAATTTTGCAAAATAAGCAAGTGGTTATAAAATATTTATTTTTGGTCGGTGAATATTCGGTTGGTCGTGGAATATTCTTGCTGTCGGGGAATATTCGTACGACGACGCAGCCTTGTGTGGGCCCCATAACGGAAAGCGATTGGATGAAGAAAACGACAAGTATAAGTTGTTTATAAATAACGGCGTAGTTGTTACCGTTAATACTGTTGGAATACCCGGTGGTTAAAATACAGTAGCACACGGTATTGCACCAATTATTGATTCTTACGTAAGAAGGCACTACTCAATAATTGTTACAGTAGTTATTATTCAATATTTTATTTTATTGATTCAATAATTGCTGTGTTGATATTTTATATTATTGTTGTTTCAATAATTGTTGCTGCACAGTATTTTCATTTATCAGATCAATAATTCATATTATTTGAATAATATTATTAGATAACATTATTGGCAATGTCTAGAAAGTTCTGTCTAAGGAGAGGTTTGGTCATCTAATTGCGCGCCAGTAAGGAGAAATCCTTATTGGAAAGCCCCCTCTTTCCTGGGAACGGCCTGGTTGTCATAAATGTGATTCTGTAATATTATTTATGAATAATTAATTATTGATTCATATGATAAGGAAATATTTATTTTATGTGGATATAAATGAGGGATATATTTTTGTGGTTAAAAATGAAGGAGTTAATGTTGAGGTTTTTATCCATATTTTTGTCGGAATGGAGGTATTAAAAATCAGGGTTTTTGAGAAATATTGCGGGTGTTATAATTTTTAATCCGACCGTTGGATCGTGGTAATTTTTGGATATGTTATACATATATAAGTTGAGTATATGTCCACAAATTTTGAACCGTTAAAAATGAACGTATGATTTATTATGAATTTTACAAGATGACTGGTTCAGAAATTGTTGAATTTTCGGAGTTTATCATTTTGGTGGAAAATTCTAGAATTGGTGGGCCCCACTTGTGGTTGGTGAAGAAATGTGCTGAATTATATTTCAAATGTGGTAGGTGGGAATAGTAGCAGGTAAAGCCATCAGGTTGCAGGTCAAACCTACCAAAATTTTCCTATAAATAGAGGGCTAAGTTAGAATTGAAAATTACACCAGAAACAAGTTTTCTCTCTTTCTCTCTCTAGATTATTGAGTGTATTTTGTGAGTATTTAGATACTTTGAGAGTTTCTATTCATCAGAGCAAGTTTCTTTCAGCCTTATACCGGTATTCCGACCAGAAGTACTGATATTTTGAGGTAAGGGATATTATTTTCTTCTTAATGATATTATTTTCTTCAATATCATTATGCTGAAATATTGATATGAGTTTTTATCAAATTTGGAACTTTTTGTGTCGGGGGTTACTATTCACGTATACGGCACTATTTACGTATACGGCACTATTCACGAATACGGCACTATTCACCGAAAAATAAAATTTTTCCTTTTTGTCCAAGATGTCTATTATGGTTACTATCTTTGATTGTATCCATGTTTTGATCTTTATTTTTGAATTCTGCTTCATAATTGATTATTATGAAGTATTATTGATCTTGGATAAACTGTTATACGAATCCCTACTATTTGTCCTTCTGTCTCATTGGATTCGTTCTCTTTAAGATATTTTTCATCATCCTCAGTCCTAAATGATTATATTAATGAATATCTTTGGCCTGTAGTGCAAAGATGTATGATTACTTGATTAATATCTTTGGCCTGTAGTGCAAAGATGAACAGGTGTTGAGATGAACATGAATGACAGGTGATACAAATGAATATCTTTGGCCTGTAGTGCAAAGATGAATATTTGGATAAAGATGATTATTAATTGATGTTACAGGGATAAAATATTGATGATGGACTTTTAAATCTTAGAAGATAGTAGAATTCTTTCTCTACTTGACTCTTCTAATGGTTTGCTGTTTCCGCTGCAGTTGTTGATCTAAAACTTGTTGTCGATTATATTCTATCAGATTTTTCCCTGTTGAAGACTAACGATAATTTGTTGTATATTATCTTAGTCATAATATTCTTTACTGGGCTAGTTGAGCTCACCCTTTTCCTTTTTGTTCCATTTTTCTTCTCAGGAGGTGAGAACATAGCAGGATCTAGTCGGGGTATGGAGTAATGGTTCTAGAAAGATGTATTAGCAGTCCTCACTATTTCTGTAAAATAGTGTTTGAATAATTGTAATGAGGATTTATTTGAGCGTGGATATTGTCTAGAAGACAATATTTGTATTTAAACTCACAGTATGTGTTGTCGTATTTTGCACGACAATTGTATTATTGAAGTTGTAGTTTACTTTCTGTACCATGTATTTGGCGACTCAGAATGGGTGTTGTATACCTATTCTGGGGGCGTCACAGTATCTATCCTTCTAAAGTCCGTCAAACTCTATCATTTGATAGAAATTTAAAAAGTCTATGATTTTTTGAATATCAAAATACTTTTATAGACTTTGTAAAAGTCTCAATTTAATACCACCTGTAAGACCCCAATTTTTATAAATAAAGATGAATTTTCTATAAATATCATTTTTGAATATTATGGAATTAATTTAATATAATGTTATAGTTGTGAGTAATATTTATAAATTTTGCAAAGTAAGCAAGTTGTTATAAAATATTCGTTTGGTCGGGGAATATTCTTTTTGTCGGGGAATATTCGTACGACGGCACAATCATTGGTGGATCCCACAACGGAATTATTGTCGGATTGAGAAAACGACAGAATTATCTTTCTATAAAAATAACGGCTGAGGTGTTACCGTTAAAACCGTTAAAACTGTTGAACTACTCGGTAGTAAAAGTACAGTAATACGCGTGGTTGCATAGTAGCACACGGTATTGATTATTGATGCTTACGTGAGAAGTCACTCAGCTATACTCAATTATTGATACAGTAATTGCTGCATCATATCTCTTAAATTATTGTCATAGTATCATCTGTATAATATGTTATATTATTAAATCAATAATTGAGACGTTGTGGTAAGTTTGGTTATTTTATGGAGGGCCATATGTCATCATTTAAGAGTCTCTTCGTCAATAGTAATTACCGTCATCAATAGTAATTACCGTCGTCAATAGTATTTACCTTGGTCAATAGTAATTACCTTCGTCAATAGTATTTACCTTGGTCAATAGTATTTATCTTGGTCAATAGTAATTATCTTCGTCAATAGTATTTACCTTGGTCAATAGTAATTACTTTCGTCAATAGTAGTTGTCCCTTCAATATTACCAAGAGTCATTTGACCCTTCGTTAAGACCAAGAGTCATTTGACCCTTCGTTAAGACCAAGAGTCACCCTCAATTTTTCTATAAATAGAGGCCTAGGGCTTCATTATTTTTCACGAATTCATTCAAGCTATAGAGAGAGAAAGTATAGTGAGAATAAGAGAGAGAGAGAGAATAAAAGTATTCTGCTACATCACTTTTCCAATATCCAGTTCTTTTAAGGTAAGGGATATTATTCTTTTGTATTCAAGAAGAGAATTTCTGTTATTCCATTTCTTTATTATTCTGTTGGAATAACCTGTATATGCGGAATACCCTATACTTGGTGACATTCTTCTATTATTCTGTCTTTGTTATTCCGTTGGAACATCTTGTCTGTGCTTTACGCCGGACCTGGTTCCGTCTTTATTATTATTTTGTCGGAATATCCTGTCTGTGTGTTTTACACCGGACCTGGTTCCATTATTTATTATTCTGTCAGAATATCCTGTCTGTGTGTTTTACACCGGACCTGGTTCCATTATTTATTATTCTGTCGGAATATCCTGTCTGTGCGTTTACGCCGGACCTGGTTCCATTATTTATTATTCTGTTGGAATAACCTGTCTGTACGGTCTATCGCATGCATGGTGATTTCTTTTGTTATTCCATTCTTTATTATACTCAGTTGGTTAAGTTTTGACTTCTATACTCCATGAAATTAGTGGAATATCCTTGATATTTGCGCTTCATCTAGTATCTATTCATGGAAATATTCTCCTGATCATTCTTGAATTTTACTCCACAAAGCAGTATCATGTTGACAATTTGGACGTTGTTAATTCTTGGATAAATTAATTCTTGAACTTGTTTTATTGAATTCTTATATCATTGTCATCATCCTCATGTTTATATTCTGTTGAAAGTCATCTGTGGCCTGTAGTGCATAGATGGACTTGGTATGATTATGACCAGGGATTATTCGGTGTAATCATGACCGTAATGTTACAAATGATGTGGTAAAAGTCCTCATTGGCCCGTAGTGCATTGATGGACAGTTGTTGGCATGATCATGACCATTAATGAATATACGAATATCCTTGGCCGTAGTGCAGGGGTGATTCGATGATGTGGATTATTTTATTAAGCTGAGTCCCAGCGATCACAGTGTTGAAAAACTTTTTAAATCATAAAAGATAGTAGAGTTTATTTTCTACTTGACTCTTTTAATGGATTGCTTGTTCCGCTACAGTTAAACTTGATGTCTATTATATTTTATCAGTTTAACATTGTTGAAGGCTAATGATAATTTATTCTGCATTATCTTAGTCATAATATTTCTTACTGGGCTAGTTGAGCTCACCCTTTCTTTAACTGTTCTCTTCAGGAAATGAGAACGTAGCTGGGACAAGTCGGGGAACGGAGTGATGGTCCGAATGATAGTATTAGTTAGTAGTCCTCACTATTCTATGTAATGGTGTGTTAATAAATGTAATGAGGACTCCTTTTGAGTATGAATACTCTCTAGAAGATAATATTTGTATTCAAACTCACAGTTTATGTTTTGTCGTATTGTACACGACAGTTGTATTAATCAGTTGTATTTGTATTCTGGACTATGTATCTGACGACCCAAGATGGGTGATGTATACCTAATTTTGGGGGCGTCACACCACCTAACTTTTAAAGATATTATAAAAGTTGTAATTGAATACCAATAAACTTTTATAAACTCTTTAAATGTATTGATTGAATACAACTAAACTTTTAAAGTCTTTAAAAGTCTTATTTGAATACACCCTCCTAAGAATAAATTTAAATTTTTTTTACACTTTTTCTTCTATTTTTATTGTTCTGAATATGTTAGGCTAATTGGGAGCATTTCTGTTCATTCAATTTTGTATTCCAATCCGAAGACAAATTCAGCTAGGATGGAGGCACCAAAAGCCGTCCCAGAAAAGTCAAAACCGGTTGTGCAAGGGAGAGCGTTTGTTGTGAACTCCCAGAGAGCAAGGAACCCGAATGAGGTCATCACGGGTAAGCTTATCATAAACTCTAAAGAAGTTTATACTTTATTTGATACCGGTTCAACCCATTCTTTTATTTCTCCTACTTGCGCTTATCGATTAAATTTGATTCCGGAGAAATTAGACTTTGACTTATCTGTGGAAACTCCGTTGGGAGAAACCTTCATTACCTCCACTGTTTATAAGTCTTGTTTGGTTCAAGTTGGTACCCACACATTACCTATCGATCTGATTTCATTAAAAATACTTGCATTTGACGTGATTCTAGGGATTGATTGGTTAACTACTCATTATGCAAAAATTGATTGTTAGCTTTCATATTCCTAATCGGCCTATTATGCGAATTCAAGCAACCAAACCATTAAAATCAATCGCTGTCATCTCAAGCCATAAAGCTATTCGTTTATTGAAAAACGGATGTCAAGCTTTCTTAGCTCATGTCACAGATTTAAACAAAAATACGTCAGTTTTGAATGATATTTCTATTGTTAATAAATTCCCTGACGTATTCCCTGAAGAACTTCCTGGCCTACCCCCAGAGCGTGAAATTGAATTTTGTATCGACCTTGAACCTGGTACAAAACCCATTTCTAAAGCCCCATATCGAATGGCTCCTATTGAACTTCAGGAGTTAAAGATCCAACTGCAGGAATTGTTAGACATTGGCTTTATTCGTCCTAGTACTTCTCCTTGGGGAGCTCCTGTTCTATTCGTGAAGAAGAAAGATGGAAGTATGCGACTTTGTATTGATTATCGGGAGTTGAATCATGTCACCATCAAAAACAGGTACCCATTGTCACGTATTGATGACCTGTTTGACCAGTTGCAAGGAGCACAATTCTTTTCAAAGATCGATCTTCGTTCTGGATATCATCAGCTGAAGGTTAGAACTGAGGATATTCCAAAGACGGCTTTTAGAACTCGGTACGGGCATTATGAATTCCTAGTCATGTCCTTTGGATTGACTAATGCTCCTGCTGCCTTCATGGATATGATAAACCGGGTATTCAAGGAATATTTGGATCACTTTGTGGTCGTCTTTATTGATGACATCCTTATTTATTCCAAAAGCCGTGAAGATCATGAGCAACACTTGAGGCTGGTACTCCAAAAGCTTCGTGAATATAAGCTTTATGCCAAGTTGAAGAAATGCGAGTTCTGGCTGGAGGAGGTAGCATTCCTTGGGCACGTAGTATCAAGTCGTGGAATATCGATTGACCCGGCAAAGATTGAAGCTATTCAAAGCTGGGAGCAACCTAAATCAGTAACCGAGGTACGTAGCTTTCTTGGTTTAGCTGGTTATTATCGGAGATTCGTGGAAGGATTTTTTCGAATCGCTACTCCATTAACTCAGCTGACTCGGAAAGATACAAAGTTTGGTTGGAGCGAAGAATGTGAGCAGAATTTTCAAGAACTCAAGAGGAGACTCATTTCAGCACTTGTTCTAACAATACCATCTGGCTCGGAGGGATTTGTCATCTACAGTGATGCTTCGAGCAAAGGGTTGGGATGCGTTCTCATGCAACATGGAAAAGTCATAGCCTATGCATCAAGACAACTCAAGGAATATGAGTGAAATTATCCTACTCATGATCTAGAGTTGGCAGCTATTGTCTTTGCACTTAAAATTTGGAGGCATTACTTGTATGGGGAGAAAGTGGAGATCTTTACGGATCATAAAAGCCTCAAATATTTCTTCACTCAAAAGGAACTCAACATGCGACAACGACGTTGGCTTGAACTGTTGAAAGATTATGACCATACCATTCAATACCATCCTGGAAAAGCGAACGTGGTCGCTGACGCATTGAGTAGAAGATCATATGCGGGTACAAGTGTAATATTAACAACACAAAGGCCCATTTTGTGTGACTTGCAAAGGATGGAGATAGAGTTAAAGACTCCAGGGACCCATGTGATGATGGCGAATATACGAGTAGAACCGACTTTAATTGATAAAGTTAAAGTTGCTCAAGCTACAGACCTGGAGCTGATGCGTATGAGGAAGAAAGTGCAAGAAGGTGCTATGCCGGAAGCAAGAATCGATGAAGAAGGAATACTTCGAGTCAACTCCAGACTTTGTGTTCCTAACAATCCTGATTTAAAGTATGAAATCATGATGGAGACGCACAACACACCGTTTGCAATCCATCCTGGAAGTACCAAAATGTATCATGATCTTTGTCATACATTTTGGTGGAGCAATATGAAGAGAGAGATAGCGTTGTTTATCTCAAGGTGTCTAACTTGTCAACGAGTCAAAGCGGAGCATCAAGTACCAAAAGGTCCATTGCAACCACTTGAAATTCCAGAATGGAAGTGGGAGCACATTACCATAGATTTCGTTACCGGTCTTCCTAGGGTTTCTCAAGGTATTGATGCGATTTGGGTCATTGTTGATAGATTGACCAAGTCGGCTCATTTCTTACCGATACGAGAAACTTATACACTTGAACGTCTTGCTCGTATGTACATAAACGAGATTGTAAGACTGCATGGTATGCCAGTATCCATAATTTCTGATCGAGACCCAAGATTCACTTCACGATTTTGGGTTAGTTTACAAAAAGCTATGGGCACGGAGTTACGATTTAGTTCAGCATATCATCCTCAGACGGACGGACAATCAGAGAGGACTATTCAAACTCTTGAAGATCTATTAAGACTCTGTGTCTTTGACTTCAAGGGAAGTTGGGACAAGTTCTTACCATTGGTGGAGTTTTTCTACAACAACAGTTATCAAGCAAGTATTGGCATGGCTCCATTCGAAGCATTGTATGGAAGAAAATGTCGTTCTCCAGTATGCTGGGATGAGGTGGGCGAAGCAACGTTGTTGGGACCGGAGTTGGTACGTATGACTACAGAAAAGATTCAAACGATCCGACAACGTATAAAAACCTCACAAGATCGACAAAAGAGTTATGCTGATCTTCATCGAAAGGACGTGGAATTTGATGTAGGAGATCATGTGTTCTTACGTGTTGCTCCATGGAAAGGAGTTACGAGATTTGGAAAGAGAGGAAAGCTAAATCCTCGATTCATCGGTCCATTTTTAATCCTCGATCGAGTAGGAACTGTGGCTTATAGACTCGCTTTACCGCCAAGTATGTCTCGTGTTCATAACGTTTTCCACATATCCATGTTACGCAAATATGTGAAAGACCCGAACCACATTATTGAGTTAGAACCGGACGAAATAGCGGAGGATTTGACTTATGAAGAAGTTCCTGTTCAAATCTTGGATAAGAAGGAACATATTCTACGCTCCAAGGTTATACCTCAAGTTAAAGTTTTGTGGAGAAACCACGATGTTGAGGAAATGACTTGGGAGTTAGAATCAGAAATGAAATCAAGGTATCCTTACCTCTTCGACATACCAGGTACGTACCCTAATTTCGAGGGCGAAATTTCATAAGAAGGGGAGGTTGTAAGACCCCAATTTTTATAAATAAAGATGAATTTTCTATAAATATCATTTTTGAATATTATGGAATTAATTTGATATAATGTTATAGTTGTGGGTAATATTTATAAATTTTGCAAAGTAAGCAAGTTGTTATAAAATATTCGTTTGGTCGGGGAATATTCTTTTTGTCGGGGAATATTCGTACGACGGCACAATCATTGGTGGACCCCACAACGGAATTATTGTCGGATTGAGAAAACGACAGAATTATCTTTCTATAAAAATAACGGCTGAGGTGTTACCGTTAAAACCGTTAAAACTGTTGAACTACTCGGTAGTAAAAGTACAGTAATACGCGTGGTTGCATAGTAGCACACGGTATTGATTATTGATGCTTACGTGAGAAGTCACTCAGCTATACTCAATTATTGCTACAGTAATTGCTGCATCATATCTCTTAAATTATTGTCATAGTATCATCTGTATAATATGTTATATTATTAAATCAATAATTGAGACGTTGTGGTAAGTTTGGTTATTTTATGGAGGGCCATATGTCATCATTTAAGAGTCTCTTCGTCAATAGTAATTACCGTCGTCAATAGTAATTACCGTCGTCAATAGTATTTACCTTGGTCAATAGTAATTACCTTCGTCAATAGTATTTACCTTGGTCAATAGTATTTATCTTGGTCAATAGTATTTACCTTCGTCAATAGTAATTACTTTCGTCAATAGTAGTTGTCCCTTCAAAATTACCAAGAGTCATTTGACTCTTCGTTAAGACCAAGAGTCATTTGACCCTTCGTTAAGACCAAGAGCCACCCTCAGTTTTTCTATAAATAGAGGCCTAGGGCTTCATTATTTTTCACGAATTCATTCAAGCTATAGAGAGAGAAAGTATAGAGAGAATAAGAGAGAGAGAGAATAAAAGTATTCTGCTACATCACTTTTCCAATATCCAGTTCTTTTAAGGTAAGGGATATTATTCTTTTGTATTCAAGAAGAGAATTTCTGTTATTCCATTTCTTTATTATTCTGTTGGAATAACCTGTATATGCGGAATACCCTATACTTGGTGACATTCTTCTATTATTCTGTCTTTGTTATTCCGTTGGAACATCCTGTCTGTGCTTTACGCCGGACCTGGTTCCGTCTTTATTATTATTCTGTCGGAATATCCTGTCTGTGTGTTTTACACCGGACCTGGTTCCATTATTTATTATTCTGTCAGAATATCCTGTCTGTGTGTTTTACACCGGACCTGGTTCCATTATTTATTATTCTGTCGGAATATCCTGTCTGTGCGTTTACGCCGGACCTGGTTCCATTATTTATTATTCTGTTGGAATAACCTGTCTGTACGGTCTATCGCATGCATGGTGATTTCTTTTGTTATTCCATTCTTTATTATACTCAGTTGGTTAAGTTTTGACTTCTATACTCCATGAAATTAGTGGAATATTCTTGATATTTGCGCTTCATCTAGTATCTATTCATGAAAATATTCTCCTGATCATTCTTGAATTTTACTCCACAAAGCAGTATCATGTTGACAATTTGGACGTTGTTAATTTTTGGATAAATTAATTCTTGAACTTGTTTTATTGAATTCTTATATCATTGTCATCATCCTCATGTTTATATTGTATTGAAAGTCATCTGTGGCCTGTAGTGCATAGATGGACTTGGTATGATTATGACCAGGGATTATTCGGTGTAATCATGACCGTAATGTTACAAATGATGTGGTAAAAGTCCTCATTGGCCCGTAGTGCATTGATGGACAGTTGTTGGCATGATCATGACCATTAATGAATATACGAATATCGTTGGCCGTAGTGCAGGGGTGATTCGATGATGTGGATTATTTTATTAAGCTGAGTCCCAGCGATCACAGTGTTGAAAAACTTTTTAAATCATAAAAGATAGTAGAGTTTATTTTCTACTTGACTCTTTTAATGAATTGCTTGTTCCGCTACAGTTAAACTTGATGTCTATTATATTTTATCAGTTTAACATTGTTGAAGGCTAATGATAATTTATTCTGCATTATCTTAGTCATAATATTTCTTACTGGGCTAGTTGAGCTCACCCTTTCTTTAACTGTTCTCTTCAGGAAATGAGAACGTAGCTGGGACAAGTCGGGGAACGGAGTGATGGTCCGAATGATAGTATTAGTTAGTAGTCCTCACTATTCTATGTAATGGTGTGTTAATAAATATAATGAGGACTCCTTTTGAGTATGAATACTCTCTAGAAGATAATATTTGTATTCAAACTCACAGTTTATGTTTTGTCGTATTGTACACGACAGTTGTATTAATCAGTTGTATTTGTATTCTGGACTATATATCTGACGACCCAAGATGGGTGATGTATACCTAATTTTGGGGGCGTCACACCACCTAACTTTTAAAGATATTATAAAAGTTGTAATTGAATACCAATAAACTTTTATAAATTCTTTAAATGTATTGATTGAATACAACTAAACTTTTAAAGTCTTTAAAAGTCTTATTTGAATACACCCTCCTAAGAATAAATTTAAATTTTTTTTACACTTTTTCTTCTATTTTTATTGTTCTGAATATGTTAGGCTAATTGGGAGCATTTCTGTTCATTCAATTTTGTATTCCAATCCGTTAGAACTTCTAGTGGACGATCTGGACTCTTATTAAATCCCATTTGTTCATAATTTTAATGGAAGGTTGAGATATATATATATATATATATATATATATATATATATATATATATATATATATAAGGTGGAAAAGAGATCTGAATTCCATGTAGCAGAACTTGATCGACGTACGATAATCAATTGTACATGTTTAACTGGAATTGGAATTGGAATTGGGATTGGAAAAGTAACCAGCTGCAGCCAGTAGAATGAATAGTTTACTTGAGGTAAAGGGTCATGTGGATGGGCCTGTCAGGTCCATTCATTGATCGGAATACATAAAAAGATAAACTTCATTCGATGGACTTACTTTTGATAAACTTTTTTCAATCTTCAATATGCTTCCCTCCGTCATAATCCTTTTTTTTTATTATTAGAAATAATATTAAATCCTTTGTTGATTTTTTGAATAACAAAGTTTTAAGTATAGAAAGACGAATAAATCCATCATATACTCACTTAGATCCATACTAATGAAATTCGAATTTCAGAAATATTAATTAATAATAATTATAATTCTTAATTATAATTATTATAAGATATAGCAATCGAATCGTTGGCCTAAAAAAAGTAATCGTAATCTCGATAAAGTCGGTTGATTAGGGTAAAATTGTATCTTTTAAAAACCGTATATGCGTTTTTTGACACATACAGTTCAACAAAAAATACAAAAAAAAGAATTAATGTATAGATTCAAACCTCTTTCCGACTTTTAACGAAAGGACTTTTCCTATAGTAAGAAGAAAAATAGAATATGTAGAAATCGAACATTCCAGAATCCAGGGCCCGATCTTAACCATCAAAGACCTCTAAACTCATTGGCAGGTTAGACATATATTGAGTGACAGGTGAGTAATATGGGTTATGGTGAGAGAGTTAATACGTTCAGCAACAATTCAGAATTTTAATCCTTGGTCAAATGATATGAATTTATTTTATTTTCTCCTATAAAACAGCTACAATAAATAAGATGTGCAAAGTCCCACTCGGAAGTATTTAATCCAAGCAAAAGTTGTTTCTGATGCGGATATAATTTTTACGACTCCAAAATGATTCAAGAAGTTGTCTGTCTGTCCGTCCGTCCGTCCGTCCGTCCATGAAAAGGCTAAATTTATTCCATTCAAGAATATCAGTTAACATAAGTAATAGCAGTAGTTTACATGCTTTCCCATGCCCAACAGATGAAAACTCTAGTAGAAAAACAACATAGATATTACAAACTTAATATTATATGGCAAAGACTAAAGCAAGAATAAACCAAAGAAGACAATAAGCTTGGATTGAAGATACTTGCTTACGAAATGCCACCGACGACGACGACTTCTTTCCTGCTTTCGCTGCTGAACCTGGTATAGTTGCCCGCCTCTTTTTAATTTGAACTCCTCCTATCTCTAACTTCCGAGAGGCCTGCCGGTTAGTCTCCACTTCTTGTTTCTCCTTTTGCACACAGGTCCTTATTGTATTCAAGGCACCTTCATGAGCTGAACTTGGAAATGATCCACACAAAAATACTAGGGCTACGAGTGATACAGAGAGTAAATATCTCATCTCAGGCATTTCTGATAAAGCAAACAAAAGATTTTGCATCAATAGTCAATATGATGCAATATTGTATGGTAGTAGTTGGGGTTAGATGGGCCAAGGATGGATGACTAGGATCATCATAATGCTTCTGCATTATTGCAATTACAGATGGATTACTTACAAGTTCTTTGACAAGGTACGTAGTGCCGTAGACAACTAAACCATATTGTGGGGACCCTTATCAGTTAAGATTAAACATTTAAACAATGTTTTGAAAGAATTTTCACGAGTAATCCTATCAATATTTTATCCAATAAAAAGAAATAGTCGTGTGTGTAGTAAGAAGAGGGGAATAACTATAATAATGGTATTTTTGTAATAAAGGTTTTAATGCTAAGGTCATTTAACTTAACTGAGGATCATCTTATTCCTAGGGGGAGGGAGGAGGATTAAATAGTCTCCTATTTTGGAGTTATTCTATAAATAATACTCCTCCTTTATAGTACAAATTTAGATACAAATATGGGATTAACAATTATAAAGAAAGGAGGGAGAGGGGGAGAAGATATTGGGAGATTACTTTGCGAACAATCTTCAATCTCAGGGATTTTATATGATATGACAAGATGTATCAAGTCAATAAAGTATCTGTCTATCAGACCTACGGATACCTATTCTTCTGGTTTACTAGTAGTTAGGAAAAACTTAACTAGCTAACTAAAAAAGTTATAGTAATTAAAAAAAATACGTCTGAAGTTAAAAACTTATAAACACGTGGCTTACATTGTAAACAAGGTACAGTCACTGGAACAAATTATCAATAATATCTGGGTTCAGCTTCTGAAGGGATGACACTTGGCCAACTCTTTTAGCCACTTCGCCAATCATTCGATCCATGTATAAAATATAAAGCCCGTTCCTACTTTCCAAGAGTTTTACTGTTTTCTGTGCATGAAGAAGTGATGTCACCCACTCTTCAAACAGCCCTGCAGGATCACCCTTGAAATTCATTTTCATGCTAGAAAATTTGGGCTTAAAACTCAGTTTTCATAATCAATAAATAGAAATGCTTCTCCAGTAACAGGCTCAAATAAGTATTGGTAATTAGTAATTACATGTCAATGATTCGTGTGCTTAAATAAACTAACAAAAGTAACTTTAAAAAATCACTTACTTGAGTCGAAACCGTCAACACTAAACCAAGCCACTAAGTAACCTGATACCAAAAATTCTATAAGCTGGATCCTGCCAGCCACATAACAATTGTTAGGGAGATGTCCTGGAAATATCAAACAATTAGTATTATTACCTGAGAGTCGATACGAAATGAAATGTTACACAGCGCAAAGACTGAAAAGTAAGAAAAAGTACAATGATAGAGTAGATACCACATCTCACAATTTATTTATTTTTTGCCAATACTAAAAGAATTTCAGTTCCAACAATGTGAACCTTTCAGCAAGCTGAGTAAATATTAAACAGAGGTTATCACATTTAAGAGCACTTACATTATATACATACACCTATGCATGTTCGGAAAAGCATCATCAAATGGATCCATAAACAGAAAACTTTCTGCAAGTACAGAAATTCTTTGCGAAACTGAAAGGATCACACGTTGTCCAACATAAGGCTCACTTCCAAGCTTACGAATCAAGTGCTGAACACGGATCTGGGTATCAGTACCAATGTGTTCTGTTTCTGAAACAAAATATCAAAAGCAAAAGAATCGAGTAAAAGACCACATAAAATATAAAGCCTAAAACAAGAACCTGGAAGCACTGCAGTACTATCTCAATTCTCAGGTTAAGATCACAACAAAGACTTGGAACATGGGAATCCCGTCTCACAGTAGGGAATCTTGAATTTAACTGATAGTTGATGGGGTTCCTCATTCATTGGCTCTACATTTTTACTCTTTAAAAGTTTTAGCCAAAGATGTATTTATTTTCATACTTTTATCTTGTCATTGCCCAGAAAATGTTAATTGCATCAAGGTTGGAGTGACGAAACCTACAGATACCAGATGCCTTCCTACATGAATGATTTGATGTCTGAGAAGCTTGACATAATTTACAGTAATAGTAAATTTAGGTCACTCGGGAACATTCTAAAAGAACTCCCAACTTTGTCTTCTAAGTTCTAACATGGGTATGAATTTATATATAGTTAGTAAAGTTTCTGATTAGTCTTAATTTAACAACCCATGTCCATGAATCCCTAAGGGGTTCACTCAGCGGCATGTGCTCCACGATAATGAGGATGTCCGAAGGTCAAACCTTGTCATCACACAAGCTTATTCCTGAACTTTCCCGGTGGGGGGAGGGGATTACGCCCGATAGATTAATTAGATGTTCTAAGAGCATTTGATACACTCAACAACCAACAAAATTTTAAAAAAATGATATATAACTGAAAATAGAAGAAACTTGAGAAGTTAATATATTGTGACGATATTATTTTATAGATGCTCAATTAATTTGAATATATTCTGAACTGCTAAGATGTTCTAGAACAAATGTCCTTGCAACAAAAGTACAAAACTTAGTCTAGCATTAGAGTTTTAAGAATTTTTAAATAAAAAATGTACATGCCGAAAAGGGTTTTTCAACGAAGAAATTCATGCTCATATTCCACCTTTAAAAGACCAGACATCAGAATTTCAATATCAAAATAAAAAGTGGCAACACCATTGTGCATACTATTTATAATGAAATTCTTATAAATATGAAACAAAGTAGAGAAACTGTACAGACTAGGGTAATTACAAATTAATTCCAATAATTAACATGTTCAATATTACCATCTCCTTCAAGTGCAGCACACATTCTTCTCATCAAACGCATAATTAAGCTGCTAACAATTCCTTCAACAGGTTCTACATTCTTCCCCATAAATGAGAGATTCTTTATTGAAGCTTCAAAAAAAAAATTAATTTTTTTTTAAATACATAAGAATATATGGCTGCAATAAACAAAGGTAAAGAAAATCAGAGTGAGATGGTAGAGTGATGGCTATTGTCGCAACCTTAAATGAATTTAAGCAACTTGGATTTCCAGAAAAGAATATTGAATCTTTATTATTGTCTACCACCACACCCAGTAATTCCATAGAAAAACAATGCAACAGACTTGACCATTAATACAAATCCACAGGAGGTTGTTGAGAGCAAAAGCCAAAAGACTCGTTGGAGGATGGAAAGGGATGTTTGCAGCAAAAGTTTATTCCAAGTAACGTCTCACAAAACTTAAAATTTTAACTCGACTTTATGAAACCATCACCTAACCAAGTAGCAATTATTGTGTTTTTCATTTGCAACTCTGGCTACAACAAAATCCTTGTTGGTCAGGTGTCTTAAAAGTTTTAACCTACTTCCTTCCTGATTTGTTTGACTTATTTCTGGTCCATATTGGTTTATTGGTTTTGTGATTTAAATAAAGCACTCCTCATTATAGGTGCATTCATTCTGTCACATTAACCAGATCATCCAACATGACTCTTCGTTATCTTCATACTGGTACCAAACAACAGCAACTACAAACAAGAGCAACTAAAAACCAATATACCATTTTCCAGTAAAATGTGATACTGGAGATTTATTAATTATTCTATGATTTCTTACCATTCTTTGATCATTACCAGATAAATTAACTTTCTGACCGCCTCTTAGAGGTGTTTTCATGCACTTGAATAGGCATCATTCCCCGAGAAAAATTATATACATAGTTGTTACAGCGCCACGGCGAGTCATGGCAGTAGCCGACTGCCTGGACGCCTAGACGACAAGGCGACCGCCATGGCGTCCGTAAGGCGACAAGTCGTTTACAATGTGCAAATTTTATATTATTTATTTTACTTAACAAGTATATTGGCAATACAATTTTATATACATTAAAACTCAAAACATAATATTATGGAATAACATTAAAGGCATAATTATGTAAATAATTATCAATAACAATCCAAAAACAACACACTTATTAAAAATTAGTAAAAGAAATGAAGAATTCAACAAACATAGAAAATAAAGTTGCAATCAACCATCACAAATATGTAGTCTAATAACTAATAAAACACCACTATAGCAAGCCAAAATAATGTTTAGACTCTCTACACTAGTCTAGACTCTAGAAACATCATTCAATCAAAATCATCATAGAAAAGGTCATCTCCATCTCTTCCACTTCCACGAGAACTACTCTCATTCAAAGGCGTAAGTGGTGGTCTTTCTCCAAAATCATCCTCCACATCTTCATCATCATTTGGAATTCTCTCTTCTTCATCAACTTCATTATCGGAGTCGGAATCTATTATTCCCTTGAAGTTGAACCACCACCACGTCGAGAGTATGTCATTAGATTATTAATAGTGTTAGCACGAGCACTCCTTAAAAGATTGTGACCCTCAAGCGTATTGGATGCACTGGTTGCTCAATCCACATCATTCCATGTAAGATCCCCCGGGATGAACAACATCGACATCATTATCCATCCATTCATTACCTCATTCAAAGTCATCAATGACTAATGGATCAAAATTATTGTCAAGTTAACGCCTCTTTTGGAACCTTGAGTCGATCTTTCGATTGTATAGGACATACACCAAGTCACTCAATCGTTTGTATTCCAATCTATTCATCTTCTTCGGATGAATTTAAAATAAATAGAACAAAAAATAATAATATTAATGATAAAATTTTAATAATAGTGAATGATTTATTACTTTTGAAATTTAAACTAACAATAGAAAATACTTACAAACTCAAATGTACTCCAATTGCGCTCGCAACCGGAAGAAGAACAACAGAGGCCTATAATTCTTTTTACAAATGAGAGTAGCTCAATAGCTCGCGCTCCAAAAGCATTCCACCAATCAACTAGCAAACATTTAAAAAAAATATAAATATTTTTAAAGGGAGGAAATGAAGAATGTATATAAATTATAATCATAATATATTTTAATATACGTACGAGGATTCTTTATTTTCCGTTGCCTAATCACCATTTCTCTTGCAAAAGTATCGCGAGAAGCATCATAGTAGTCAGCTAAATTGTTTATCTTGTCTGGCAAATCTAACTCGGGCACCATCTTTGCAAAAACGTCATTAAAGTCATCTCGTAAAGCATTAGCAAACAACCGACGTTCCTCTTTGATATCAAAGTACTTGTCCGGATTGAGAAACAACGCAGCCCCATATAATTTTTGCTCCATTTGATTTTTCCTTCGCCACTCAACAATTTCAATCACCTTCTTATACAATCTTTGTTTGTTATCAAATGCATCTTTGATTTTTTTCTTCGCGCATTCCATCGCAGCAATAACTTCAGGCATAGCAGGCTTCTCATCACTATCAACAATCCTCACGACTATAAGAAGTGGCTGTGACGCCCAAATGCAATCCTCAACAGTATGCTAAAATGTTGTTGAAATAATAGTATCACATACTTTCTTCTCCGCTTCAGTAACCGACAACTTTGATTTTGACCAATCCTCGCTGATGAACAAATGCATCAATGCATCTTTATTCTTGTACAAACTCTGCAAGGTGAGGAAAGTTGTAGCAAATCTAGTAACTGCAGGTCTTACAAGATCTCTCCCATTCGTTTTCTCCCTCATCGCACTAAGAATACAACCATGTCTATAAATGAATGTTGAAATTCTCCTTGCATTTGTAATTGTGGGCTGAAATTGCTTCAACTTGCTTATGTCCTCTAACATAAGGTCAAGGCAGTGAGCGGCGCAAGGTGTCCAAAACAGTGTAGGTCTCCTCTCCATTAGTATATGCCCCGCTGCCTTGTAATTAGAGGCATTGTCTGTGACCGCCTGAACAACATACTCGGGGACAATTTTCTCGATCTTGCTATCAAGTAGATTTGCCAACATTGTGACATCTTGAGACTGACTGGAGGCATCAACAGAACCCATGAAATAAGTTCCCTCCGGACTATTAACAAGAAAATTCAACAAGTGTCTCCCCCTCTTATCTGTCCAACCATCCGACATGAATGAGCAGCCGTATTCCTTCCAAGCAACTTCATGTTTCTTCTTTAAGTCATCGGTTTTCTTCTTTGCCTTCTCAAGTAAAGGAACTCTCAACTCATGATATGTTGGAGGCTTGAAACTCGGCCCATATTGCCCTATGGACTCGACCATTACTTCAAATCTCCTTGAATTTGCAGCATTGAATGGTATGCCACATACGTAAATAAAGTCGACAACGTGCATTTGGACTCTCTTTTTCCTCCGGTGTCCTCAAACTACTTTCAATACTCGTTTGACTCAAACACTTGCTATGCCTCTCCTCTAAAACTTATTCGAGAGTTTTCCTTAGAAGCGCTTCAACCGTCTTAGCTTTTTGGTTGTGAATTTTGGAATTGAAATATAACATTCTTCCTTTTAGAAGTCGTCCCAGAACTTGGGATAATGTTAGAAGAAGTATTGGAATCCATGGTTGGACGAGCAGATGATTGTTCTTCTTGCACTTCTACTACTACATCATCATCATCATCATCTAGCTCAAGTGGCTTGTTCCTCTTTCTACTATTCAAAGCCGCTTGCATCTCCTTCATAATTTCTGTTGTTGTTTTGGGACACTTAGCTACATCTTCATAATTTTCGGCTAGATGTTGTTTGAGCCTTTTGATGCCCGAATGACATTTCTTTTCACAAAGTATACATTGCACGACATTCTTATTACTTAAATTCGGCCAATATCCATATTTTCAACCCGGATCGTTCGATTTAGCTTTTCTTTTAGGGTCCTTCGTTATATCATAATTATCGGCTTCCGAACTTTCCGCCATTTTACTGTCTACACAATACAAACAAAAGCAAAATAGAAGACAAACATATAATATAATATTTATATAGAATTCACAATCTCATAATGCACCCACAAATATCTCTGATGCTGACATTATTAATACTATATATATATATATATATATATAGTGATATCAAATAACTAATAGTTCATATTATTTAATCCAAATGATGAGTTAACCATAAAGTTAAGGTCAAAATAATAACTAACAGTCATGCATTATAATTAATAGTACTAATTTACATATAATTAAAAAATTCACAATCATTAGTTTTCATGTTTGATAAATTTCTTTCTTTCAGAGAAATATGTACTTGCAAAAAATACAAAAAAAAGGATATGATATAATTAATAGAAATGAATGATATGGAAAAAAATAAAGCTGAAACATATCAAGTTAAGAACCAATCTAGTCTGCCTCAGCCAGTGGGTACTCATATATATATAAAAAGTTATAAACCTAACAGAAAGAAACATGCTTCAGCAGTAGCTAACCAAAAAAAAAAAAACCAACAGTGACTGAAGTCACTGAACATGCTTCAGCAGGCTCGGTATATACCTGCCGAACTGCCTGCTCGACGTCGACTCCTCGAACGATTCGTTTGCTGCCGACTGCCGATCGACTCTCTTGGTCGGTTGCGACTCTCTGTCGTAGCCTTTCGAAGCCCCAGTCTCTGTCGCGACTCTCTTCTCTCTGTCTCTGATCTGATCGTTCGCTGTCTCTTTCTGTTTTCTCTTGAGCTCGACTCGATCGATCTATTGTTCGCTGCCGATCTGTTCGACTAGATTGGTTTTCTTCCCCTGAGACGTCGTTTTTTTTTAACCCAATTCAGTTTTAGGTCGATCCATACCCGTCGAAATCAAGTCGGTCGATTTCCCTGTTAGTCGTCCAAGTCATCGCCGCGGCATCCCAGGTGACGACTTTTTTTTCTGGTCGCTCACCTTTCCACCATCGACCAAGTCAGTCATTCGCCTTGATTGAAACTTATCGCCTGGACGACTTGGCGACGCCTTGACAACTATGATTATATATATATATATATATACATCAGCCTTACCACAACAATGCAAGTCTTAAACTCAGGAAGTTATCTACAATTATGTTACATATACTTATGATTTACTTCCTCAGTTTCTCAGTATACTGAAAGCAATGGGACTATGGGGCAGGATTTTTTTAAAAGTTTAAATCATAATGATTCAGATAATACTAATGTTGTAATAATGAAGGCGAGAGTCAATTCCAATTTTGAAAACTATATAAAAATTGATAAACTTTAGAGGAAAAATCATGTTGTACCGACTCAAATTTTATCAAATACCTAGAATGAAGTCTACAGCTTGGTGTGACCAATTCACAAATTTAGGCTCCTCTATCTGCCAATAAAAATAATTAATGTAAACAAAAATGGAAAATATATTTACTTAAATGAGCGCATAGTGTCATCAACAAAGGTAAACGCAGATAAGACAGAGACTCACACACCTGGATAGAAGAAACAGTTTCACAGAGCTCCACAAGAAAATCAACTGAGGCCCTAAGCTGCTCCATTTCATCTTCATTATTACTGTCTGCAGTTGTAAAAAGAACATCAAACACTTCTAATTTCCAGAAAAAGCTTTTTCATCTTTCACTGTTATACAGTCTGCAATTGTTCAAGAAAATTGAACAAACATCTTCCAAGAGATAAAAATTGACTCTTCTGCATACTGCTTCTACTTAAAATGTCAGGACAAAGAATCTCAATTATCCACCTTAACAGTCACAGAATGGTACTGAATTATTTATTTCTCATTTCATTTTAACTTAATAACCTTACAATACCTCTGTCCCCGAATGGAAGTCCATCATTTCCATTTTATTTATATCCCAAAATTGATGTAAGAAACTTAATGTTAGTGGAATAATAAATCCACGAAGTAACATAAATTAAAAATTGTAAATGAATAGGCAATTCTCAGGCATATTGAAAAACTATGACTTTCAAATCACGATATAAATCAAACTGCTTGCAAAATAAGCAGTTCAGTAGTAAATGTAGTAGTTTATTTACCAGAAAAACATTGTTTGTGTGTAGAAACGTCTGCCCTCCTTCTCCTTCTCTCATTTAACCGTACTGTGAAATCAAAGTTGCTAAAATATCAAACAGATAAGCAGAGCACCAATCTAATAGGGAAAGAAATTTTTCTAAAAAAAGGAAAAACAATTCCAATAACAATAAATCAAAACCTTGTCTAAGAAATCTTCTGCGTAATACATCGTTGAATCTCCAGTCAGAGTTATCTCCAAAGGTGTTAGGGCTCAATTTACCCAAATTATCAAAGAAATAGCATTTGCAAGAGGCGCTTTGTGGGAACAAATCGTACTGTAAACCATCTAGTGAAGTATAAAATAACAACAGATTAAAAAAAAGAGGATTAATTATATTATATATTAGATATATAATTATATACGCGAAATAAGAAGAAGAGAAAACCTTGGGCTTGCTTGAGATCCTCTTCGAGTCTGAGAATCACTAGTTTGCGTTGTTTCGCCTGCAGACACGATAATGTGAACGAAGTTAGAGTATGAAGGTCGATTTTGAGATTGAGAGAGAGAGAGTGAGAGAACCTTTCGTTTCCATTTGAGAGCGTCGGAATGAAAATGAGCAGAGGAGGTAGAAGGAAGATCGGTGGGCGGCGGAGGTTTAGGTTTAGGTTTTTGGAGTAGCTTTGATCGGAAAAGTGCCATTGCTATTGCTACCTTCAGTGATTCATTCGCATCACTAAACGACGTCATGTCCCTCCCTCCCTCTCTCTCTCTCTCTCTTTTCTCTCTAAACTTTCCCTTCTGCTGATATAGGCGGGAGGTAGCTTTCGATTAAACGAACCTGATTTTCTTATATATAAAAAAAATAATCAGTTAAAAGTTTGAAACCATTTGAGTCAATTTCAAATTTTTTTAATATTAAAAAAGAAAAGAAAATAAAAAAGCATAGCTACATTAGCCGGAAATCTTTTACGAAAAATGCCCAAACAAAAGGTTTAAAGTGTTGTGCAATGAGACAAGCATTACGATTACGATTATATTTATACCTGAGATTTTAGGACCAACGGCAACTATACTTGCGTACGTGATTTTGATATGGGCATAAGCGAAAGTATCTTGATGGATGCACAACTAAACATCTAATAATAATAATGAAACCAGTTCAAATAAAATAACAATTTGCAGTAAAGAAATAAAATGAGACATGAATATAATTAATGCACCAAACCAATGAAATGAAATGGAGAAAAAAAATTACTTTTTTGATATTTCAATAAATAAAAAAAATAGAATAACAAATTTTAATGACCCCAAAAAAATGTGGTAAAATATAATGAAAAAAAGGATTTAATGAATTTTTTACCATTCCAAGTAAATGTTTGGTTGGATTAAGAATGCTATTAAAATTGGAAATAACAAAGTTTAAAACGACTCAAATACTGGCAATAAAATATTTATGGTGAAGCCTGCCCGCCGGCTAAGGTGGTGGTGGTAGTAGCAGTGGGAGGGGAGTAACAAGGAGTAAGAATTCAACATCCCACCGCAGATTGATACAGGCCATGAATCCAAAACATATCCATTGGATTCCAAAACACCCGATAAAACGAACATCACAAAGTAGTTCGGTGCTCTGCACATTTGAGACACACCAAGGCCAATACAACAGTAACATATTTGAAACCTATACAATAGAGCAATCTTCCATATCAAATGCCCAGGCCAATTATAGATGGCTTCTCTATTCCGTCTTTTCGTAAGTAAAGCTCAAAACACCAAGCAAATTTTTACAATAGGATCAGAAACACACAAAGTATCTTAAGTGGAGAAAATAGTAAAGTATTAATTTATAACCATCAGCTTAAAATTTTAATGCAAAATCATTCTATCAATCACAACATCATAATAAAATTTTAATGCAACATCAGTCACATTTATGACCTCTCCCATTCTACCCAAAAAAGCTAAATTACTAATGTCACAGCCAAAAAGGTAAATAAAAAACTAATCAAATACAAAACAACTGGATCCCATAAAGGTCCATTTTTCTCGATCAACTATGGCATGTGACTAGCCACACTTGATACAAAATCTATGGCGTGTTTTGGGTTTGACTATTTCTTTAGATGAACACACTACCAATAACCTCGACAAAATATACAGCTCACTAAAATTCACCTGCTCTTCAGAGTTCCAACTCATTTTGTGTAAATATAGCTGCCCAGCTTCATGGTGCAAATGGATGGGAAGCTGTGAAGAAAAATGAAAATGTGCATGTTCCATCACGAGGTTACATACTAGTACAAGGATCTTGCTAAAAAAGGATCTTGCAGGCCTCAATATCAGCTGCCTGAGAATCCAACATCGCTTGCCCAGAAGGACTCGAACCGACAATCCTCAGTGCAGCAGAAAATACAGCTTTCTGGAACATGTCATCCTCCATCTTCTTCAGGACCTCCTTTATCACCTTGAAATCCAGTTCCCCAGCCAAAACTAATTTCCCAATAACCTCGCCAAAATTGTTTGGTGCTTTCGGCAAATCAATACCAACATCATCTAAGTTTGAGCCATAGAGCACGCATCCACTTTGTATGTCCCTTGCAGTCAGAACCTTTTTAGCACATAAGTACTCCAGGAGTTTCACAATTGGTTCCACACATGGCGGGATTTTCTCCAGGGAAAGGCTTAAAGCTTCCTTGACGAACTCGGGGTGATAATTAGGTGACTTTAATTCCTCCACACATTGTAAAGCTTCATCCAGTATACGAACACTGAAATATTCCTCCAGAAGAGAGATTGTTTTCCTCCTAAGTTCTTCTGGGTTCAAGCTTACAGCAGGAGCCATTTGTTTGGCAGCCACTGGAAGCACAGATGCAGTTGGAACCGGCCTAGCAGGGGAAGGGACTTGAGAAGCAGATTCGACACTAAAACCAAAGTTAAGTGGGCGGACAGGAGGAGCACCACTACCTTGCAACAGGGCACTAGACCTACCACTTATGAGTCCACCACTTCCCTGAGGTAGAAGTCTTTGGTTCAATGATGGTGGCGGCTGAACACGTCCAATCGGTTGATTCGTATCATTCCTTGGCATTGATCGAGACCTAGAAACCTCCCAGTTATCATTATCAATTCCAGGCATCCCAGGCATCTTTCTGGTTCCTGGCATTCCAGGCATCATACCTCCAGTGCCAGGTCGGTTGATGGGAAATCCCCCAGGGCTAATACTCCCCTGAGCTGCAGACGCCATAGCACGACTATTTCTAATACTCGCAGTAGCTCCTGGACGCAATTTCATATTCTTCTCAGCTTCATTATGAATTTCGGTAATGGTTTTGGCTTTCACCTATAAAAGAATGAGTAGGAACAAGATAACAGTAAGTTAAATCAATTAACAGTGGAATATTAGTAACTGAAACAATGAATAATCACCTCTTCTCGCCTGGGAACCCAGTTATTTGAACGCAGATCGATAACATCACGAACCATAAATCTCATTCGTGGGGCTAGCTGCGGGTTAGTTGACAGTTCCTTCAGTCGGATGAAGTAAACATCATTAATACGCCGCGATTTTGGGCTCTCATCAAGCTGTTTTCCAATAGTGTTGAAGAAATGACATATGGCCTCCACATTTTCCTCGTCAGGACAAGTTTTATTATCAGGCCCTAGAAGCTCCTGTTACACAAACACACAAAACCCAAAAATGAACTTAACATGAAACGGTCCCTAAAATAACTGAGATGTTTTGATACATATTAAATGTAGTGCGAGAGAGGCGGAGCTCCAACGAGAACCTGAACAATGTGGTGAACAATCTTTTCAGGCACCATCTTCTGCTTCAAAAGCTCCCCAATTAGACGGATGTTTCCAAGAGTGCGAAGCTTGATCATTCTTTCTTTGTCTCTACGTTCCAACTCTTGCTCAGGAGCAGTCATCTGCCTTATTTCAGCCCTTAGTTTGTCAGCACCTTCAAAAGCCTCCTGGCAGTTATTCAAGAGAACTCGCTTGAATGTGATCTCTTTCCCACCAGGTTCATCAGATGGGAATGGGGGGAGCTTCTCATTGAGATCAGAACACAACTGTGCATACATGGGGCAAAATGTTGGTTCAAGCACTGCCTTGTCAAATATTAATGATATAACTCCCTGCATTGCAAGCAGAAACAACATTAGTATCTATCATCATCATGAGAACATATGACTTGATGAAAGATGAATGAAATATTCATAGAAAAGGCTTAAAGTCTAAAATAGAGAAGAAATTAACCTTAAGAATATCAGCAGTAGTGATCCCAGAATCGATCAATTGACCTTTTAGAAGATCAAACTTCTCTGGTGTCAGCTTGTTCAAAATACTGCAAAAAGCAACCACATCAGTCAACATCTATCACTGCATATGCCGCAGCATTAACACCAGACGCTGATAACATCTTTGCAAGATCAGAAACATCTTTTGGAACTCTGGGGCTTGGAGAAAAACAAAGAGTTTGTGTAGGTCAACATTGCAATTAATATCTACACAAATCCCCCCCCCCAACCAACCCAAAAATAAACATAAAGTAAATAAAAATAAATGGACTAATACAAATCAAATTAAATGTAATGGGATTAAGGTAATAGTCATAGGGGTGTGTCCACATCGGACAGTTAAGCCCCCAATAACTTGAAACTCAGGTTAATGAGGTAAGATGCCAAAGGCAAACAGGGACATCAAACTAATGTGATAAGAAGTGCAGTAAGTCTACCAAATTCAATATAGCAGTAACAGGCAAAAGCAAGAAAAACAAACAGGCTCGCCAACCAAATGTGATGAATAGAGCATCAACTCAGAAAGATTTAAAATAGATTACCCTTTCACCGTTTTCAGGACCCGTTCCTTGTCAGAAAGATTCCCCCTTTGAACCGACCATGGCACATCAGCCTTTATGAGAGCAGGAGGGCCACCCTGTTCAAAGACGAAAGAAACAAGAAAACAAAAGTAGTTCTTTTAGCAGCCCAGAACAGCAACCGACTAGGTAACATACATCTTTGCACAGCAAACACATAGAAGCATAACAACTAAGCTACATCACTTTCAGTAAAATTGTCTGCTCTACAGAAACCTTCAATCCCCCTATGTGGCTCTATCCCTGAATGCCAACTCTCTGAAGATGGAGTGCTCAAACCAAAACGCACAACACTCAACTCACCCCAGAAACTTCCACATCCACTCACATTGGCTGCTGCCACAAACACCATATAGATACTTAGATACATACATATACTATCTATTCCAATCATGGGAACTGAAGGCCCGTGGGAATGCAATCCCCATGCTAAACAAAAGAATATATATATACATACATATATTCATCATATGCTTCAACAATGAGAAGAACAGATTATAACAGTAAAAGAAATGTGTTTTACAGCATGTACAGCCTGATTTGAAAAAATAGAAAAAGTACTTCAATGAGACCTAACTAAAAGATCAATGGTCCAGCCACATAAAAGCAACCACATTTGATTTGATGGCTCGATGTGAACTCATACAAAACTAATGCACATTTAGAAAAGGCTATACATCTCAAAAGCAAAGGATATTATGGTAACTGTGGACATAAAAAGTATACAGGTAATCAGCCTCTTGTTGTCCTAAAATTTCTTCCAAGGAAAACCCCTTTCCTTCATCAAACAGTCGACCCTACCAGCCCAAAACCTGGCAACAGTGCACAGAAGAAATGTTCAACACGTACATACAGAATCAATGCCATCCTACCCTTAAAATTCTAAAACATTTAACACCATATATGGCTTAAACTAAAAAACAAAATCCTGCTCAAACTTCATAATCATAATCATAAACCAGAAACAAGCCCCCTGTATCAGCATGCACATTAATTCCCTTAATTCAGGTCCCATCCTCTATCACCATAGTTTGTTACATATATCCATTATCTAAGAGATACAATGTACATGCCTTAGTACTAGAATCCTATTAAGTTTCATCAAACATCAAAACATCTGCCTCAGAATATTCTTAATTACTCCAAAGTTGCAGTAATTATTAGACCATATCTTTTAGGAATCAGGAGCACTCTCCTAAAAAGAGATTCTGGCACGGCATCTAAAAACATTTTGAGGGTCACTGCTATAATTGAAGTAACAAGTATTAAAGCCATCAATGCTCAAGCACTTTCAGAAATAATGTTGTGCAAATCATTGGATCTTATAAAATTGTCCTACCACTACTGATTTTCCTTTTTCCTGAAGCTATTATATATGGCTGAGAGAAAAGAGTTCTTAAAATACTAGAGTTTGATTTATTTAAGTGTATGATCGTATTCTCAAATAATGCATGTTTGACATCATTTAAAATAAAACCACTATCAATAATAAAGTTTTTCTTCAAGTGTCTCATCATTCTACAATCATTATGGTTTCATTTGTTAAGGCAGTTGAATTAGGTTCTTCCATTGTTTCTTCTACAAAAAGACCAAAAAATTGTTAGTTACATTTTTTTTAAATCCTAGATCAACTATCAGAAATGATCCTCTATTCCATCTGCATCAACATTTTTATACGACATAAATAAAACTTTAAGGAAAAGAAATGCCACAACTGGTGTCAATTCCACCAAATTGAAAGGCTTGGGGAAATAGGGACATCCACAAATGCAACCTTTGATATTAACTACCCAAGGGAACTCGCTTTATCATATAACTTGAATAGAATTGCCATTAAATACTATAAAGAATCAATCTAACCAAACAGCGCACATTGCTTGAGTAGCATGGCAAAAATAAGGTAGCAAGCATCCTACGTCATGATTGCTAACTAATGTATGGAAATATGACATTAAAATTACCATAAAACATAACTGATATTTTTTTTCCTAAAAACAGGTATAGCGAGTCACCCAGCTTTGGGGTTGTGCAACTTTTCGGTACAATCGGTAAATTACCGAAACCGGGAGGTTCGGTAGTTAATAGATCAGGTAAGGTACGGTACCGGTAAAAAAATTCGGTACATATCGGTTACTCGGTACTGGGCACGGGACTTAGTTTTGACTATCTAGGTAATTACTGTACCGTACCGGTGAACCGGTTATACCCTACACACATTTGTTGTACATATAAATACTTGTATGCTCATTTATAAAATACGTATAAGTTTCCCCTCTTTCTCTTAGCTACCCCCCTCTCCCTCTTTTTCCCGCACATAATCGCCATAGCGACTCAATAAGAAGCTAAAATATGAAGAAATCTAGAGTGATTCTCAAGTTTCTTTCTCTTGCCTATTGGAGTTGGGTTGTTGAGTTTATTTATCTATGTTGTTAGATGATTAATTGGAGCAACCTTGTCTACAATTTTGGGTTTTAATTGTAGATATTTTGTGAAGATGTGAGATATTGGTCTATTAGAAATTGCATGTTAGGTGGATATATGTACAAATCTGATTTGGTTTCTCTGCTTGCATCTTACTGCAGGTTATAAGATTTCTATATTATCTTCTTGTTCTTAAACTTATTTGCAATCAATTCCATTTATATGCGATAATTTTCAATAAATAATTTTGAGGGTTCATTTTGAATTTTTTTTTTCTCCTCTTTTCTGTGGTTTTACAAAGAAATCAACTGAAACAAAGGGAAAGATCGGTACATATTCGGCTTGTACCGATACCGTGTGTCTATACCAAACTATACGGTACGGGATACCGGGTATTTTCGGTATGACATAGGTATCTATTTTTTCAAAGATTCAGTAAACGATACGGTACGAACCGATTCAGTACGGTTATGTACCGATGAACACACCTACCCACCTTAGACATTAACTCGATACTGACTGAATTAAAACAAAAAATAATCCTTTTGAAGAAAATTGAGCATGTAAAAATATATAATTGTTCCATGTCTATAGGGTATGAGGTATATAAAATAGTTGAAATGTATCTACATGGAATATTTACCCCTTGGTTAGAAGAGAACTGTACTCTACCAAACTGTGAGTTCAGCTGGTCTTGGCGATTATATTGATTCCCTTCCTGCTGTCTTGAGTCAAATCGCCCACCAGACTCTCTATTCTCCAGCCAGGATCTCTCCTCCACAGGGGTGGGAAATTGTGCAGATCGACCTCGCCAATCACGGCTGTCTGGCTCAGAATAACGATTCTGAAACTGATTTTGTTGGGTTGGTAACTATTGGAATAATACATTACTTAGCAAAATGTAACGAGTTTAAAAGAGAGTGAACAGTGGAGTAGTGCCATAAAGAGCCAAAAGAACTCGCAATGATATTCTTCAACAACCTAATAACTCCAAAGGAGTAGTGGAAGACAATAACTTACGTTGCTTTCTCCACGACCCCAATTTTGATCTTCACCAAAAAATTCAGCTTCGACTTCTTGTTTGACTTTTAGAATATCATCCGGGACGATAACAACCTGAGAGCAAAGGACATTCAGACACTAAACAAGTATGTAAATGTCATATTCATTATCAGAAACTTGTGAAATTGATGAAATCTGCAACTGCAAGCATTCAGAAAGCCCGTCTGGGATTAAAGTAGACTCCCAACAGTGATTATTCAGTCTGATACTTCTAAAATAGGAAAAGAAGCTCAGCTTCCTGCCTTCCACAAAGAGGGCAGTGGAATACGGATTTTCACATTGCAACACGAGTCATGTATCTATAAGATAGTCCTATAAAAATGACTAAAACTAGAGTATGAAATGAAAGAAAGGGGAGGACGAAGTGGGGGGAATAAAAAATGATTAAGGCAAGCAAAGGGGAGGCATAAGCATACATTCTTTTCCCACGTGTGAAATAAGGGGGATCTTATATGACATGAAGATTGAATTAAAGAAACTTTAAAGAAATACCTATTCTATTTCCAAGTTAGAAATGAACTTCTAAAAGAATCAAAGCTCATATGGAACAGAAAACTGTGCTAATTTAGAATATAATTTTAGGTAATAATGTCGCCAAAATAACAACATATAGAAGTGCATAGATCAAAAGGTGTTACCTCCCTAAGCTGTAATAGCTGGTCTCGGGTGAAGCGAATACGCTCACGGCCCTCAAATCGTGAGTCTCCAGTCTAGAACAACAACAAAAATCAGCATAATTAAAATGAAAGCATTCTATATATATAGACACACACTTCAAGAAAAACAGTTAAGAGAATAATGTGAGATCTTTATATGATAAGATTAGTTGAGGTATTAAATTGTAAGAACATACTAAATCCAAGAGATCCCCTCACTTGAACGAAAAAATAAATAATTGGGGTTTTCGTATAAGTAGGTTCATTTATGGGAAGTCAAAACACTACCTGCATGCCCAGCTAAAGCCTACGTAACACTTTACGTCCATATGAACAACAGACCACTTAAGCGCCTGCTTAAATATAACAACCCTCTGTCCTACTCCCATATTCATTTGAGTTAATGCACATAAAATAAAATAAAAATGAACATAATCTCCCTCCCCTCTTTTCGTTTTGATGTAAGTATGCTTCTTTATGGGCAGTCACCACTACCTGCATACCCACCTTTAGACTACACATCACTTTACATCCATATTTACTGCAGAAACACGTAAGTGCCCTGCTAAGAATTAGGACATTAAAGAAATATCTACCATATTCCGAGCTCAATTTCACAGATGAAATAAATTGAAGATTTGAACATAATCGTACCAAGGAAAGTGCTGTATGCTGGCAAATTCATAAACAGAAACTTAACAGAACATTAGCTTCTTTTTATAAAAAAGAAGCAATTTAGATTCCTAGATTAAGTAAACAGAAACAATAAACCAATTATCTGGCTGCTATTTCTATCAAAAGATAAATAAAACATCAATTTCAACCTAAAAGGCCACTGGAATTAAACAGTTCTGACTTATTCAAAGAGCAGAATAAAATACACAGTTCAATACCATCAAAATCAACACTCAAACCCAATCAATAAGAAGTACAATTAGAGAAAAATCAACGCGAGTAAGCAAAATTGAGCAATAGACAAAATCGAACAAAACAAGTCAGAAAAACAATTTTTTGTTAAAGAAAAGTGTAAGACGATAAGAAAACCCTAGATCCATTGTAAGAGAAAGTAAGATTCGACCTTGATAGAGAATGAACCGCCATAAGGACGAAGAACTGGAAGATCAGAAGAGCCGAAAGCGGATGAAGAGAAAGAATCGAAGCGAGAGCCAATGATTCTACCACCTCGGTTTCCACCACCTGGCCTCAAACTCAACACCGTTTGATCAGCCTGCTGCATACCTTAAAATTCCTTCTCACTGACAATCTCTAGCGTTCGATTAAACAACAACAAAACACAATCAGAAACTGCGATTTAGATACGCCGAATCTGAAGACGTAAAATTTATGTATGTTTATAGCTATATAAATAAATATAGGGTAAATTTTGAGAGAGAGAGAGAGATGATTAGGGATGAAGGAGGCAGGAGGAGAGTGTTTAGAGCTTTCTCTCTCCTCTGCGAAGAAGAGGAAAGATGTGTAGAGAGAGATTTGTGAAAGGCACAACGAGGGATAAAAACCCTTTTTATTTAGAGATGTGACCGTGGACTATTTTTATTTTGTTCTCTGTTCACCCGGCTAGCTGCCTTCTCCGGAATGGATTTAGACTATAAAAATTTAATCAATCTCGATCTTATTCTGAATCTGAACGAATCTGAATGAATTAAATTTAAATTTAAGTAAAATAATTTATTTAATAATTAATATATTTAAAAAAAATTAAAGTTATTATAAATTTATTTAATATTATTTAACATAATAGTTTATATATTTTTTGAATTTTTTTTATTTTATTCAATTGCTCATTCAGCCATTCAATTAAAAAAATTTGACTTAGCTATTCAGCTCAATCATTTTACTGATTATGCAATTCAGACTATTTTTTTCTAACCAAACGCACTTAATGGCTGACTGATTCAGATGTATTCAGTTCTAAACAAATTATGTTAAGTTTGTGACTTATAAATAAAAAACGTTCGACATCAATTTAATTTATAAATTATAAATTATAAATTAAATTAAAACAAGTTATGAAGGTGTTCGACTCATAATGACTTATAAGGTGTTCAACTCGTAATGACTTATAAGTTAAAATAAATGTAAAGATTATTAAAAATGATATTTATAAAAATAGAGGCAAAAAAGACGTTACATTTGGTCAAACTAACTTATTTAAAAATGATCACAAATAATTATTTATTTATTTTGACTTAAAACTCAACTTACAAGTTAAAAAATAACTGACTGTCAAACACTTTAATAGTGAAAAATAATTGTTATTGTTTTAGATGGTGTTTGATAAAAATTGAATGAATCTGAAGCTGAAGCTGAATGAAAAAAATTATTTAATAATTGACATGTCTGAAACTTCTAAATAACATATTTTTATTATTTTACCTCTCTAAAAAAATTCAAAAAAATGTTGTAAAATTATTTAATATTACTTAATATAATAGTTAATATTGTAAAAAAATAATCATTCAGTCGCTCATTCAGCTAAAAAAATAGGAATAAACTATTCAGACCAAATTCTGTAAATGGTTAATCGATTCAATCATTCAGACGATTTTTTCAAAAAATAAACGTATTGAATGATTAAATCGAGCCGTTCAGTAAAAAACAAACCGTCCTTAGTATAGGTTAGTTGATCAGTATTTTTGATATTTTTATTTTTATTTTTATTTTGTTGACAATTTTGGCCTTGCCTTGCTCCTTTATTTGGTTCCAACTCTATGGAAAAGAAAAAGAATAGTTCACATGTGTTTTCTTGAGGCAAGAAGGGTGAACATAACATGTTAATATGCTTTTATTTATCCATGCATTGCTGATGATATCTTTATGTACTTTTATGAGGTTATGCTTATGCATGCACTCTCTATATTCTCTAAAAATATTTTTTTTAAATGATTCAATTTTTTAAATGATTCAGAATTAATCGTTATTTGTCGTATATGTTTATAATTAAATATGTAAAATGTATTTTTATATGATCTTTTAAAATCATGTATTTAAGTCCAGTAAGGTTTTTTCTAAATATTCTATTTGTAAAAAATCAAATAAAGTTGAATAGGAAAGTTTTGGGGATTTTATGGAAAATTGGAAAGTACAAGTCCGATACGAATTATAAATTTAAAGATGAGAAGATAACGAATTTTCAGTTAAAGCAAAAAAAAACCGTCATATTTCGAAAGTAATTAATACTACTACTATATAAGATAACTAGACAAGTAAGAAAATTTCATGTTTTCTTGAAGTAAGAAAATGTTATTATTCTCTACTATTTTTAATATATATATATATATATATATATATATATATATATATATATATATATATATATGCTCAACGTAACATGTTAATATGCTTTATTTTTCAAAGTTGATTAAAGCGCTAACTTATTTTAAAATAATCTAAAGTTAAAATTTCAATTACCTTATAAGTTATTTTAAGTTCTGACTTATAATTAAAAATATTTGACACTAATTTAACTTATATTTCAAAAATTACGTTAAAACAAGTTGAAGATATTAATGACTTATAAGTTAAAATAAAATATAAAAATTACTAAAAAACATTAATAAAAAGATATATTGATTCAATAGCAAAATAAAAGAGGGGCAAAATGAATATTACATTTGGTCAAGCCAACTTATTAAGAATGACTTATAAGTCATTTTAAAATAAGTACCAAATTAATGCTTATTTATTTTGACTTATAAATTAAAAAAATAAGTTATTATCAAATATACCTTAACAATAGAACACCCCCTAAATCATTACGTATTTTACTTGTAGTTTTACGGAGTTATGTAATATTTTTTATCTTTTAATTTAAACGGAAAGTTAAAAGGATCCGATTATAAGACCCTAACTTTTATAAATAAAAATGAATTTTCTATAAATATCATTTTTGAATATTATGGAGTTAATTTAATATAATGTTATAGTTGTGGGTAATATTTATAAATTTTACAAAGTACACAAGTTGTTATATAATATTCGTTTGGTCGAGGAATATTCGTTTTAACAGGGAATATTCGTACAACGGCACTGTAAGACCCCAACTTTTATAAATAAAGAAGAATTTTCTATAAATATCATTTTTGAATATTATGGAGTTAATTTGATATAATGTTATAGTTGTGGGTAATATTTATAAATTTTGTAAAGTACGCAAGTTGTTATATAATATTCGATTGGTCGGGAAATATTCGTTTTAACAGGAAATATTCGTACAACGACACAATCATTGGTGGACCCCACAACGAAATTATTGTCGGATTGAGAAAACGACAAAAATATTTTATTAAAACTAACGGCGGAAATTTTACCGTTGTTACTGTTGAACTACTCGGTAGTAAAAGTACAGTAATACGTGTGGTTGCATAGTAGCACACAGTATTGATTATTAATGCTTATGTGAGAAGTCACTCAGTTTGATTCAATTATTGTCAGTTAATAATATGAATTATTTAGCGATAATGACGTTTTGTTTTATTCGTATTATTAACGTAATAAAACAGAAACATCTTTTTATATAAAACAGAATACTTTATTAAAGTTATTCTATAAATAGAATATATTATATTTTATTTAAAAGATTTTTCTTTAAATATGGACCGTCAGATTAAAGTAATCAATCTGGACCGTTCATGGATTAGTTACTATGCATTCTATTTTTTTATAAATAGCAGCT
Source organism: Panax notoginseng (assembly GCA_016801055.1). NCBI lineage: Eukaryota > Viridiplantae > Streptophyta > Magnoliopsida > Apiales > Araliaceae > Panax > Panax notoginseng. The sequence continues at coordinate 175,597,033 of CM029012.1, forward strand.
CATTCCTTCATTATTTCTTACGAATTCACTGAACTCTAGAGAGAGAAACTATAGAGAGAAACTATAGAGAGAGAGAGAAGAAGAGTATTCTGCTACTTAACTACTTCCTTACTTCAGCTCTTCTTTAAAACGGTAAGGGGTGTTATTCTTTCTTATTCATGAAGAGAACTGTTGTTATTCCATTTCTTATTATTCTGTTGGAATAACCTGTATACGTGGTCTACCCTATACTTGGTGACATTCTTCTATTATTCTGTTGGAACATCCTGTCTGTGTGTTTTACACCGGACCTGGTTCCGTTTTTATTATTATTCTGTTAGAACATCCTGTCTGTGTGTTTTACACCGGACCTGGTTCCGTTTTTATTATTATTCTGTTGGAACATCTTGTCTGTGTGTTTTACACCGGACCTGGTTCCGTCTTGTTATCATTCTGTTGGAATATCCTGTCTGTGTGATTTACACCGGACCTGGTTCCATTATTTATTATTCTGTCGGAATATCCTGTATGTGTGTTTTACACCGGACCTGGTTCCATTATTTATTATTCTGTCGGAATATCCTGTCTGTGCGTTTACGCCGGACCTGGTTCCATTATTTCTTATTCTGTTGGAATAACCTGTCTATGCGGTCTATCGCATGCATGGTGATTTCTTTTGTTATTCCATTCTTTATTATACTCAGTTGGTTAAGTTTTGACTTCTATACTCCATGAAATTTATGGAATATCCTTGACATTTGCGCTTCATCTAGTATCTATTCATGAAAATATTCTCCTGATCATTCTTGAATTTTACTCCACAAAGCAGTATCATGTTGACAATTTGGACGTTATTAATTCCTGGATAAATTAATTCTTGAACTTGTTTTATTGAATTCTTATATCATTGTCATCATCCTCATTTTTATAAAATGTTGAAAGTCATCTGTGGCCTGTAGTGCATAGATGGACTTGGTATGATTATGACCAGGGATTATTCGGTATAATCATGACCGTAATGTTACGAATGATGTGGTAAATGTCCTCATTGGCCCGTAGTGCATTGATGGACAGTTGTTGGCATGATCATGACCATTAATGAATATACGAATATCCTTGGCCGTAGTGCAGGGGTGATTCGATGATGTAGATTATTTTATTAAGCTGAGTCTCAGCGATCACAGTGTTGGAAAATCTTTTAAATCATAAAAGATAGTAGAGTTTATTTTCTACTTGACTCTTTTAATGGATTGCTTATTCCGCTACAGTTAAACTTGATGTCTATTGTATTTTATCAGTTTAACATTGTTGAAGGCTAATGATAATTTATTCTGCATTATCTTAGTCATAATATTTCTTACTGGGCTAGTTGAGCTCACCCTTTCTTTCACTGTTCTCTTCAGGAAATGAGAACGTAGCTGGGGCAAGTCGGGGAACGGAGTGATGGTCCGAATGATAGTATTAGTTAGTAGTCCTCACTATTCTATGTAATGGTGTGTTAATAAATGTAACGAGGACTCCTTTTGAGTATGAATACTCTCTAGAAGATAATATTTGTATTCAAACTCACAGTTTATGTTTTGTCGTTTTGTACACGACAGTTGTATTAGTAAGTTGTATTTGTATTTTGTACTATGTATCTGACGACCCAAGATGGGTGATGTATACCTAATTTTGGGGGCGTCACAGTTGGTATCAGAGCTTAGGGATATGATCCCTGGCTAAGATGTGAGAATAGAACTAGGAGGGGAGAAACGGAGAATTCCTTCGCTAGTATGACCTACCTAAGTTTATTTGCATGATATTTAATTGGTCGGTCATAATATAAGGATAATATATGACATATCAATTAACTTTTATTTTGTGGCAGTATTTGAAAATGGCATCTGAGAATGTTGAGAATAGCAATGGAGCACAGGCGATTATTGATTCACCACATATCAATAATCAGGATAATGTTCATCAAGAAGGTGACAATCCTCATGCAAACAACAACACTGACCAGATGATGAATGATGGAATATTCAGAGGTTTTATGCAATTCATGCAACAACATGTGAAAGCGGCTCCTGTCCACAACGTAGGTGGAAATACTGGAAACTCTCAGGCGGTCACCGCTAAACAGTTTAAGGAGCTGGGACCACCGGAGTTTAAGGGAGAACCCAAACCACTTGTAGCTGAAACATGGATAAAGCAGATCACCAAGATATTTGATGTCTTGGGTTGCTCCGAGGAGCAAAAGGTTCCCTTTGCCGCCTTTATGTTGCGAGGAGATGCAGATTACTGGTGGGAATCGATAAAGCGTACTCAATCTGCCGCACTGAAGATGTCTTGGGAGAAGTTTCAAGAGCTGTTTAACGACAAATACTTTCCCGAGAGTATTCGTCACATGAAAGAGGTGGAATTCATCAAATTGGAGCAGAATAATATGACCGTGTCGCAGTACGAGGCAAAATTTGCGGAGTTATCCCGGTTTGCGTCCCACCTGGTGGATAATGAAGAAAGAATGACGCGAATGTTTTTAAGAGGTTTGAAGCCGGAGATACGTCAACATCTTGTTTCTCATAAACTGTGTTTGTATTCAGATGTTGTAAATATGGCTCAGTTGGTGGAGCGCGATAACGAGACAACGCAACCAAAAGAGAGCAGCCGACAAAATGATAATACCAGTGAAAGCAGTCATCGAAGCGGTGACAACAAGCGTGGAGGGAATCAACAGGCCAAAAATGGTAACCACTTCGGTGGTAATCAGGGCCAAAACAATAAGAATGGGCATTTCAAGAAGAGGAGATTCAACAATGATGGAAAGACGTCAGCACCAGCACATGTCGTTAAGGAAGGAGAACGACCACCTATCATATGTTTCAAATGCGGAGGGGAGGGGCACATCAGTCCAAACTGCGCGATGCCGTCCAAAGCATGTTATAATTGTGGAAGAGAAGGTCATTTAGCCCGATTTTGTCGTTTACCGAAGACAAATTCAGCTAGGATAGAGGCACCAAAGGCCGTTCCAAAAAAGTCAAAACCAGTTGTGCAAGGGAGAGGGTTTGTTGTGAACTCCCAGAGAGCAAGGAACCCGAATGAGGTCATCACGGGTAAGCTTATCATAAACTCTAACGAAGTCTATACTTTATTTGATACCGGTTCTACCCATTCTTTTATTTCTCCTACTTGCGCTCATCGATTAAATTTGATTCCGGAGAAATTAGACTTTGATTTAGCAGTTGAAACTCCATTGGGAGAAACCTTCATTACATCCACGGTATATAAGTCTTGTTTGGTTAAAGTTGGTACCCACACATTACCTGTCGATCTTATTTCATTAAAATACTTGCATTTGACGTGATTCTAGGGATTGATTGGTTAACTACTCATCATGCAAAAATTGATTGTTTTCGTAAGGTTGTTAGCTTTCATATTCCTAATCGACCTATTATGCGAATTCAAGCAACCAAACCATTAAAATCAATCGCTGTCATCTCAAGCCATAAAGCTATTCGTTTATTGAAAAACGGATGTCAAGCTTTCTTAGCTCATGTCACAGATCTAAACAAAAATACGTCAGCTTTGAATGATATTTCTGTTGTTAATAAATTTCCTGACGTATTTCCCGAAGAACTTCCTGGCCTACCCCCAGAGCGTGAAATTGAATTTTGTATCGACCTTGAACCCGGTACAAAACCCATTTCTAAAGCCCCATATCGAATGGCTCCTATTGAACTTCAGGAGTTAAAGACCCAACTGCAGGAATTGTTAGACATTGGTTTTATTCGTCCTAGTACTTCTCCTTGGGGTGCTCCTGTTCTGTTCGTGAAGAAGAAAGATGGGAGTATGCGACTTTGTATTGATTATCAGGAGTTGAATCATGTCACCATCAAAAATAGGTACCCATTGCCACGTATTGATGACCTGTTTGACCAGTTGCAAGGAGCACAATTCTTTTCAAAGATCGATCTTCGTTCTGGATATCATCAGCTGAAGGTTAGAACTGAGGATATTCCAAAGACTGTCTTTAGAACTCGGTATGGGCATTATGAATTCTTAGTTATGTCTTTTGGATTGACTAATGCTCCTGCTGCCTTCATGGATATGATGAACAAGGTATTCAAGGAATATTTGGATCACTTTGTAGTCGTCTTTATCGATGACATCCTTGTTTATTCCAAAAGCCGTGAAGATCATGAGCAACACTTGAGGTTGGTACTCCAAAAGCTTCGTGAATACAAACTTTATGCCAAGTTGAAGAAATGCGAGTTCTGGCTGGAAGAGGTAGCATTCCTTGGGCACGTAGTATCAAGTCGTGGAATATCGGTTGACCCGGCAAAGATTGAAGCTATTCAAAGCTGGGAGCAACCTAAATCAGTGACCGAAGTACGTAGCTTTCTTGGTTTGGCTGGTTATTATCGGAGATTCGTGGAAGGATTTTCTCGAATCGCTACTCCATTAACTCAGCTGACTCGGAAAGATACAAAGTTCGGTTGGAGCGAAGAATGTGAGCAGAGTTTTCAAGAACTTAAGAGGAGACTCATTTCAGCACCTGTTCTAACAATACCATCTGGCTCGGAGGAATTTGTCATCTACAGTGATGCTTCGAGCAAAGGATTAGGATGCGTTCTCATGCAACATGGAAAAGTCATAGCCTATGCATCAAGACAACTCAAGGAATATGAGAGGAATTATCCTACTCATGATCTAGAGTTAGCAGCTGTTGTCTTTGCACTTAAAATTTGGAGGCATTACTTGTATGGGGAGAAGGTGGAGATCTTTACGGATCATAAAAGCCTCAAATATTTCTTCACTCAAAAGGAACTCAACATGCGACAACGACGTTGGCTTGAACTGTTGAAAGATTATGATCATACCATTCAATACCATCCTGGAAAAGCGAACGTGGTAGCTGACGCATTGAGTAGAAGATCATATGCAAGTACGAGTGCGATATTGTCAACACAAAGGCCCATTTTGTGTGATTTGCAAAGGATGGAGATAGAGTTAAAGACTCCAGGGACCCATGTGATGATGGTGAATATACGAGTAGAACCGACTTTAATCGATAAAGTTAAAGCTGCTCAAGCTACAGACCTGGAGCTGATGCGTATAAGGAAGAAAGTGCAAGAAGGTGCTATGACGGAAGCAAGAATCGATGAAGAAGGAATACTTGGAGTCAACTCCAGACTTTGTGTTCCTAACAACCCTGATTTAAAGTATGAAATCATGATGGAGGCGCACAACACACCGTTTACAATCCATCCTGGAAGTACCAAAATATATCATGATCTTCGTCATACATTTTGGTGGAGCAATATGAAGAGAGAGATAGCGTTGTTTATCTCAAGGTGTCTAACTTGTCAACGAGTCAAAGCGGAGCATCAAGTACCAAAAGGTCCATTGCAACCACTTGAAATTCCAGAATGGAAGTGGGAGCACATTACCATGGATTTCGTTACCGGTCTTCCTAGGGTTTCTCAAGGTATTGATGCGATTTGGGTCATTGTTGATAGATTGACCAAGTCTGCTCATTTCTTACCGATACGAGAAACTTATACACTTGAACGTCTTGCTCGTATGTACATAAACGAGATTGTAAGACTGCATGGTATGCCAGTATCCATAGTTTCTGACCGAGACCCAAGATTCACTTCACGATTTTGGGTTAGTTTACAAAAAGCTATGGGCACGGAGTTACGATTTAGTTCAGCATATCATCCTCAGACGGACGGACAATCAGAGAGGACTATTCAAACTCTTGAAGATCTATTAAGACTCTGTGTCTTTGACTTCAAGGGAAGTTGGGACAAGTTCTTACCATTGGTGGAGTTTTCCTACAACAACAGTTATCAAGCAAGTATTGGCATGGCTCCATTCGAAGCATTGTATGGAAGAAAATGTCGTTCTCCAGTATGCTGGGATGAGGTGGGTGAAGCAACGTTGTTGGGACCGGAGTTGGTACGTATGACTACAGAAAAGATTCAAACGATCCGACAACGTATAAAAACCTCACAAGATCGACAAAAGAGTTATGCTGATCTTCATCGAAAGGACGTGGAATTTGATGTAGGAGATCATGTGTTCTTACGTGTTGCTCCATGGAAAGGAGTTACGAGATTTGGAAAGAGAGGAAAGCTCAATCCTCGATTCATCGGTCCATTTTTAATCCTCGATCGAGTAGGAACTGTGGCTTATAGACTCGCTTTACCGCCAAGTATGTCTCGTGTTCATAACGTTTTTCACATATCCATGTTACGCAAATATGTGGAAGACCCGAACCACATTATTGAGTTAGAACCGGACGAAATAGCGGAGGATTTGACGTATGAAGAAGTTCCTGTTCAAATCTTGGATAAGAAAGAACATATTCTACGCTCCAAGGTTATACCTCAAGTCAAAGTTTTGTGGAGAAACCACGATGTTGAGGAAATGACTTGGGAGTTAGAATCTGAAATGAAATCAAGGTATCCTTACCTCTTCGACATACCAGGTACGTACCCTAATTTCGAGGGCGAAATTTCATAAGAAGGGGAGGTTGTAAGACCCCAACTTTTATAAATAAAGAAGAATTTTCTATAAATATCATTTTTGAATATTATGGAGTTAATTTGATATAATGTTATAGTTGTGGGTAATATTTATAAATTTTGTAAAGTACGCAAGTTGTTATATAATATTCGATTGGTCGGGAAATATTCGTTTTAACAGGAAATATTCGTACAACGACACAATCATTGGTGGACCCCACAACGGAATTATTGTCGGATTGAGAAAACGACAAAAATATTTTATTAAAAATAACGGCGGAAATTTTACCATTGTTACTGTTGAACTACTCGGTAGTAAAAGTACAGTAATACGTGTGGTTGCATAGTAGCACACAGTATTGATTATTAATGCTTATGTGAGAAGTCACTCAGTTTGATTCAATTATTGTCAGTTAATAAAATGAATTATTTAGCGATAATGACGTTTTGTTTTATTCGTATTATTAACGTAATAAAACAGAAACATCTTTTTATATAAAACAGAATACTTTATTAAAGTTATTCTATAAATAGAATATATTATATTTTATTTAAAAGATTTTTCTTTAAATATGGACCGTCAGATTAAAGTAATCAATCTGGACCGTTCATGGATTAGTTACTATGCATTCTATTTTTCTATAAATAGCAGCTCATTCCTTCATTATTTCTTACGAATTCACTGAACTCTAGAGAGAGAAACTATAGAGAGAAACTATAGAGAGAGAGAGAAGAAGAGTATTCTGCTACTTAACTACTTTCTTACTTCAGCTCTTCTTTAAAACGGTAAGGGGTGTTATTCTTTCTTATTCATGAAGAGAACTGTTGTTATTCCATTTCTTATTATTCTGTTGGAATAACCTGTATACGTGGTCTACCCTATACTTGGTGACATTCTTCTATTATTCTGTTGGAACATCCTGTCTGTGTGTTTTACACCGACCTGGTTCCGTTTTTATTATTATTCTGTTAGAACATCCTGTCTGTGTGTTTTACACCGGACCTGGTTCCGTTTTTATTATTATTCTGTTGGAACATCCTGTCTGTGTGTTTTACACCGGATCTGGTTCCGTCTTATTATCATTCTGTTGGAATATCCTGTCTGTGTGATTTACACCGGACCTGGTTCCATTATTTATTATTCTGTCGGAATATCCTGTATGTGTGTTTTACACCGGACCTGATTCCATTATTTATTATTCTGTCGGAATATCCTGTCTGTGCGTTTACGCCGGACCTGGTTCCATTATTTCTTATTCTGTTGGAATAACCTGTCTGTGCGGTCTATCGCATGCATGGTGATTTCTTTTGTTATTCCATTCTTTATTATACTCAGTTGGTTAAGTTTTGACTTCTATACTCCATGAAATTTGTGGAATATCCTTGACATTTGCGCTTCATCTAGTATCTATTCATGAAAATATTCTCCTGATCATTCTTGAATTTTACTCCACAAAGCAGTATCATGTTGACAATTTGGACGTTATTAATTCCTGGATAAATTAATTCTTGAACTTGTTTTATTGAATTCTTATATCATTGTCATCATCCTCATTTTTATAAAATGTTGAAAGTCATCTGTGGCCTGTAGTGCATAGATGGACTTGGTATGATTATGACCAGGGATTATTCGGTATAATCATGACCGTAATGTTACGAATGATGTGGTAAATGTCCTCATTGGCCCGTAGTGCATTGATGGACAGTTGTTGGCATGATCATGACCATTAATGAATATACGAATATCCTTGGCCGTAGTGCAGGGGTGATTCGATGATGTGGATTATTTTATTAAGCTGAGTCTCAGCGATCACAGTGTTGGAAAATCTTTTAAATCATAAAAGATAGTAGAGTTTATTTTCTACTTGACTCTTTTAATGGATTGCTTATTCCGCTACAGTTAAACTTGATGTCTATTGTATTTTATCAGTTTAACATTGTTGAAGGCTAATGATAATTTATTCTGCATTATCTTAGTCATAATATTTCTTACTGGGCTAGTTGAGCTCACCCTTTCTTTCACTGTTCTCTTCAGGAAATGAGAACGTAGCTGGGGCAAGTCGGGGAACGGAGTGATGGTCCGAATGATAGTATTAGTTAGTAGTCCTCACTATTCTATGTAATGGTGTGTTAATAAATGTAACGAGGACTCCTTTTGAGTATGAATACTCTCTAGAAGATAATATTTGTATTCAAACTCACAGTTTATGTTTTGTCGTTTTGTACACGACAGTTGTATTAGTAAGTTGTATTTGTATTTTGTACTATGTATCTGACGACCCAAGATGGGTGATGTATACCTAATTTTGGGGGCGTCACAGGCACAATCATTTGTGGACCCCACAACGAAATTATTGTCGGATTGAGAAAACGACAAAAATATTTTATTAAAAATAACGGCGGAAGTTTTACCATAGATACTGTTGAACTACTCGGTAGTAAAAGTACAGTAATACGTATGGTTGCATAGTAGCACACGGTATTGATTATTAATGCTTTTGTGAGAAGTCACTCAGTTTGATTCAATTATTGTCAGTTAATAATATGAATTATTTAGCGATAATGAAGTTTTGTTTTATTCGTATTATTAACGTAATAAAACAGAAACATCTTTTTATATAAAACAGAATACTTTATTAACGTTATTCTATAAATAGAATATATTATATTTTATTTAAAAGATTTTTCTTTAAATATGGACCGTCAGATTAAAGTAATCAATCTGGACCGTTCATGGATTAGTTACTATGCATTCCATTTTTCTATAAATAGCAGCTCATTCCTTCATTATTTCTTACGAATTCACTGAACTCTAGAGAGAGAAACTATAGAGAGAGAAGAAGAGTATTCTGCTACTTAACTACTTCCTTACTTCAGCTCTTCTTTAAAACGGTAAGGGGTGTTATTCTTTCTTATTCATGAAGAGAACTGTTGTTGTTCCATTTCTTATTATTTCTGTTGAAATAACCTGTATACGCGGTCTACCCTATACTTGGTGACATTCTTCTGTTATTCTGTTGAAACATCATGTCTGTGTGTTTTACACCGGACCTGGTTCCGTTTTATTATTATTCTGTTGGAACATCCTGTCTGTGTGTTTTACACCGGACCTGGTTCCGTCTTGTTATTATTCTGTCGGAATATCCTGTCTGTGCGTTTACGCCGGACCTGGTTCCATTATTTATTCTGTCGGAATATCCTGTATGTGCGTTTACGCCGGACCTGGTTCCATTATTTATTATTCTGTCGGAATATCCTGTCTGTGCGTTTACGCCGGACCTGGTTCCATTATTTATTATTCTGTTGGAATAACCTGTTTGTGCGGTCTATCGCATGCATGGTGATTTCTTTTGTTATTCCATTCTTTATTGTACTCAGTTGGTTAAATTTTGACTTCTATACTCCATGAAATTTGTGGAATATCCTTGATAATTGCGTTTCATCCAGTATCTTTTCATGAAAATATTCTTCTAAGCATTCTTGAATTTTACTCCACAAAGCAGTATCATGTTGACAATTTGGACGTTATTAATTCTTGGATAAATTAATTCTTGAACTTGTTTTATTGAATTCTTATATCATTGTCATCATCCTCATGTTTATAAAATGTTGAAAGTCATCTGTGGCATGTAGTGCATAGATGGACTTGGTATGATTATGACCAGGGATTATTCGGTATAATCATGACCGTAATGTTACAAATGATGTGGTAAAAGTCCTCATTAGCCCGTAATGCATTGATAGACAGTTGTTGGCATAATCATGACCATTAATGAATACACGAATATCCTTGACCGTAGTGCAGGGGTGATTCGATGATGTGGATTATTTTATTAAGCTGAGTCCCAGCGATAACAGTGTTAAAAACCTTTTAAATCATAGAAGATAGTAGATTTTATTCTCTACTTGACTCTTTTAATGGATTGCTTGTTCCGCTGCAGTTAAACTTGATGTTCGTTATATTTTATCAGTTTAACACTGTTGAAGGCTAATGATAATTTATTCTGCATTATCTTAGTCATAATATTTCTTACTGGGCTAGTTGAGCTCACCATTTCTTTCACTGTTCTCTTCAGGAAATGAGAATATAGCTGGGACGAGTCGGGGAACGGAGTGATGAACCAGATGATAGTTTTAGTAGTCCTCACTATTCTATTAAATAGTGTGATAATAATTGTAATGAGGACTCCTTTTGAATTTGTATAGTCTCTAGTAGACAATAATTGTATTCAAACTCATAGTTATGTTTTGTCGTTGTACACGACAGTTGTATTAGTAAGTTTTATTTGTATTCTGTACCATGTATCTGACGACTCAATATGGGTGATGTATTCCTAATTTTGGGGGCGTCACACCGATTTTATGTCAAAAATCTATTATATATACTAAACAAAAATCTATTATATATACTAAATCACAGTACATGACACCATATATTGACATATGTCCTTCTACAAATTCAAAACCTGCCCATCTTAAATAATTTTAATTATGTCCCAATTATCTTAATTATATCCTATCCTTTTTAAAATTATGAAAAAATAATAACAAACTAATTATCTTAATTATATCCTATCCTTTTTTAAATTATGGATAAATAATAACAAACCAAGTAGAATTTAATCTCTTCAACAACCAGTGAACAAAATTTTATATGGATAAAACTTTCTAACTGAATTAGAGTTTGAAATAATGTTAATGATCACCTGACCTAATCCTCATGCATATACATACATATATATACGTATATTAATTAGGCTAATTATTTATTCTCATAAGTGAATAGCAACCATGGCTTCTTCTTCTCCATGGTCAATTTTCCTCTTCTTTTTCGTTTTGTCTCTCTGTCTTTCTTCTATTAAATACACACATTATTATTTACAGGTTACAGCTATATGCAGGAGTGTGAAACATAACCCAGAAGCAGGTGGAATTATTTCATTAGTTTCCCTATTTTCTAAATTTTAAATATTATGTGCTAAAATTTGAGATTATTGCATTTGCATTTAGTTGCTGATATACGGAATAATGTTTGCAATTGATTTGATTGATCTGATATTTGTGTTGTCAATCGTGTTTAATTGAAGATTTTGGTGTGTTTTCGATTGGAAAGTTTGTGTTTAGATTAGAGCTATTCACGTTTCTTATATCAACAGTAAGGAACTGGGTTTATTTCTTAATTTGATTATTTAGTATCTTCATTTTAAGTCACATAAATAAGTATGTGTGATCAGATTTAAGGGTTTGATAAGATTAAGGATATTAAGGCTTTGGAAGTGTTAATTTTCCTTACAGAATTTTTGGGATCAATGTCCTACTTCGCACTTGTTTCAGGACAGAGCAATATGATTTTGTCAATGTTTATTTAGCTTGATTCAAGTTTCCCTCACACATTTTGCAGTAAAACTTTTGTAGTAAGCATGATTGTTTACTTCACAGAACAAAAATATATACTTTCCCTTTTATTAATTGATTATAAAATGCTGCTACCTACTAGCACCATAATTTAAAATATGTATATTCATTTATTTTTCTATGTAAAATTTGATCATCGCACAATAATATACTATTTTTATTATATTTTAATTTATTAATTGTACGCACACATTTATTATTAAAAATTTGAATAATCCCACCGTAACGCGGGGGTTTGTATCTAGTTAGTACATAAATAGTACTTAAGATAAATATATTTTATTATAATGATTATTGGGAATGTATTAATATTATAACTATGATTGTGTACTTTAAATTGGTTATGATAATTTATTTTACTTGTATTGTCATCCTTAAAAATAGGGGCTTGCTTAATTTATTTATTTTACATTTCTTTTCCTTCTCATATCTATTTTTTTAGACGTGGTGTGTTAAATATTTATTGACTAAACCAGTTACTTCTTAAATTTTAAAACTTTTTTTTTAATAATTTATAATTTTTCTTTGATAATTTTTTTATTCATTTTATAAGCACATATCATGTGCCAGAATATTAGTTTGTATAATGAGTAGTGCTACAGACACAAATTATTTTACAAATTACTGATGGCATACTCCACCTCAGCATATTGATCAATAAATTATTTCAATGTAGTATTCGGTCCCACACAATATACTGAAATGGAATATGCCACATCAACAGTTTATAAAATATTTATAAAATAATTTGTCTCTAACATTATTCTTGTATAATATCCCTCCAGATGTAAGTTAGTATTAAGCGGAGTGTTAGAAGACTTTTGGGCCGGAGTGGAACTCATTTACTTGCTCTTTTCCCAACCCAAGTGACAGTTTCCATTATTTTTGTCTCACGATAAAACGATTACCTTATGATGGGCCATCAGGCCCACCACCATCCATCAGGCGGTTAATGTTGCAGAACAAAAGTAGGACCCATTGTGAACACTAACACTCTATTTTTGAGTTTTGAAGAGAAAAAAAATAAAATAAATTAAAATAGGAAAAAAAAAGAATAGAAAATTTAAAATTTTCTTTTGTGTTGTTTCTGAGTTTTTAATAGAAAAGAATAGAAAATTTAAAATTTTCTTTTCTTGCGTTTTTGAGTTCTAATGAAAAGAAAAGAAAAGAAAAATATCACTTTTATAAATTTACCCTTATATTACTTTTATTATATTAAAAGTTGAGGATAATATAAAAATTATAAAAATATTACTTATTCCAATTTCTTTTCCGTCCAAATCCGTCCAAATCTGGTCAATTTTGGACGGAAAATTTTGATAGGAAAAGTGACCAAGTTTTCTTTCTATTTCTTTTCTTTTCCGTTTATTAAAAAATTCAGAAACATAAAAATTAAAAAAAAAATTTAAATTTTTCGTCCATTTTTTTTTTGGTACATTTTAAAACTCGTAAAACAAGCGTAAGCGAAGCAGTACTGCATGCATCTCTGCCGAGTGTATTTGAATGGGAGACAGACACCTCACTGCTCCTCCAGCTACTTCTCCAACCACGTCACCACCGCCTCCTTCAAAACATTATTAACCCAATAATTAAAAAATAATATTACATACATAAACTATTTTATAAACATTTTATAAATTATTTATGTGATATATTCTATCTCAACGTATTGATCAATAAATTATTTCAATATAATCTTCGACCCCATACAATAATTGAGGTAAAATATATCTAATTAAACAGTTTATAAAATATTTATAAAAAAGTGTGTCTCTGACATTATTCATAATTAAATAGCTTTTCTATAATTTTTATTCCCCAAACTACCCCCACAAACATCCCCACCAGACACCAGTAAAGAACAAGTTCCGTATTTTAAACAAAATTGATGGACTATTTGGTAACTGCATCCACTCTCCCCACTCGCTCTAGAATTCTCTCGCTTCATCTCAACTTTTCCACTGCTTTCTTTTTCGAATATCTTCTGAAAATACACTAGAATAATCTCAAATTTTCCCATAAAACACTATAAAACACAAATGAAACCCGATTCAGATATGCAAATAAAAATCATTCAAACAGCTGAGAACTATTTCACAAACATTTGTTTACTTTTCCAAATCCCTCTTCTTCTCTTTTTTATCCATATTTCCCCTGTTTTTGATTACCTCTGTTTTCTCGATCTTTATCAAATGGCGACCAAAAGAAGGAAAAGCCATCGGAATCGACTTGGGCACAACCTATAGTAGCTGCGTTGGCGTATGGCTTAAACGACCGAGTTGAAATCACCCCAACGACCAAGGCAACCGCACCACCCCCTCCTACGTTGCCTTCACCGACACCGAACGCCTCATCGGCGATGCGGCCAAGAACCAAGTCGCCATGAACCCCCAGCACCGTATTCGACGCCAAACGCCTCATCGGCCGGCGGCTTTTCTCCGACCCAACTGTCCAATCCGACATGAAGCTCTGGCCATTCAAAGTGATTCCGGCCCCGGCGACAAACCCATGATTGTGGTTACTTCCAAGGGTGAAGAGAAGCAGTTCACACCTGAAGAAATTTCATCTATGGTCTTGTTGACAAAGATGAGGGAGATTGCTGAGGCGTTTTTTGGGTCACAAAGTGAATAACGCTGTGATCACGGTGCCTGCTTATTTCAATGATTCTCAGAGGCAAGCCACGAAAGATGCTGGCTCAATTGCTGGGCTGAATGTGCTGAGGATGATCAATGACCCCACTGCGGCTGCTATAGCTTATGGGCTCGATAAAAAGGCATCCCAAAAAGGTGAGCAAAACGTGCTAATTTTTGACCTTGGTGGTGGGACTTTTGATGTTTCTTGTTAACTATTGAAGAAGGGGATTTTTGAAGTCAAGGCCACGGCTGGTGATACCCATTTGGTGGTGAGATTTTGATAATAGGCTTGTGAATCATTTTGTTGCGGATTTAGGAGGAAGTATAAGAAGGATATTAGTGGGAATGCTCGAGCTCTGAGAAGGCTGAGAACTGCTTGCGAAAGAGCAAAGAGGACTTTATCGTCGACCACACAGACGACGATAGAGGTTGATTCTTTGTATGAAGGGATTGATTTCTATGCAACTATAAACTCGGGCCAGGTTCGAGGAATTGTATGCATGGATTTGTTCAGGAAGTGTATGGAGCCTGTGGAGAAATGTCTCCGTGACTCTAAGTTCGACAAGTCTCGAGTTCATGAGGTTGTTTTTAGTTGGTGGGTCTAACCCGAATTCCAAGAGTTCAGCAGCTTTTGCAGGACTTTTTCAATGGGAAAGAGCTCTGCAAGAGTATTAATCCTGACGAGGCGGTGGCGTATGGCGCAGCTGTTCAG